>CM042144.1:67451266-67576266 GCA_023376005.1 Doryteuthis pealeii | reverse complement strand
ATTGGAGGGTGCCTCTCCGATCGCCCGTGTAGCCTAAGTAAGGACCAAAGTGTAGTTTTGCATGTCATGGACTGCTCAGCCACTTCGATTCCATCTTTAAGAATCAACAGGAGGCCTATATGTATATGTACGAAAAATATTTTGTGTATGTGGGTATGTCTGTCTATCTATCTATCTCTCTCTCTCTCTATATATATATATATATACACGTATATGTAAACACACACATACATATATATGTATACACATACAGTCATACACACAACTCCCATGAACCCCTCCCGCACATATATAAGAGCATCTAAAAAATAACCTACCTCATAGAGGTTCTTCACGGAACAAATGGACATGCTACTATTAAACACACTCGCCTACCCGGATTTTAACAGCATGTTAAACCCACAAAATCACTTGAACTTTTATAATTCTTCTATAATGCTCCCTTTCTAATAATCTATCAACAATTTCTTCAAATAAGAAATTTTCTCCTGAAGATGACCTAAGGTCGAAACTAGTTGAGAATAAACAACATACAAGAAATATTCCTGATTGTCTTAATACTTTTTGTTCACACTATATATAGGTGGATGGTATCAAGTATTTCCTTGATAGATTCTACTAATATAGAGCGCTCAAACGTACATATAAAGATTTGTGTATATATTTTGAGCTCCAAAATTGGTACTTCACCATTTGGCTGGCTGGCTGGCTGGCTGGCTGGCTGGCGAGTTCGTTGGTCGGTTGGTTTTATGGGTTGTCAATCCTCATTGACTTATTTTAAATTGAAATCAGTCTTTTTTATAATTTTTATTATTTTGTTTCTTTTCTTCTTTTTTCCTCTTTTTTTAAAAATATGGATTTAAGTAGCGGTATAACCAACCCGTTCGCCACGGGTAAGATGTGACACAAGTATGGGGTATTCAGCGAGGATTGAACTCGCTTTTCAATCGTAACGACTTGCGGACTAGCTTGCTAAATATTTCACCACGACCGGACGTCTGATTATAACCATAATTGTTGTATCTATTTATTAGGAGTACAATTGGTCGGTTTTGGGACCGCCAATCCTCATTGGGTTATTTTAGAATGAAGACTATTTTTTGCTAATAATTATATAATTTCAAGTAGGGGTCTACCCAACCCGTTCGTCACGGGTAGGATGTGACACAAGATAGCAAGCAAAGGTATCCAGCTAAGATCGAACTCGTTATTCAGTAGTACTTGATCTGAGGGACTAGACTGCTAACCATGACACCGCGATGGGACGCCCATTTACCCAACCTGTTCGCCGCTGGTAGGATGTGACACAAGGGCTTAAGTATGGGGCATCCAGGAGGGATCTTACGCACTATTCAGTAGTAATGTATTTGCGAGACTAGCTTGCTAACCATTAACCGACGATGGAACGCCCATCATAATTTTTCAAGTAACTAATTACATAATTTGCAATCAAATATATCATCTTAATACAAATAATTTGCACATCGTTATATAGTTTCCAGCATTTATATATAATACTAATAATATTTTCTTATCATAATGGAGATTATGTGTCTGTAACCAAAACTACGTCACTGCTTACGTCACAATACCCTCAGCAATTGGGTAAGTTTCTCAAAGAATATTTGATTTATAGTCATAGTCATGATCATTAATTCATAGAATAATAAATCTTATTCAATAACGATGCCTCTATGAAAGAAATGAAGGTTTACATTTTCAAATGTTTAATATGTAATTCAGCCTACCCGTTCACACTGTAAACCGTTATTTTGTTGTATATATAAATACAATCGCATGTTATTAATGTGTACATATGGCCACCAGTATTAATTATGTAAAGCAATTTTATTTAAAATTGAGGCTTAAATAGAAATAAAATCACGGAGAATGTGACGTAATTAATAAAGGGAAATGTGACTTGAGTAGTAATATAGTTTCGTTTACAGACAGACAACCACCCAATCTCCTTATAATAAGATTAAGAAACTGTTATTCCTTCAAGTAAATAGTCTACTTAATACAATGGTTGGTTGGTTGGATTTTACGGCATGTCAACCCAATGGGTCATTTTATGCAGAAGACGTTTTTGTTTTATTCATTCTTATTGTGTACTCAATTTATTTTAAACTCATGTTTAAACACATTTTTAGAACTCTTTTTTTTTATTTAACCCATAGATAGGACCCTAACAGGTACAACCACTCCGGGTCAGTGTAGACATGGAGATTTGGAAACTTACCATCAGATAGAGTGTAACATCATACCCAGGACATTAAGAACCTCAACCACCGCCTTCTAGCACACATGATAAAAAGTGCTAGGGCTTGACGTGACCACCCTTCTAGCCTAAGGACCAAATTGAAGTGTCATGTACTGCTCAGCCATCAGGTTTTCATCCTGAAGGCATCACGGGTCGCCACCCAAGACCAACAGGTAGCTCCATTTGGGGTCTACCCTCTACATTGGCTACCCTTGTTATCCAGGGCTTGACTACAGTCTTTAGCAACTCCACGTAGGCATTTGAATTCAATCTGATACCCTTTCTCCAGATTTTCGAGGAATTCTGCTATACGAACGCAATCAGATCGTCTGTTATTTTGCCTTCTTCTAGCACAGCCTTGTAGTCTCCATTGCAATTCTCCATCTCATGCCTGATTGTTTTCACAGTGTTCAGGGAGCATTGGGCAGCAACCATAATCTTCTTATTTTGATGGCCGCTGCAGATCATCATGATACACGTTATTCTCTTCCATGATTCAGGTGGGTTCCAGTCATCCATTCTATCGATCATCACGTATATGAATGAAGAAGGGTCCAAGGTTTTAAATGATGCGTAGTGTGCGTCAATACCTCTAACTTACAGAGAAAAATAACCAAATATAAATATGTCAAATTTCTCCTGAACACCTGTAATTGTAAAATGGTTATGTATCTCAATTAATTATTTTAGTAATTTATTTTTTAAATTTTTTAATTAAATATTGAACTTGAAACCGAATTGAAATCTTATTGTAATTTGGGTTTTTACATTTAAAACAAACAAAAGAAATGTTTATCGTTTACCTTGCTGTAAATGTCTTAATTTCTATATAGGAAGTACAGTCAGACCCCTACACATTAGAATTAAAGAACATATCCACACACGTGCATCATCATTCCATAAACATTTAATCAAAAGCAAAAATAGGGACAATAATTTCGCTATCAAAATAGAGACAATAATACGCAACGTTGATAATCTCAGAATTAAGAAAGTTTATTAATAGTTAAATTACAACCTGCATAAACAGTAGGTTAGAATTAAACACTGAATATATAATTAGTTAACATACATATATATATATATATATATATATATATATATATATATATATATATATAAAAAATAGATAAATAAATAAATAAAAGGAATGAAATTGAAATTGATTGAACAACGGATATCACGGCTCTTCCGCGTGGCGTTATAACAACCCACGAGACGCGTGTTTATAATGTCCAAAACAAAAAACACACAAGACCGCGTCCATTTCAAAAACAGTCTCTAAAGATGAAGTTTCTTCGAAATTGATAAGTCACTGGACATTATTTTATTTTTTGATACGCATTGTAATTACCTTCAAAATATAAATAAATAATAAAAGAAATGTAGTTAATATGAAAACTTCGGAGTATAAATATTGATGGGTGTACCGTCAGGATGATTAGTGTAGAAAATTGTTTTGAATTCAAATAATATATGACTTGGCCATTGGAACGGGAAGATTGATTTATTCTTAACTCGACTACCTGTTGCAAAGCATAGTGTAAGAAAGGCTGTTAGAATATACAATCTCCTGCTAGCCATCATGATCTAAAGACGCTGTTAAGTGGGCTCTCACGCAACGTTAAGGTCCGGTGGTTAAGTATAATTAATAAAATGTGAATTCGCAGAAGAACTGCATAGTGTTGGTTAATCAAAAACAAACTAACAAAACTTAATTGCATCTTATAAGGAATACACCAGAGAAACAACTAAGGCATCAGAACCAGAAGTTAGAAGAACTACACCGACAAATAAACACCAGCCAAGCTACAGATGAAATGTAAACTACAGACTCACAACGAAAGTAAGTACAGAAGTAAGAAGTAAGAAAGTGTTCCACCCTGTTGGCTGTGGCTGTAGAATACGCCGACTGAACCACTGTAGGTAAGAAAAATACCCCGCAATAGGGCCACCTCTTGGTCGTGAGTGGTGAGCCATGATACTTTAGGACGGAATCCTGGTGGATGAGCAGTCCATGACACGAATCACTCCTCTTTGGCCCTTATTTAGGCTAGACGGGCGGTAGGAAAGACCCCTTCTAATCAATCGGTCACAGCAAGCCCTAGCACCTATAGCCCCAACCCTTTTGCTCTTATGGGAAGACCCAACCCTTTTTATCATATGGGTGCTAGAAGGCGATGACTGAGAGTCTGTATGTCCTGGGAATGACGTTAAACTCTAGCTGATGGTGAGGTTCCAGTTCTGGAGGTTTGGAGAATGTGGAGCACCCCTTCATCACCATTGCTCCCTGGTCCACTCTGACCAGGAGACGTGTAGTCTCTGTTAGGGCCCCATCTATGGGTTAAATAGAAAAATATGATTGTAAAAAAATTGGGGATCCATTAAGAATGAATTCATTTCAAAACTTTGTCAGCATTAAATTACCCACCGAGGTTGATATGTCGTAAAACAAAACAAACCAAACAGAAGTAAGATGTAAGAATGTGCTGCTCCAAATGATGTTTCTAAGAAGTAAGTACAGACGAAAATAAGATAAGATTAAATATAAAGACACAATCATGAGTGCCTCTCGTAACATATATGCCATCTACGTAAATAGCGGGTATATAACATATGGGGTCTAGTTATGTTGATACACCCCTTCTTTTGGTTAGTTAGTTTATTGATTTTAACGGCATATCAACCTGCCTGGGGTTATGTCATGCCTAACGGTTAAGAAGTAATATATGTTTTTATATTCATACATTTTAGTAATTGGTTTTAACAATGTGTTAGCACCATTGGGGATTATGTTGTATGATATTAAGTTCATGTCTATATTTTATGGTATAATTTTCTTTCGCTAAAAAAGGGCAGAATGTCCTCCATGTTGACATTTTCAAATAGATCTTTCATATTGTTTGCATTAAAATAACAATATGAACAATCTATTTGAAAATTAGACCATATGACCTTTAGGCACCCCTTTTGCGATCTTGATTCGTAGGGACATTTTTTCCATTTACACCTTCAAAATCCGGTTAATTGATAACAGACGATTTTTAGAGGTTTTTTTTTTAATTATAAAACTAACCCCTAACCCTAACGTTAACCCCTAACAAACAACCAGATTTTGACTGTATAAATGAGAAAAGTGTCCCCACAAACCGAGATCACAAATGGGGTGCCTAAAGCTCATATGGTCCTGAAAATTGATCTTTATACGTAATCACATTTTACAGTTGCCCAACTATATTACCTGTTCGTTTGATTGGAAGGTATACTTTACCTATTCAGAGTGTTGTACTTTTATATTCTATCAGTGTGTATTTACCTGTAATTTTAAACCCTATTTTTGTTATCAATGCTTATTTGATTTGTCTTCGTTTTATGTGAGTGCACATGTGCCCTATGCATGGTCGGTAGCTTTTTTTCTATACGTTCCAATCCGGGCGTGGAGGTCGAAATCAATTGATGTTTTCACCGCACCTCACTTTGTTTACTTTTACTTATAGTTTCCTTTTTAACCCCACCACCACATCGTTTACCTTCTGTTGTCGTTTCAATTCGCAACACATGGTTATGCACCATTGATTAACAAGTCTTCTTCTTCTTATTATTATTATTATTATTATTATTATTATTATTATTATTATTTACTCCTTTTGAGTTTTCACATCAGCATTAGCTGATGGTCTTTCACTGGAATCTGGGTGACAGCAAGTCTCCTCAGGTCTCCAGGACTCTTCTGAGTATTCTGGCAGATTGCAGCAGTGCAGTGTTCTGAATGGTTTCAACCCTTCCTCTGATTTCCAAAAATTCCAAACCCTTTTCCAATCCTTTTAGGACTGTTCCAAGTGCACCAACTACAATTGGTATCATTTTGACTTTCATATTCCATAACTTTTTCAGTTCTCTGGCAAGGTCCAGATATTGGTTCATTTTTTCGTTTTCCCTGTGAACTGCTGGCACTGCAAAATCCACCAGTTGACAAGTTCTTTCTTTTTTGTTTATCAACACTAGGTCTGGTCTTCTTGCTGGGATAAGGTGATCCGTTTTTATTTCAAAGTTCCAGAGAATTTTATGCGTTTCGTTCTCAAGAACAGATTCTGGTTTATGCATATACCATTTTGTTGTGTGGTCAATATTTAATTTTTTGCATAATTCCCAGTGGATCACCTTCCCAACCCAGTCGTGTCTAGTTTTGTATTCTCGTTGTGCTAGTTTGTTACATTCGCAGAGTATATGGTTTACAGTCTCATCTCTATTACCGCAAAGTCTACATTTACTATTTTGTTGGGTCTTATCAATTTTCGCTTTGATGTAGTTTATCCTTATGGGATTATTTTGTGCCGCAATTATAAGTGATTCAGTTTCTCTTTTGAGGTTTCCTTTTCTTAACCATGTCCAATTCTTTTCTTGGGCAACCTCTTCAATTTGTCGTTTGAAGCGTCCATATAATTGTTTTTCTTCCCATTTATTTTTATTTTTATCATTATCATTATTATTATTTACTCCTTTTGAGTTTTCACATCAGCATTAGCTAATGGTCTTTCACTGGAGTCTGAATGACAGCAAGTCTCCTCAGGTCTCCAGGACTCTTCTGAGTATTCTGGCAGATTGCAGCAGTGCAGTGTTTTTAATGGTTTCAATCCTTCCTCTGATTTCCAAACTTTCCAAACCCTTTTCCAATCCTTTTGGGACTGTTCCAAGTGCACCAACTACAATTGGTATCACTTTGACCTTCATATTCCATAACTTTTTCAGTTCTCTGGCAAGGTCCAGGTATTTGTCCATTTTTTCATTTTCCTTTAGCTTCACCCTGTGATCTGCTGGCACTGCAAAATCCACCAGTTGACAAGTTCTTTCTTTTTTGTTAATCAACACTAGGTCTGGTCTTCTTGCTGGGATAAGATGATCCGTTTTTATTTCAAAGTCCAAGAGAATTTTGTGCGTTTCGTTCTCAAGAACAGATTCTGGTTTATGCATATACCATGTCCAAGTCTTTTCATGTGCAACCTCTTCAATTTGTCGTTTGAAGCGTCCGTATAATTGTTTTTCTTCCCATTTTTGTTTTCTAGTCTTTGTCGTTTTTCTGTTTGTCCATCTGCCGTTTCTATTATTGTTGGCCGCCATAAATAGTTTGCCTTTGCTCTTCCTTGTGTAATCTTCAAGTTGTTGGATTGTGGTTTCTACGCATTCCTCTATGTTGGCAAGACCTCTTCCCCTTTCTTTCTTGACACATACAATCTTAATTTTCTCGTCCTTTGGTCTATCTGTCTGAGTTCTTCTTTTGTCTATTTTAAGAATGGTCCTGAGTATCTTATAATGGGGACAGCCCAGGTATTAATTCCTTTGATCAGATTTCTGCTGTTAAGCTTCGTTTCTAGAAGTTTTCTAGTTCTCCTGAGATATTCTTTTTTAACTTTTCCTTTCGTTTCTGCTTGCATGATATTGTCCGCTTCTAAAATTCCTAAGTATTTGTAGCTTTCATTTTCATCAAGAGATTTTATAGTTTCCTGATTTGGTAGTTGTATTCCATTCATTAGTTTTCTTTCACCCCTTTTTATTACAAGCATAGCACATTTTTCGATTCCAAATTTCATCCCTATATCCTGGCTATATATTCTAATAGTTTGTACTAGGCTCTCCAATTCTTTTTCATTTTTGGCAAAAATTTTCATGTCATCCATGTACATAAGGTGGTTTATCTTCTTTTGTGAATTACTAAATTTGTATCCCCCGGTACATTTTTTCAGTATATGGTTTAGCGGCATCATTGCAATAATAAAGAGTAGTGGTGATAATGAGTCTCCTTGGAAGATACCTCTTTGGATTTTTACTTCTGCCAGGGATTGTTTTCCAGCTTTTAATTGAACTCGCCAGTTTTCCATGGCTTTTTTAATTATTATTATTATTATTATTATTATTATTATATTATTATTATTATTATTACGTGAGTTTTTCACACCGGCGTTAGCTGATGGTCTTTCACTGAAGTCTGAGTGACAACAAGTCTCTCCAGGTCTCCAGGACTCTTCCGACTATTTTAGCTGATTTCAGCCATGCTGTGGTCTGGATGATCTCGATTTTTCCTCTGATTTCCAGCTCCTCCACTTTTTTCCAAGCTTTTTAGGCCCGTTTCTAGTGCACCAATTACAATTGGTATCACTTTCACCCCCATATTCCACAGCTTTTTCAATTCTTTGGCAAGGTTCAGGTATTTGTCAATCTTTTCGTTTTTCTTCATTTTCACCCTGAAATCTTCTGGAACAACAAAATCTACTAGATGACAAGTTCTCTTGTTGTTATGGTGTGTCTTATCAATTTCTTCTTAGATATAATTTCTGGTTATTTCCTATAAGTCTAACATAAAAAGGGGAACCTTGATTGATAAATTATCTATTCATTTATTGATCTACTAGGAAAAGAGAAGACAGGGTTAGGGTTAGGGTTAGGGGTTAGGGTCAGGGTTAGGGTTAGTTTAATGGGAAAATAAATAATTTATCAATCAAGTGGTTCCCTTTTGTTTATGTTAGATTTATAGGAAATAACCTAATTTCTTCTTTTGGCATTGTTTGTGCAACAATTATTAGCGATTCATTTTCTCTCTTGAAGTTTCCAGTTATTATCATTATTATTATTATTATTATTATTATCGAGTTTTTCACCTGCCGTAGCCGGTGGTTCACTGGAGGCTGAGTGACAGCAAGTCTCGTGAGGTCTCCAGGTTACAGACAGACAGTTACATAATGCCCATTATAATAATATTGATACTGGATATAAGTATTAAGAATACTTGCATGAAGATATAATTGTTTACTAAGGTTTATTACTAAATAGAAATAATTACTTGAAACCATATTATTATTAGTATTAGTTTAGAATACCTGAAACCATAAAACTGTTCGGAAATTATCTATATTTGATAGGAATACTTGATATCATATAACTGTAAATGCTTTGTATTAAGAATAGTTACTTGAAGCGATAATTGTTTATTAAGGATTATTATTAGTTATTTGAAACCACGGAACTGTGTGCAAACAAATGACTATTACTAAAACCATCATACATATACTCCCTCCACAACACTAATATCAAGGAATCTTCTTGTGAACGTGATTTGGGCATTACTGTCAGCAGTGATTTACTTGGTAGGAAACACATCTCCAAAATTGTCAAAAAGGCCGAGGGTGCCTTGGCGTCACCCAGCAAGAGCTTTGTCAGCTGCTCACCGGTTATCTATTTGAAGCTGTACAAAGCTATGGTGCGGCCACACTTGGAGTTTGAATCACCAGTCTGGAACCCCTATCTTGCTCAGAATATTAACATCCTAGAAACTGTACAGAGACGTGCAACCAAACGAATACCCTTCATCAGGCATCTACCATAGTCTGAACGAATCGCTGCCCTGGGAATGGATTCGCTGAAATTTCGACGTCCGGCAACTGATCTGGTAAACGCTCATAAGGTCATTAATCACCTTAACAACAGCAACCTTGAGCACCTTTTTGATTTCCATCTTTCTAACACACGTGGACACGCCTACAAAGTCAGAAAACAGCACTGCTCACGTGACTTTCGGAAACATATTTTTCACACTCAGAATTGCGGAGACATGGAATAAACTGTCCGCGTCTGTTGTAGGCTACCGAAGCACTGAATCTTTCAAAGCCTCCATGTTTCCTGTAGTCCGCAGACACTATACCTGATGCCACTCTCTACATACATATGCACACACGCGCGCACATACATGCATATTACTACTGTAAACTGTTCATGTTCCTGACACTAATACATTATTAGACTTTAATGAGTTGTGGTGCACCTGAGCACTGTACACAATAAATTTCATTATTATTAAATAGAAATAATTACTTGAAACTTAATAATTATTAGTACCATATTACTACTTGATATCATATAATATTATTTTTTTAAATTAGCCACATAATAATGCAAGTATAAACTTTAAACATAAATCTATTCTACAATAAATAGGATTACCTAATACTATGAATAAAATAGCCCTAGACGAGTTGACATGTCGTTACATTTAATCAATCAATCACATAAAGGGACGTAATAACGGTAAAAAGTTAGCAAGTAACCTCCCTTGAACAAAGATTAATTATCTCCCTTTATTTGATGTTTTTATTTTCTTTTGTTTTTTCTTGTTTGTTTTCCAACCCAAATATTCAAAAACAAATCTAATAGGGTAGTTCTTTTAAATTGTTTTAATCAAGTTCTTTTACCTATTTTCATGTTCATGTAGATGAAATAATTATCTTCTTTACTTTTTTCACATAAAGCTTTATCAATGACTTTAATATTTTTCTTTAGTATTTTCTTTCATTGGTTGTGAAGAAAAAACATCAGATCGAGTCTCATGAGGAACTTATTATTTATTATTTTTGGCTTGATCTATTGTACTAAAGTCGTCCTGGATTCCTGCCCTTAAAAACGCTATGTAACTTCTTTTTTCCTTACCGGTTACCAACGTAAAAATGCCCCTCATTAGAAATTTACCGTGTGCTGTTTCCTTTTTTATATACTTTTATCGGAAAACAGTTTTTTTTAGTTACAATACCCAACTCGGATAAATTACAAATAAGAAATGAGACAACATGAATTAGGGTTAGGGTTAGAGGTTTGGATTAGTGCCGTCCTAATGTCTGTATATTGAAAAGGGGACCAAGACACCATTAAGCACCCCATTTGCGACCTAAATTCAAAAGGACATGCTTTGTTTTTTACCGTCGAAATCGGGTTGTTTGTTAACAGACGATTTTTAGGCGCATTTTTTTTATTATAAAACTATAAACGAAAAATACGTTTTCATATTAAATGCACTTATTTTTACTTATTTCATGTTGTTAATTCAATAGCAATTCTTTTTTAATTATAAAACTTTTAACGTTAGACACATTTAACACGGGAATGATTAAAGCTATAATAAGTATATCATAAGGTTATAATAACAGCTAACTATAACCCCTAACCCTAACTCCTAACCCTAGCAAAATCCCTTTTTAAATAAATACGTTTTATATTAACTATCCGTAGAGGCACATGGAAAATAAATAAACATGTCTTTCGTTTTAAGTTTTTTGGGGTTTTTTTTTAAATAACAATATTAGTTTATCTTTAGTGCAAAATTAATTTTTTCACATATGCTAACGACAACAACATGAAATAACAATTCATTTTTTTAATTAAAATCAAAAACTGTTTTAGTATAAAAATGTTACTGGTTTTTATCGGCCGGCTGTTTTTTTTTACTAACAACCGGTGAAAAGTAAAATTCAGTTCCTTTTTTAGCTGGGGTGCCTAATGGTATCAAGGTCCGAAAAAAGATTTACAAAAAAGATTCGACACTCTTGTTCTCCAAATTACCTTTTCAATTTGTTTATTCACAGACAAAATGGAAAACAGATTTAGTGTATCTATTACTTTCTGATATTAAACTATGTTTTTTTCAATTAACATATTTCCGTCATCCCCACCTTTTCCTTTACCCAGGTCACGGAATACCTTTCACTGGCACCAAAAATAACCCTCGGTCATTCGGACGCAGACTTTGACTAGGAACAGACGCTACAACTGATACAGGAGGAAATTTCCTATCCACGAAATAGCTATGAACCTAGAATAAAAGTCTGAAACCTAAAAGTGCCTTTTGTCTTTGTCTCTTCTTTTCCCTTGGTTTGATTCCTTTTCAGCCTGACAACCCACAAGAAGGAAGAACCACATAGAATGAGGTTTGAAAGAAACAACCAGCAAACACGCAACCTAAAAGCCGACCACATAAAACTACCACCAACCTACTCCATAGGCCCTAGAATAGTCATGAAGCACTTTCCTTTGAAAGCGGGTGGGCAACTGCACAAAAGCGACACTTATTTCATTAAGACACTGAGCTTTTCTAAATGTGTTGGAATAATTAGGTATATAAGGTGTGCTGTAGATCACAATTTAAATGTATAGACTTTTCGAGGCTTCGTAGACTGATCGGTCAATCAATACGCTCGAATACGTGTTTGGTTAACTATTTGAAGGCCTTGTTGGACTTACGTTCAGTTGCTCGTGCTTAACACGGACCACCGGACCAACGGACCACCGGGCCAACGGACAAGGGTTCTGCTTAACACTGACAAACACAAGGATGATAGGATTCTAGATACACGGAGCAATAGGATTCTACTTAACACGGATCAAACTTAAAGCCACAAGGGATCTCCACTGTAAAGGGCTCTCACCTGCAGATCCATAATGGCCATACGAATCTTAACAAAAAGAACAATAGAATTATTTCTCGGGATCTTTTTTAGGTGAGGCTTATTTGGATTATTCGGACTATTTTCCTCATCTTCATTGTTATCTGTACAACGTTTTGGCCAATGTGCCCTCCGGCCTTCTTCAGGTATTTTTGTCGGGCCCGAGAGCCTTCTCGAACTCTAGAACCTTCTTTTCGGACACGGCAACCTTCTTTTAGGACTCGGGAACTTTCTTTTCCGACACGGGAACCTTCTTTTCGGACTCGGGAACCTTCTTTTCGGACACGGGAACCTTCTTTTCCGACACGGGAACCTTCTTTTCCGACTCGGGAACCTTCTTGTCGTAATCTGGATCGCAGGACAGTGGATGATACCCGAAAACTTACCACAGTCTGTCTGCCCTATGTCAAAGGCTTGGCTGAAAATATTCAAAAGATATGTAATCCATATAACATCAGGACAACATTCAGGAGTGACTCGACTCTTCGGAAACATCTCCTCCGAGTCAAGCCCCCAACAGAATTTAACATGACCAATAAATTGTGTGTATTCCATCCCATACAACCGTGGCAAAGGCGAAACATATCGTCCACTGAAAATAAGGCTAGAAGAGCACCATAAAGCAGTTGTTCGAGGTGAAATAGAAAAGTCAGGTATGGCTGACCATATATGGAACGAAAAGGGAAACCATCTGCTCTTATGGGATGAAGTTAAGATAATAGATAGGGAAGAACATTGGAAGAGTCAATGAATCAGCTTATATGATAGGTTATAGTAATCTCTTAAGTAGATCGAGTATAGAGATGAACACAATATGGGAACCTATAATTAAAAAGGCCTAGATTAGATTTTAAAAAACAAAAAACAAAAGACAATGTAAATAAAATCTTACATAAGTGCATAGTGCTTAATTGAAGTCGTACCTAATTTTGAAAGTTAATTACTTAATAATTAATTTATTAGACGGGCATATCTATTTAAATGTAAGGCTAAACAAATCGAGAAAAATCAATCTCTGTATGTATATTTCGGCCTATTAGGCCTCATCAGCAGAGCTATAAATAGGCCTAATAGGCCGAAATGTACATACAGAGATTGATTTTTCTCGATTTGTTTACGCTTTACATTTAAATAGGTATGCCCGCCTAATTAATTATTAAGTAATTAACTTTCAAAATTAGGTACGACTTCAATTAAGCACATATTCTCCCAAAAATTGTCGGCTAAAAAAGCCATATCATAAACACATCGCTTGTGTATTTACTTCTCATAAGTGCATAGGTAGATATTCTAGGCAAAACGAGACATTAGGTTTATAAGTTCCCAAAATTCACAAGTTCCTCAATGGCTCCCGATTACAACAAGAAGGTTCCCGAGTCCGAAAAGAAGGTTCCCGAGTCCGAGAAAGTTCCCGAATCCGAAAAGAAATACCTGGAGAAGGCAGGAGGGAACGGGATACATCAGTGGACTGACTAAAGTGTTAGGTTCAAAGTTCCGTGATGGCTCCCGATTACGACAAGAAGGTTCCAGATACCTGAAGAAGGTCGGAGTAATAGATTTAGTTCTTTAAATTTCTTTTAACTAATGATTTCCAAAAAAATATTAAAGTGTCCTCGGTCTTTATCTTGGGTCGCTAATTAGCCAGAAAAAGACAAAAAAAAACTTGAGATATCCTGTAACTCCCTCTTTTCTCCTCCTCTATTCCTTCCTCCTCCTCTTTTCCTTCTTTTCACTGACTGACTGACTGACTCCTGTTCACTGAGTGATCCCCCCAGCAAGTGTCTTTTATGTCCATTCACTTACCCACAATGCGTCTGCACTATTCGATAAGAAAACACATTTCCTTACCTCCGGCTTCCCCATTTGACATTATACTGGTGAACACTACCCGACCGCAGGTTTTCACTTTCCTGCAAGGGAGACAGGTTCGCGCTCGCTTTGCCTCACGTGGTAAGTTTTCTCTCTCGTTACAAAAATGAACGTCATTTTTTTTAAAATCGTTGTGGGAAATTAAAAAATGATTTTGTTGTGTCCTTAAAAGGGATACATAATTTTTTCGTAATGCAACGATTCAAGTTTGAATCTCGTGTTGAGTCAAGCAACACGATTTTTACTTTTTCTTTCGGTTAACTGAAAATCTTTTACTTTTTCTTTCAGTAAACTGAAAATAAGGAAGAAGAGAGTATTACCGAGGTTATTCCTTTTCAAAGAAAAAAAAAATGCTTCCCGCTGTTTCCAAAAATAGTTCTTCGTGCGCCATGGTAGTAAATGTTACCCACAATTACTGAAAACTTTTTCGTTGTGTACTTCTATTGAGTATTTTCAACGTGAGTCTGTTAAATAACTACTGCTGTGCGTCTCACAACAGTATTAGGGTCTTTCTTGCCATGAGTTTGAATCAAAATCACTCGTCGTAACTGTTGTGTTATTAAAAGGGATACAATCGGACAAGGTTGTAGTTGGGTGGAAGAACTAGTCAACACATTCGTAGATTTAAGATAGAGGGTTTTATTGCAGAGAGATACAATAAGACAGACAAGGAATCGTGAGGTACGCTAATAATCCTTGAAGCCAGACCAGCATAATGCCGTATGTTATATCAGTAAGCAATTACTGATAAGAACCAAATAAAGGGTTATGCCCCTTGTTTGGTAGACGTGACTTGGGGTCACGGGGAGTTGAATAAAAGTGGTAAACCCATCAACACGTGTTTGGTCTTTCCCTCTTCTTTTGCTTGCTCGTTATTATCATTTCCTACTACTATCATAATCTCCGGTAGAAGTACGTTCGTGCATGAAACATGGTATCAGAGTGGATTTTTTTTACTTTAAAAAGGAAAAGTAATACCAACTAAAAAGAACCCGAAAAAAAATGTTCAGCTTACAACCTCCAGGAAATTTTGATTTTACCGACGTCGCGACTTGGTCAACATGGCGTCAGAATTTTCAACGGTTTCGAGTAGCTTCTAAACTAAGCAATGAATCAGTGGAAACCCAAATAAGCATTTTAATATATTGTATGGGAACTAAATCTGAACTAATTTACAAATCACTGTCCTTTAAGAAAAAAAAAGATGAGAAAGATTTCGACGTGATATTAAGCAAATTTGATGCTTACTTCATGCCAAAAAAAAAAATTATACACGAGTGCGCGAAATTCTACCGGAAAACGCAAAATGATGGAGAAACAATAGAAAAATTCATCAGAGGATTGTATGAATTAGCAGAAACATGACCAGATAAGAGACAGTTTAGTCATTGGACTGAAAAGCAAGGACTTATCATAAAAACTGCAATTAATTGAAGACCTCAGCCTTGGAAAGGCTATCGAAGTAGCTCGTAGCTATGAGTAAGTGCAAGTTCAAATGGAAGAAATAGAGGAGTCGTCCGTTGATGCGGTAAAGCAAAATAAAAAGAAATTCACAAAACAACCAGAATGGAAAAATCATCCAAGAAAACCAGGAAATATACCCAGATGTAAGAAGTACAACCGATACCATAAATTTGACAACTGTCCGGCAAAAGGAAAAAATTGTGCAAATTGCGGAAAAATTAACCCTCCTCTTTTGCCTGCTCGTTATTATCATTTCCTGCTACTACCATAATGTCCAGTAGAAGTACGTTCGCGTATGAAACACCGTGTTCACTATACATATAGTCAGACCACATGGGTGAGAGAGAGAGTGAGTGGAATATTCCGTTACAACTGATTTAAACGTAAATTTAACGCAAAAAAATATTTTTCGTGATTTTTTTTATTACTTTTAATATAAGGAATAGAAAAACACGAAGTATTCCAAAAGATAATTTTATTCTTGATGGGGAAGTTTTATCAACCCTATCAACTGAACTTCTCCCACTTCCCCGCACCACATGCTGAATGTTTTCATGCGTCCTGGAATCTGAACTTGGCTGATACTGGTTACGCCATCTTCATCATATACAACCAGCATTTCTCATATTTAGCAAGTCACCCACCATCTCCACACACAATTTCACCGCATGTCCTGATGAAGGTTGCATAAACCGAAACGTTATAACGTTGACTTCACCATCAAGAACAAACTCATCTTTTAGAATATTTCAATTTTTTCTATTTTTTCTACATACTGTCGGATTTAATTCTCTATTTTGATATAAAGAAAAGTTTCTAAATGTGTGTAAATAAAAAATTTAAAAAAATAAAAATTAAATGATTTCAGAACGTATAACGTAAATTTTTCTGTTCTAAAAGTTTTGCTTATATTTTAAACAACGTCAAATAATTTTTTGATGAACACATTTTGGTTATTTCCTATAAATCCAACATAAACAAAGGGGAACCACTCTTGACTGATGAATTATTATTTATTCATTGATCTACTGGGAAAAAAGAAGACGGTGTTAGGATTAGGATTGTGGTTAGGGCTTAGGGTTAGGGTTAGGGTTAGGGTTAGTTTAATGGGAAAATAAATGAATAATTTATCAGTCAAGAGTGGTTCCCCTTTGTTTATATTGGACTTTAGGAAATTACCCATATTTTAGTGTTGTTCTTCTGTAGAAGTAAAGGCAGGTACAAGTAAGAGGGACATATTTACGCTGGTAACCGGCAAAGAATAAAGAAGTTACATAGCATTTTTAAGGGCAGGAATCCAGGACGACTTCAGTTCAATAGATCAAGCCAAAAATAATAACGATTAAGTTCCTCATGAGACTCGATCTCATGTTCTTTCTTCACAACCAATGAAAGAAAATACTAAAGAAAAATATTAAAGTCATTGATAAAGCGTTATGTGAAAAAAGTAAAGAAAATAATTATTTCATCTACATGAATATGAAAACAGGTAAAAGAACTTGATTAAAACAATTTTAAAAGAATTACCCCACTAGAGTTGGGGGTTTTTATATTTGGGTTGGAAAACAAACAAGAAAAAAACAAACAAAAAGTAAAAACATCAAATAAAGGGAGATAATTAATCTCCGTTCAAGGGAGATTAGTTGCTAACTTTTTACCGTTATTAAGTCCCTTTAATACTATATCGAAACTTAAGAGAATCAAGTCCAATCAATCATACAATGAATGATTGGATTTAACGACATGTCAACTCGTCTAGGGGTATTTTATTCATAGTATCAGGTAATCCATTTATTTTAGAATAAATTTGTGTTAAAAGTTTATATTTGCATTTTTATGTGGCTGATTTTTAAGAATAATATTATATGATATCAAATATTCGTAATACAAATAATTTGACACAGTGATATGGTACTAATAATTATTAAATTTCAAGTAATTATTTCTATTAAATAATAGTCATTTGTTTGCACACAGTTCTGTGGTTTGAAATAACTAATAATAATCCTTAATAAACAATTATCGCTTCAAGTAACTATTCTTAATACAAAGAATTTACAATTATATGATATCAAGTATTCCTATCAGATATAGATATTTTCCAAACAGTTATATGGTTTCAGGTATTCTAAACTAATACTAATAATAATATGGTTTCAAGTAATTATTTCTATTTAGTAATAAACCTTAGTAAACAATTATAGCTTCAAGCAAGTATTATTAATACTTATATCCAGTATCAATATTATTATAATGGGGATTATGTGACTGCCTGTCTGTAACCTGGAGACCTCACGAGACTTGCTGTCACTCAGCCTCCAGTGAACTACTAGCTACGATTTATATGATATCAATTATTCCTATCCAATATAGATAATTTTCTCACAGTTATATGGTATCAGGTATTCCAAACTAATACTAATAATAATATGGTTTCAAGTAATTATTTCAAGGAAACCGAGTAGGCGCTATCAAAGAGGAAAAAAGATGAGTGTAATCTTATCAATCATTTTAAAGCGGTGTAGGGGATTATCTTCCCTTTGCCTGGAAGAGTTATCTTTTCGTTGCGTTGCCGTTTGTTCCCACTAGGGGACCTCTGGTATTTAAGCGCCTTGTTTGAACTTGTCTTTCTCTTTTAGCTGGATCTTCCCAATGAACTGCTATGGGCTAGAATCTATCTACCCCCTTTTCGGTGGGGCTTTTGCCACCCCCACCCCTACATTACTGTAAGTCCTTTATACAGCATGGACTATCCTTTAGTTCCATGTCTGTAACACTTATATTTTACCTACATTTGGGTATCTTGTTTGTACCTAAATATTGTATATTGTATTTACTTCAAGAATGTGTCCTTTTTACCCTACTCTTGTATCTTATGTATCTATGTACTTTATGTATCTTATTGTTACCATGTGCTGTACACCTATTAAATGTTTTGTCTCACATCGTGTCGGAGCTGTTATTCAATTAATGACTTTGAATCTTACAGCGGTAAATTTTCTTTTAGGAATTTCTTAGAAGTTAATCATTTTTAAAGATGTATTTTTAAGAGATATGTCGTTTCCTCGATATTTCTCCTGGGTGTCGCTCTTTAGCCAGAAAAAAAAAACGATAATGTATTGTAACAAGATGGGGATATAATCCTGAGCTAGAACTACTATATTAGAAAAGGAGGAAGAAGAAATAAGAGATAATAAAGGTTTAAAAAATAGTGATGAGCACAAAACAGGAAGAACGATGATTTAACCGGGGCGTGACCCCCGAATGGAGAATTGAGTGTCAACCGGAAGTTTCGGGTGTTGACCGGAACCGGAAGTCACGTGGTGGCATGGAACAACGAAGAAAGGTACCGGTCTGTTTTCGATTTGGGACAGCGTAGGGTTAAGACCTGCCCTTGGTCCCGTGTGGGATTACGGTAGTTTAATAGTTCTCTCTCCCTGTCTCTCTCTCTCTGCCTTTCCTCCTCTCCGACACAACCCACGAGACGAACCTAACCTGGAAATAAAAGCTTAAGCAGCTTGTGAAGATATATTTCTCGCGTTGTATTTTTTTATCAACAAGATGACCGCCACGGGCAGAACGCCTTTTTAGAGTCGTGAATTTGGAGGCACGTGGACGAGACCCGCTATACAACATATACCGCTATGTTACTTATATCAGCTTTGGGTATCGTGAATACTACAGATACCACAACGTTACAGTATTTCCCTCTTTTCTCCTTCTCTTTTTCTTTCTATTCCTCTTTATCTTTCTACTCCTTCTGCGTTTCTTTCTCTTCCCTTGTTCTTTCCTTCTTTTCGCTTCCTCGCACACTGGTGTGTGTTCACTAAATGACTCAACGTCTAGAAGAGTAAGCGAATATCCTTTATGTACACACACTTACACACAATGCATCTGTACTATCCTAAAAGAAGGCACCATTCCTCACCCTCTGTCTTCATTTGTCAGTATGCCTGCAAACACTCCTTGACCCAGTTTCCAGGACGTTGATAATTACTTGTTTTTAAGGTGTTAATGTTCAAACGTAAAACTAACAAAAAAAATTGCCTTTAACTTTTTAGTAAACGTTTAGGTAATTCATGAGGAAGTGCGTCTCGGTCTCCTGCCTCAAAAAATTGCTACTCGGTGACTATCAAAATAACGCCCCCAGCTCGTCGTAATTCTTGCTTATTTATCGTAATTTGTCATAATTCTTGTTTAGATATGAAGATGGATATATAGTTTGGAATAGACTGAGATAGATAGATAGATAGATAAACAAACAAAATAATATAGATAGATACAAACAAATGGAGATAGATAGATATTTTCGACAAGTAAATGTATTGGGGGGGGTCGCTTCTTTTTTGTCGTAATTCTTGTTTATTTAAACTAAAAACAAGACATTAAACAAACATGAATAAAAGAAAATCTTAGTATTTAAAGTAATATAGATAAATATGAACAAATTAAGATAGATAGATAGATAGATAGATATGACGATGGATAGTTTTGAGTAGACTGAGCTGGGTCGTTATTTTAATAATCACCGGATAGCAATTTTTGAGGCAGGAGACCGGGACGCACGTCCTCATAAATTATCAACGTTTATTTGAAATAAAAGCTCTTTTCTTTTTTATTATTTCGTATAACGAAAGTTTTATTAAAAACAGACTATGTTTACTTTTGGTGATTTAAAAAAAAATTATCCAGTGACCTCCCTTTATTCTGCGGGGTCAGGAAATGGACATACCAAGTAGGTATGTTCATAGAGAATGCAAAACAAACGAAACTGACAACAATAAAATTAAGTACCCATCAAGAATTAATAAAACTAAACGTCTTCGACATTAGATAACCCAACAGGGTTTGACATGCCATAAAATCCAACCAACCAACCAACCAACCAACCAACTATAATTGTTTAGAAATTATTTACATTATTAATCCGTGACCCTATGTAGTTGTTGTTATGACATCATTCACCCTGAGTTGGTTGAGCCGGCTTCATATGACGAATTCATGAAATGAGTAACAAGGGAATGGGAAATTCCCGAGCGGTCCTCAAAACCCTGCAGACATATCACGGCCATGGAAAGGAGATGCCCTCGTTTACCGCAGATTTTTCTCAGACGCAGCAACAAGTACGCAAAAAAAAAAACGTTGATTCCTGACGATAATGGGGACGCCCTATATATTTTCACCAGAGTTCTTTTGGGCTGGTTGTGGCCCTAATACCACTGGGTGATTTAAGGTTTCAGAGGTAAAGCGATTTAAATAGACTGATGCAGCATTATAAAGAAAGAAAGAAAAAATGAGAGAATAAGAAGAGAGGCGAAATGTAGGTGTAATCTGAACATTAGCTACATAAATGAGAGTAAACTCCCCTTGTTTATTTCACTTTGAGGAAGCCATATGTTTTGGTCGGCCATTTTCATTTCACCGTAACTCTACACTGAAAATACAAATTTGTTCGAATCAATACAACTGCATGTTCTAACACGAAAATATCATAAAATGTGTTCTTCTTAACAATTAAGTTCATTTCAAATAAAATGCAAGCACAATTAAGAACACGTTTTATAATATGTTCGTGTTAAAACATTCAGTTGTATTGATTCGAACAAATTCGTATTTTCAGTTTAGATCTACGGTGAAATGAAAATGACCGACCAAAACATATGGCTTCCTCGAAGTGAAATAAATAAGGGGAGGATGCTCTCATTTATGTAACTAATGTTCAGATTACCAGTGAAGGTACCCTAAATAAATTTCTTATCAGATCCGACTGTCCCTGCAAAGCTCGTATTACTGCAGAAATTCATGGAGATGCTCTTAATGGAGTGCAACTTGAAAAGATAGAAGATCGATTTTATACTTATCCACCACAAAACTGTAATATTAATTAGAAAGACTTTCGGATGTGACCTGCTAATGTTGCATATTGATAATCAACTTCGTTTTTTAGACGGTTAGTGTTGAGTGACATTTTAAATTTGAGGTTGTTGAAATTCAAAATCGGAGGCAGTTAGATGATTGGCACTCAGTGACATCAAGTTGACCCCAACTTCCTGCCACCGGGAAACGGTAAGAGCGGAAGTTTAGATAGCTTAGTAAGATATGCCAGAGACGTCATGTAAGCACGTACCGGTTTTACTCCACGCATGCGGTTGAAGGATCCTAGGTTGAAAAAGATCTGGTTCTGACTTTATAAAAATTGTGATCACTAAAATACATGCCTAGGTTGTCTTTGTGTAAACTAATGGCAGCTTTGGCAAACCAGAAGACATGAAGTCAGACCAGAATCTTAAAAACAGACCAGTTAGAAGAATTGCCTAGCTACAGATAACAAGAACTTAGAAGAAATGTCCCAGCTACAAGAAACAGAATAGATGAAATCCAGCCATTAGGTACCAGCCAACAACTCCAGTAGTTGTGGAGGCGCGTGGTGTAATGGCTAGTCGTAGGAAATGGACTAGTTGACCCAAGTTCAAATCCTAGACGAGGCTGTCTACATTTAACATAGTGGTAATACCCTTTTGAAATGTATGCATCCGCCTGCTCTCCCTCCAGCTATGGGTAAATAGCAGGACAGACTGCTGTGTGGAGAAAAGCAGTCTCGTGTGGAGGGGTTGGTAAATATGTACTCCAGTAAGAAAGTAAATAAAAGATTTATGAAGGTATAACCACGGATGCTCTCATAATCTTAATAGAACTCTCTCTCTCTCTCTCTCTCTATATATATATATATATATATATATATATAATATATATATATATATTATATATATATATATGAAGAGAAAAATGGAAGTGAATCAGACGGTATGTAAAATAGTGAAAAGAATTTGAAAAAACACAGGTTCAAATAAAATAAGTGATATTTATTCAGCCAACGCTGCAGTGTTTCAATCTGTTTAGTAGATCTTCTTCAGGGCTTTCTTTTATATAAGGAAAAGTTATACAGAATAATAAGGAGACTGTGATGGATTTTGTTGATCAGTTTGTTTACAATGTTTTGAATGGAAAATTACCGCTCCTAGAATAGTTAGAAATATATATATATATATATATGAATAAGATATAATGAAAAAACAAAAGATGTTTACAACTGAAATAGGCTCATCAGGAGAGAAAGTGTGCAAACCGTTTCGGGGCCAAATCTCTCGACAGTTTAAAAAGCAACACTCGGCCCATCCTCAACTAATATGAGGACCCTATTGCATTATAATGTATCGACCGCACGTGGGTCGGTCATCAACAAAAATAAGACGGAAAAAAAAAAGACCGTTAGTAAAAACAGAACGCTGTAGTCAAACGTTGGAATTAATCAAAAAAAAATTGTGCTGTCTGTATTAAAAATAATATGAATTTAATTTAAAAATAAAATGAATTTCATTTAAAAATAAAATGAATCTCATTTTCAATTTTGAAAATAATCAGAAGCATTATAGTAATAAAATAAGACTCAAAAAAGTCTGATGTAAAGTTATAGAAAATAACTTTTATATATATATATATATATATATATATATATATATATATATATATATACCCAATAGAGTAAGGGGTATATAACATAAGTTTAATCACGGTGACAGTATTCGGGAAATGCTTGTACAACAAGCCTGAAAGTCTGTTTCAAAATATTGACTGTGAATTCAAAGAAGTTGTACGCCCAGGACTGAAAGGGGAGACTAGAAAAGTATCAAAAACTGTTTTTTTAATTCTTTTTTTGTTTGTTTCTTTCTTTCTTTGTTCAAACTTTACAAATGGGTGTTGGAATTATTTCCCTTTCTTGCCAAGTTTTCCGTTTGGCAACTAGGATGCATTGCAATCGGTAGTATAGATAGGTTGTGCCACCAAAGTCAACTTCTTTTGCTCGTAGGCTCTCCAGCCGTCAGATGTAGCACACCAGTTGTGCCTCTCTGTCTTTCGAGAATTTGTTGCATTTTTACATGAATAAGTCCATGCATTCTATGTCCTAAATTCTATGTAAATTTTGTATTTCAAAACATAATGTAAACTATATAAATTCTTATTTTTAGTCAATTCAAACTGATAAAAAGCTGAACAAATGCTAAATTTAGTTGCTACCAAAAACTTAAGTCAGTATTATACACCAGAATTCTTTTCTAGAATTTCGTAATCCAAAGTCAGGGGTGCGTGCTATACACAAATGATTTTACGTTAAAACAACAACTATGACATATGTCAAGGTCTCTCTCTCTCTCTCTCTCTCTCTCTCTCTCTCTCTCTCTCTCTCTCTCTCTCTCTCTCTCTCTCTCTCTCTCTCTCTCACACACACACACACACACACACACACAACATTTGAAAACATCAACAAAAATTATGCAATAAATGAATTTCAAATTTGAACCACATAAAATTTCAATAATCCATCGTAATCAAAGACAAGTGTCAAATCCACTTTTGGAGATATTCAATTTCTTTTTATATTATATATTATATTAATATTATTTGTAGAAAGTTCCCAATCGCACACAATCCATTAACAGGCATTTAATGTACCTATTACACGACCGCATCTTCACCTTCTGGCTTCACAGAGGTCATACACACCAGTTGCGTCTTTTATCTACAGGAATGAGCATTCCACGTACCTGTTACGTGCTGGCTTTCCCAAACAGTAAGTGACGAACTCTATTCTCTGTTAAGTAGCCTCAGGACTATCTGCAAGGATTATTTTTTTCTATTGGAACATTTATTCTATACACATATATTTGCTGGGATGTACATTAGTCCAATAGTCTTATCTTCCCTTGCAGCAGGTTTTCGCCGATAGGTGGCTAGAGTATTTAGGCAGCAGCCCGGGAGAAAATATCTTTCTTTCTCAGGGTCCAGCAAACATTTCACATGGGTTCGGCGCTTGGTGCCTCTGCTCCTTAAGTGTGTGTGGGGGAGGGGGGCTTTGCCCCACCCCGAAAACTATCAGTGAGTGACTTATTTCTGCATGTAACTCTGAATAACTTCATTAGGACCTAGTCCTACATTCTCTATGTATCTTTTCTCTATATCTTACTGTACCTTGTCATGAATATGTGTATATCTGTCATGTATGTATTTTCTCCAAGTGCTCGCTGAATAAAGTCTATGTTTGTTATCATATATAACTTCTTTGTCGGATTAATTCATGTACACATTTCTACCCACGTAATAAGGTTACTTTGAACATGTTATAAGAACATTCTTATCTTATATATTATTTGTATTCTTCTATCCTCTTTTTTTTCTTTTTTTTTTTCTTTCGTTTTGCTAGAATTTTCTCGGGTAATAAAGTCTGTTTGTCATCTCTTAAACCGGGAGTTTGTATATATATATATATATATATATATATATATATATATATATATATATATTAGACAAATCGTGACCCATTGGGTGACCATTGAGGCTCTGTGTAGATAATTGAGAAAAGTGAGTTTGCAAAGCTAATTGAATTATAAAAAATAGATACGGCCGGAAAAAAAACATTAAAATCATTTTGTAAAATTTCTAAGAAAGGAAACGTTTGACCTAACTTAAGCTATAGGTTGCTGCTCATGAAATTTAACATACAAATACATTTCAAGGATGATGATGAATGTTCTTATTTGTTAATGTCTGCTTCTACTGCTTCTAACTCGGCTGGCCACCATGTTCTTCAGTCTTATTTCTCGGGCTGATCATTTGAGTTGCTTTTACTTGTTAGATCTTTCTTCTTTCTTGTTGGACTCTCGGGCTGGTTCTTTCTTATTTTAATTAACAAACAGATGTTAGTCGTTGTTAAAAATATTTATTTTTTTAAACACAAAAAACAACAAAAACAAAATAAGAAAAACAACAGAAGACAAAAACAAAGATAAAACATGACTTGTTGTTTTCTTCTAAAGCTTTATTTAAACAACCCAGCCCATCTTTCAACCCCGCGGGGGAGACCGACCCCAAGAGCGAGCGACTTCGAGTCCATTCGCTGTGAAATTATCTGGTTCATCTGTCTAACTAATTCTCACGCGTCTAATCGCGCGTTTTTCAATGGGTCAATTAAAAAGGTTATTACCCGTCAATAACTGTCGAAGTAACTTTCCACTGGACCCCGTTATTCTGCAATTAATGCACCCTGATTCAAATATTATTACTACAGGTACGTACATAATTCATAGCTGCCTATGAATTATGTAACAATAGGGAACCTTGAAATATCCCATTATAAAGGTAAAGAGTACCAAGAAAGTTTGTACAGCCATTGGAGAGGGCCTTGTTGCAAGCTGGTTGTAGTATATATTTTATATAGGTGTACACAACTTACTAACTTTTAAACAAAACTCAACACAATGAAAGAAATCAACGGAGTCGTATTAAAATAACAATCTGTATTAAAATAGAATTACAGACATGTATAATAGCATACCGGGCTTGGTCCTTTCTTTTATATTGTGGTATTAATAGTTCATATTTTATCTTGTTTTTTTGTTTTGTTTTTTTTTTTGCTGATACTGGAGCTGATTTGTTGCATGACCACTCGTCTTGTCATTCTCTGAACTACTCTAAATTCCCGCTTTTCCTTTTTGGCGCTTGATTTTGAATTCAGCGTTTGTTGTTTTCCGTTACTGCATTTTTGGGATTCTTACTCCCCCTTTTTAATGTAATCGGCAACTGCCATTTTATTTACCATTACAGCTTCTAAAGATCACAACCCATATAAGTTTTTTTGAATAAGCGTTTGAAAATTGAAAATGAAATTTTATAAAAGAATCTAAATATCAACAAATATGAGCTAAAACATTGTCAAAGTTCCAAATTCAAATTCAAATTAAAAAAAAGAGAGACAGACAGACAGACAGTGTCCAGTGGCGTAGTGGCTAAAGTGCTGGAATGTGAGTTCGTAATAAGCGAGTTCAAATTGCAGACGTGCTATTACGTTCACTTTCGAGGTAAACCCTTGGGAATGGTATGAACCCCCTCATCCCTGCAGCTATGGATTAAATAGTACTACTACTGTTCTTCTACAAGGATGACTTTGACGTAAAACAACCTACGTAACAAAACAGTACACCCTTTTGTATATTAATGCAAATTTATTTTTCTTTACATGGTTTCAATGCTGTAGAATTTGGTAATAAACAGAACCTAATAATATCCGTTTTGAAGACACATTTTATAATTCAGAAGATAATTAACTTTTTATTTTAAAAAATTGTTAGGAATGTATTTATTTATGAGTGGTACTGTACTTTGTAGATATGCCTATGAAATAAATAGTATCTTACTTAAAGCCATTAGTTTTAGTATTTGTGAGTAACACTTTTTATTCCGTGCAATTAGAAAAAAAAACGTGGAAAATAATGTTTTATCTTTGTTTTTGTCTTCCGTTGTTTTTTTATTTTGTTTTTGTTCATGTTTTTTGTTTGTTTTTTTTTGTGTTATTTTTTTTTTTTTTTAACAACGACTAACACAGTGAAATCTTTAAAAAAAATTCCATTTCTAAGTAAAATGAATGGTAGAAAATACAAGGGAGGTAACTAAAAAGAGTTTGATATCCAAGGGAGATAATCTATACTTTTTCCAACGTGTTTGAACGACATGTCGCGCTACATTCAACTGTGTCGAAAAGTGATCGGAATTGGTCGAAATTATAGGTAAGAATCAAATACAGTGATCATTAGAGAGTTGTTTACTTACGGAGACAGATTTTAGGATGTTTTCATATAAATCAGAAATTGATCCTCTGAAAAATACTTAGTTTTTTCATCAAATCTGTTGTATTTGTTTTTGAAAAAGAAAAATGACCTTGTCAATGTAAAGTAAAAGTAAACGTGTTTTATCTCAAAATCATAAAGTCGATGTATTTTAAGTCTCGTCGAGAACGTAAATATGTTTCTCTTCACCGCTAGCAAAAAGTTATAGCCGGTGGTGGGAACTATGCGTTTTATAGCTGAAAACATACTCTATCCTATGGTGTTTTTTTCCTGCTCCCTGTATGTTGTAATTTTATGGAAAGAAACAGAAACTTTTAGTGTACGTAGGAAGGTAGACTGTGAATTCATGGTCGTAAATTTCTACCATAGTCTACGGAAAAGATGTTAGTGGTATATGAAATGAAGATTTAAAGTTGTTGCGTAGTCATTCAGTTATACACTTCTTTTTTTTACCTCAGAAATGCAAAAGTGGACTGCGTTAAAGTTTTTTTTTTTTATTATTTATTTATTTTTTGCTTTGTTTTGTTTTTGTAATTGTTATTCTGAAATAGAAATATCGTTAAATACTCAGCAAAATTACAAGCGAATAGTAATTTTCAATTTATTTCAGTATAGGACTTGTTAAGTTTAATATTTCAATTTCCTTAGAATAACAACGCTTAGGTAAAAAAAAAATTTAAAAAAAAAAGTATAGGGTATTTTTAGGTTTTGTCGTCCGGCCCTCCTGCCCTAATTTACACTATGCTTTTGTTCAGCGTGATAAACTGAATCACTACGCAACAACTTTAAATCTATACAACAACAATTAATGCTGTCCTTTGATTTTTTAAAGCTTATAAATAAATTAATGTATGGCTTATATTTTCCTTAGAGTTTCCTTTTTATTAAATGTATTAATCCCAGTTCAGGAATTAAAAATATATACATTCGACTTCATTTCATATTCCACTAACATCTGTCCCGTAGACTATGGTAAAAATTTACGCCCCTGAATTCACAGTCAATCATTATTTTGAAGTTTACCTACTTATAACAGATGAAAATGACTATTTTTAATCTTGTAGTTTTGTAATAATTAAATTGTATGTATTCCTACGTACACTAAAAGTTTCTGTTTCTTTCCATAAAATTACAACATATACAGGGAGCAGGAAAAAAACACCATAGGATAGAGCATGTTTTCAGCTATAAAACGCATAGTTCCCACCACCGGCTATACCTTTTTGCTAGCGGTGAAGAGAAACATGTTTACCCTTTCGACTTTATACCTTGCAGAGGGGTAAAACACACCTCGAAAAAAGGGTGTCCTGGGTATGACACTAAACTGCATTTGCTGGTGAGGCTCTAATGTGGAGCTCCCTTACATTGCCATTACTCCCAAGTCAAGGTATGGTCAAAATTTCAGGTGTTTTACCCCCCCCCTCAATTAAGATTCAACAAAACTGGGGAAAAATAAATGAAACGTAATTTTGGTTATCTTCTAGATACACACTTCGCATTTTTATTTTTCCTTTTTTTTTATTTTTAAGAATGCTCCCTTCAAATTAGCAGCAGTTTCAATAAAATTTCTCAAATTTTATTATTGAAGAAATGTTGAGACATATTGATTTGAAAGTACCCGAAATAGTTTATTGTAAAATAATTTTTTTTAAGAATTCAGATGAAAAAGATCAAGTTTATTTTCCCGAAAAAAGCAGATAATAAAAGCGTACGAGCCGGGCTCCTGCTGTTTGATTTGAAAAAAAAAAAAATTAAAAATATCGGAAGTGCTTATCTTGAAGATAACTTTGATTTTTGCTATATTATGAAGAATTGTTTTGTTTTTTTTTAATATCATGAAAAATCTTTTTTTTTTTTATAGTCTTTAAAATGGAAGCATTTTATAAATTTAAATCTATATCTGTCATAATGGGTAATTTTGCCGTTTTTCTTTTCTTGAAGATAAGCTTTCTTAAGATTTTTGTAAATGATTTATTTCATCATAATAAAAAAATTATTTGAAAAGAAAAATTTCTGCTTAAATTTAGGCTCTGTTCTTTAGGAAAAATATTAAAATAATTTACATTTAAAAAAATTTTTTTTTTTTTTAATAAAAATCAAAAGAAAGTGAGAGGTGCTGTCATACCGGAATTTTGATCATGAACGTCAGTAGGTATTACTGATGTTCATTCTAACCTGGATTATAGGACCTGTTAGATCCCATCTATGGATCAAATAAATATTTTAGAATTATTGGTTTTGGGTAGGAATACTTAAAACCACATAACCATGGGCCAACAAATAATCATTATTAAATAGAAATGAATACTTGAAAGCATAAAATGGTGTATAATCTTTTTAGTATTTGATAGGAATATATGAAACCATGACTGTGTACAAACAAAAGATTATAAACAAATAAAAAAAAGTACAAAAGAATTTTTTTTTTTACTATTTCTCTGAATTTTTAGATGAGGCTTAATAATTAGTATTAGTATTATTCGGACTATTGTCCTCATCTTCATTGTTATCTGTACAACGTTTCGGACGATGTGCACTCCGGCCTTCTTCAGGTATTTCATGTCGGACTCAGGAACCTTCTCGGACTCAGGAACCTTCTTGTCGTAATCGGTAGCCATCACAAAACTTTGAACCCAACCCTTTATTCAGTCCACAGGGGTATCCTGTTCTCATTCCGCGAACCATAGCTGGGGTACAGATGTTAAGCTGTGTTAATTATTATTCTATGTTACTGCTGCCTCTGACCAGGATTGAACTTGCAGTTTAAAGATAACTGTCACTTAGAACTGTCTTGACCTAACTCCTTTGTCCACGAGGCTATGTGTCCACTGTTTAAGCAAAGTAAGCAGAGTGGCCTATTGTCAGCTCTCCACTTTACCACACAGATCAGATTACCAATCTGTGCTACTCATGCGCTGAGTTGCAGGGACTAGCCTCAAACTCAGAACCTTGCTATTCCAAGGTGGGTGCCGACTGAGTTAAACCGGCCCTTTTCACTGTATACATGATAAAAAGTAAAGTCATCATGCTGACCTAAAGTCTGTATCAGCCTACAGTGAGGGAGTCTATCCTCTTTTCACAAATGCTAGACCAAGGAGATTATTTTTGGCGTCTGAGACAGAGCACCACATGTACCATTAGCTCACTTTACCACACAGATCCCTGTGCTACTTATACACTGAGTTGGCAAGGTCTGGTATCGAACCTGGAACCTTGTGATTACTAGCCGGACACTCTACCAACCAAGCTAAATGGGCTGTTTTCTGGCAATGGCTAGTATTGAACCCGGAACCTTGTGGTTCCTAACTGGATGTTCTACCGACTGAGCTAAGCTAAAAAGATGATAAAGAATAATTTTTTTTCAGAATACCAGTATATTCCATCAGGTCTTTGTGACTAAGGTGGAATTTATTTCAACTTCGCCTGGGGGCCTGAAAAAGTCTGAGAAACCCAATAATTAAAAAAAAAAAAAAAAAAAGTACTACTCTCCCCCCACATATGAAAAATAAGAAAATTGAATATTAACTAGCAGGACCTGTGGATATGCCACAGTATGATAACTTAATTATTACAATGTTTGATATGTTTACTTAAGAGATATTACAATTAGTTCAATATGTAAACATACAATAATCTTGATTTAACTCTTTCTCACTCTTTTTTTTTTCTTTCTTTCTTTCTTTTTATCATGTTTGGTTGAAACAGATCTTCCGTGCACTCACACCATCTCGCTATCTTTCCCCTATTCTCATTGTTTCTTTCTTTCTTGTTATATTTTTTCTGTGTAGCATGTCCTTTTTCTTCCCTTTCTTTATAATAAAAAAAACGAATATTTATTTAGCTGAGGTGATGACACTCATAAGAAATAAGAATTCAGCGGATAAGCAACACCAGATAATTAGGATTTACATTTTTGCATTTCATCTTGGACGATTTGAATGGTCTCATTTTTCGTCAGAGGATTTTGCGATGATGATAATGGTTATACAATTAAGGAACTTGAGTAGTATTGGAATGATTAAAACTATTAATTTTTACATGTTTTATCTGTGATTGCTGAACTAGCTGAAAGCTGTCTTGTATAAAAGACAGTATGTATTTACTAAAATGCACATACACCATGAGTACTGCCCTGTCGGTGGGCGTTAGAATGCACCTCTGCAGAGGGGTCAGACACCCCCAATGGGGCCACCTTTTGGCCGGGGGTGGCGACCCGTGATGCTTAAGGATAGAGTCCAGGTGGATGAGCAGTTCATGACATGCAATACTCCACTTTGGCCCTATCTTGGGCTAGACGAGCGGTCGGAGAGGCCCCCTCCGATCAATCAGCTGGTCACGTCAAGCCCTAGCACCTATATGATTTTCCCAACCCTATTGCCCTTATGGCAAGCCCCAACCCCTTTTTATCATATGGGTGCTAGAAGGTGGTGGCTGCGGGTCTACATGTCCTAGGAATGACGTTAAACTCTATCTGATGGTGAGGTTCCAGTTTTGGAGGTTTGGGGAATGTGGAGCACCCCATTCATCACCATTGCTCCCTGGTCCACTCTGATCCGGAGTGGTAGTACCTGTTAGGGTCCCATCTATGGGTTAAATAGAAAAATGTATTATCCATTAAGAATTGATTTATTTCAAAACTTTATCGGCATTAAATGACCCACTGAGGTTGATATGCTGTAAAACAAAACAAACCAAAACACCATGAGTAGGATGTGACCAAGGTCAATTTTTAAGTGGAGTACAACTGTTTGTTTGAATTTTTGAGATGAGGCTTGATAATTTGTATTATTTAGATATTTTTGAAACATTGTCTCCATCTTTATTGTTTTGTTGAACTGTACAGACAATTCCTGTCGGACAAGTTTTTTGTTGATCCTTTCCAATTTTCGGGCCATCTTTCTGGTGTCGGGGGGTAACTGGTATAACAGTCCCCCAAAGGTTTCAAAACGAGCGCTTTCGTTATGTACAACAATGTTTCGGCCGATGTGTCCTCTAGCCTTCTTCAGGTGTTTCCAATTCTGGAGCTTTGGTAGGATGGAGTACCGCTTTATTGCTATTATTTCCAGGTCCACTCTGACCCACAGTGGTAGTACCTGTTAGAGTCCCATCTAATAGATAAAAATGTTTAAGAAAAATGAGTTTTTAAAAGAACTGAATACCCAACAAGACTGAATAAAACAAAAATGTCTTTGGCATAAAATAACCCAATGGATTTGACATGCCATAAAATCCAACCAACCTTCTGTAAAGAAGGCAGTAAACAACTCATAGTAAATAAATGATAAAAACAAATAAAATGTCTTTTTAAGTAATAATAAATATACTAAACTTTAGTAAAAAGAGATACTATGTCCTTTATTTCTAATAATGACCATCTTAAAACCAGTATGTAATATGGGTAATTACTGCTTACGAATAATTGTTCTAAACTTTAATAAAAATGATTATACGTCCTTTATTTTTAACTAGAAGTGGCTACCCGGCATTGCCTGGCTAGTGGGGGAGGTAAAAAGTTAGTCTCACAGATCCATTACTGTTGAATCAAGAGTTGGATCCTCGTAGTATGCCCTATTAAAATCCCTATGTTAGAAAGCCTTTGCGTTGATCCAGCCACTCCGAAAAGAAAAATGAATTTCTACTATTTAAAACATTAAATGCAAACAAATTCCCAGCTGTTATCATTTAAATTCTATTTTTTAGTTATCTTCACTAATATAAATCAAACCTCCATTATTTTTGCTCAAAAAGCATGATCTGGTGATTGTGAATGTTTAAATATATTTACTTGGTCGTTAATTGTTTTATTTTCCTAGTGTCCTCCAGACATGAATACACACAAACTGCCCTTATTATATGTATAGATATAGATAATCACCATCTTGCAACCTGTATGTAATATGAGTAAGTACTGCTTACAAATAATTGTCTTAAACTTTAATATAAGTGATATTATACTATTTCTCTGAATTTTTGAGATGAGGCTTGATAACTTGTATCATTTGGACTATTGTCCTCATCTTTATTGTTATCTCTACAATGTTTCGGCCAATGAGCCCTTGAAGAAGGCTGGAGGGCACATCGGCCGAAACTTTGTACAGATAACAATAAAGATGAGGACAATAGTCAAAATAATACAAATAATAAAGTAAAGTAAAGTCGTCGGGGTGGCCTAAAGTCGGTATCAGCCAGATAGCGAGGGAGTATATCCCCTTTTCACTAGCGCTAGACCAAGGAGATTATTTTAGCATCTGAGGTGGAGCGCCACACCTACCATCAGCTCCTTACTTTACCACACATATCCCTGTGCTACTCATATGCTGAGTTGGCGAGGGTCGGTATCGAACCAGGAATCTTATGATTCCTAGCCGAACGCTCTACCGACTGAGCTAAACCGGCCCCTTATACAAATAATACAAAGTGATATTATGTCCTTTATTTTTAATAATGACCCTCTTACTATCCATATTAGTTGATATTGTTATTTTTACTCTAATTGTTTAAGTTAACAGCCTTTCTAAAAAAAAAAATTCATATGCCAAAAGAAAAAAGCACAAAGTGTGAAGATGCATGAATTATTTGGTTATTCATTTCCATGATTTTCTTGATTTATGCTTGAACATGAAACTTTTAATAGAATAGCATTTCTTGTTTGTCTCCTAGTAATGTCTGCCTTTCTTCAATAAACTACTTTTTAAGATAACAGGAGCCATTTGTAATTCTTATCATATACAGTTAACATTTAATAAAATAAAACTCAAAATAAACCTACAAATACAATTCGTAAACCGGTCATGGTCACAAGCTAATTCTGATCAATTATATTCTTTCCACAATTCATCCAGCCTTGGTCTCAGCCCTGTCGGTGGGGCTTTAGAATACACCGACTGCACCTCTGCAGAGGGGTAAGAATCCTCCAATCAGGCCACCTGTTATCCATGGGTGGCAACCTGGGATGCTTAAGGACAGAATCCTGGTAGATGAGCAGTCCATGACATGCAACACTCCAATTAGACTCTTACTTAGGCTAGACTGGTAGTTGGAGAGGCCCCCTCCAATCAATCGTCTGGGCATGTCAAGCCCTAGCACCTATATGATTGCCCCAACCCTATTGCTCTTATAGCAAGCCCCAACCCTTTTTATCATATGGGTGCTAGAAGGTGGTGGCTGAGGGTCTTCATGTCCTGGAAATGACATTAAACTCTATCTGATGGTGAGGTTCCGGTTCTGGAGGTTTGGAGAATGTGGAGCACCCCTTCATCACCATTGCTCCTTGGTCCACTCTGACCTGGAGTGGTAGTACCTGTTGGGGTCCCATCTATGGGCTAAATAGAAAAACATGAGTTTATAAACAAAACTAATTGTCCATTAATAATGAATTTATTTTAAAACTTTGTCAGCATTTAATGAGGTTTATTTGCCGTAAAACAAAACAACCAACCAACCAGCCAACCAACCAACCAATCAACCTTGCTCTAAAAGCATTCAAAGATGGAGCATTCACTACTGATGATGATAGTTTATTCCATGAATCCACTAAAAAAAATTTCTCTTACATTTATTTTGCAAAATATTTTTGAAAGTTTTAATTTATGACTCCTGGTATTGAATTTTTTTAGCAACATTCAATAGATTAAAATTTGTTGTATAGAATCCAGGAGTAAATTTTATAGACTTCAATCATATCTCCTCTGGATTGTCGATAAGTCAAACAATTCTTAGTATGTCTATTTCCCTTGACATATTGTAGGCACCTTTCCATCCACTAAGGACAATGGCATAGTGTCAAAAAAAAAAGAAGATAAATAATTGAATTTTGAAAATTTTAAAATTTTAAAAATCAAGAAAGTTAAAATTCATTTGCATCTGCGCAAGTGGCTGTGCAGGTGCAGATAATTTTTAACTTCCCTGAGTGACAGTCTTTGGTGTACTGACTGAACACAAACTGTGATGCTTTCTGGGGCTGCTATTTTATCTCCCTCTTTCTGACTCTCTTTGCTGTCAAGGCTACTCTCCTCTTCGCCCCACTCCCTTGACGTAAATTATAGAATTAGCACATATTAAAGGGGGGGGGGGTGATTTTCTAAAAAGTACTAAGGTGGGAAGGTCATAACCAAGGAAGTAACCAAGCGAGTACCCGGTACTATTAGTTTCTTTGTAATTTACCCATTGTAGTTCTTTTAGACAAATAACAAAATAAACAGAATTATTATATTTAATTATTATTCTGATAACTACATTGCAATCTATTAGATTTCCATAGTTGAATGAGTTATATATCTTAAATTCTAAAATGACTTGATTAGTAAAGTTAAAAGTTAAAGATAATAGAAAAAATGACATAATAGCATGCATTTAAAAAAAAAGGAAATAATTTATTATCTTGATATATAAATAAATTATTTATATCTACATCTATTAATAATGGAAATTCGGTGTATTTCTGTCTGTAATCAAAATTATGTCACAATATTCTCCATGATTGCGTAAGTCTATTATAAGGGCCGGGTTAGCTCAGTCAGTAGAGCGTTCAGCTAGAAACCACAAGGTTCCTAGTTTGATACCGGTCCTTGCCAACTCAGCGTATGAGTAGCACAGGGATCTGTGCAGTAAAGTAAGGAGCTGATGGTAGGTGTGGTGCTCCACCTCAGATGCCAAAATAATCTCCTTGGTCTAGCGCTATTGAAAAGGGGATAGACTCCCTTGCTGACTGGCTGATACCGACTTTAGGCCGCCCCGACGACTTTACTTATTAATGAGTATTTAATTTATTGTCAAAATCATAATACATAAAATAAAAACAACCCTGTTTTATATGCACTCAAAATTTGAGTAAGCAATTTTTAAGATTGTTTTTTACTCTGTCTTTCTTCAATAACAAGAAATTAACTAAAAAGTTTACAAATAAATAAATACCTACAATCTTGTGTAAAATTTATGTGCAAAATGTTAAAAATAATTATTTAATTAATAATTAATAGATGCACGCAACATTTTATTTGAGGAGGACAAAACTAAGTTTCCATTTCAAATTGTTTTATTTTTTATTTCAGTTTACTCCTTTAATAAATTTTTCTTACTTATGATAAAAACCCTATGACATTGACTTTTTAATTACCACCCCACCTCAGGCAATATCTTTCAAAAATAAATTTTTATACTGCCTGGTGTACATTTTTTTGCTAGTCTAGATAATGAATTTTATGCTTAAGTAATAGGTACCAGGTACTTACAATATCCCAATTTTTCCTTAAGGGACCCTACTTTTTGGCATACATATTCGGTACTTAAAAATTGACCTCCTGCCCTGCATATAATGGGTATTCACTTAGGTTTTTATATTTAACAATAAATATATCTTTTAGGTGTCATTTTTATAACAAAAAGTATTTCTCCACAAACCACTATTAGATTTTTGACAAAACATTGATATTGAAGTCAGTCAGAATACTGTTGGTTTGGACAACAGCAACAGGCTAAGCACAATTGAACTAGTGCCCAAGACAGCTGGTACTTATGGAACTCAAGAATAATTCATTCATGTATTTGGGTGATTCCATTCCTTGAGTCCTGATTGGCTGCTTGATTTCTATGATGTTATGAGGATTCATAAATAACCTGGCATTCTGCAGTAGGAGTGTCTTCAATATGGCACTGCAAACAGAATTGCAACAAGGTTAGATCCATATTGGGTTACGTCTACTTGTTGCCTTATCAATTCAATGGTAATTGGAACTTAGTATGATTATTCTACAATTAATATGAGAAGGTAATATTAAAATATAATTGAATTTCTGTCATATGTGGATATGTATTTCATATGAAAAATTACCATTTTGATTAAATACCATAAACAATCAATTTTTATTTCCTTTTCTTGTTTATCAATGCATATATAAATGATAGTATGTATGTACGGATGAAACTATGAAAATACAATAATTAACAACAAAGTAAGGTAATCTGAACATTAGTTACATAAATTCCTACTATAAAATTGTGCTTGCGCATTATTTGAAATGAACTTAATTGTTATTAAGAACACATTTTATAATATTTTCATGTTAAAACATGCAGTTGTATTGATTCAAAATAACCATTGCTAAATGAAGGATAATTATTGAATTAAATAAAAATTTGTTTTATTAACAAGTGAGCAATAAATGGTTTCGTCTCCTCTTCCAGCATTGAACCAAATCAAAACTATTTTTCTTAGTAAAACCTTATTTTTCAAATTTTTTAATTTTCTTTTGTATATTTATAAATTTTAAGGAAATTCAATAAAGTTTTCTTGAATTCAAACATGTGAAAATTTAAATTTTAGAAGTTTTATGTTATTTTTCTTTTGTTTGAAATTTTAAAATGTTGCAATAAAAAATGGCTGATAGCGTCAGAAAGGAATTTATGCAACTAATCTTCAGATTACCCTAGTAAATATATATACATACAGATATATACACATTAAATATCACCAGTTCTTGCATTTTGTGCAAAAATTACAAAGATTTGATTTATATTTATAAAGATATCTAAAAATTGAAATATACATAATAATAATGGATCTGGGAGACTAACTTGCTAACCATTACACCACTTTTTTTTTCCTTCTTCTACCAAGGTGAGGCTGGCTAACCACTTCTCATGTACAATATAATACCCTATCCTTGGAATTCACTCACAAGAGGTTCACCTTAATTTTTTATTTAGCAGTAAATAAACTAATAACATCTAAGATATAAAACATTTTTCTATTTCAATAAGATATAACTTAAACTAGATTGAATAATTTAAATTCATGGTATCCATTAGATTTTTGACATAACGTCAATTTGTGGAGATAGTATCAAAATATTTATATATTAATACTCGTGTTCTTTAATTGTATAACTGTTATCATCTTGCAACACCCTCTGGCTAAAAATGAGACCGTCCAAGATGAAATGCATCACTATATATTAATACTTGAATTCCTTGATTGTACGACTGTTATCATCTTGCACCACTCTATGCCTAAAAATGAAATCGTCCAAGATGAAATGCAAAAATGTAAATCCTGATTATCTGGTTTTGCTTATCTGCCAAATTCTTATTTCTTATGAGTGTTATCACCTCAGCAAAATAATGGACCATTCCGTTTTTATCACAAAGAAAGAAAGTGAAGAAAAATGGCATGCTACACAGAAAAAATATGATAAGAAAGAAAGAAAGAAAGAGAGTAGGGGAAAGATAGAGGGGGGGTGCACTTGAAGTGATAATGCTAAGATGTTTAAATCAAACATGATGAAAAGAAGGAAAGAAAGAAAAAAAAAGGGAGAGAGAGTTGAATAAAGATTATTATACTTTTTACATATTGAACTATTTAGCAATAGCTCTTAAGTACACATATCATAAGTTGTAATAATTAAATTATCATACTGTGGTATATCCACAGGTCCTGCTAGTGATAGTTAAATCTCTTTTCTTTTATGTGGAAGTTAAGCAACAATGAGCCTCTTCAGTTTCTAAATGGGCAACCATTTAAGCAATAGCAGGTACTGTAAGCAACCTGTTATTAAAATGACTTTATTAGGCATTAAATGACTCGAACAAGGGTTGATATGTCGTAAAACAAAACAACCAAACTAAACCTTTGTATGGATATGCGTTTCATGATAAAAATTACCATCTTTTTATAATGGAGATTGTGTGTCTGTCTGTAACCAAAACTATGTCACCACCAACATCCCTATTCCATTAGTTATTCACATTATATTCTCAATTGTTATTAAATAATCATTATTCAATGTTAATTAGCATCTTATTTATTAACAATGTCTCTATTAAGGTCTAGCTGAGATAGATTTGTCTCAAAACAGCCCATATTATTAATGTGTTTAAAATCCTGTGATGTGTGTTATATATCATTAAGAAAGAAATGTCTACATAGTACATAGTGTGAATAATTTGCATAACGGTTTTAACAAGACCGTGTTTAATAAATAATTACTTGGTGTTATTGATTTCTAATATTATTGTCTCATTCTCAAAATTATTAAAAACAATCCTAAGTATAATTCTATATTGAAATCAGTTAGAATAAAGGAAAATAAGTGTAATCTGATCTGTCTGGTAAAGGGGGAGCTGACGGTAAGTGTGGCGCTCCACCTCAGCAAGACAATTTCCCTGGTCTATTGCTAGCATAAAGGAAATAGATAGAGACCACTGCTGCTCAGCAGACACTGATAATAGGCTGCACCAGCAACTTTACTTACTTTTTTTTTTACCTCTGGAATTAGTTCACTAAGATGATTATCACCTTGTTGTTGTTTTTTATCTAGCAGTAAATAAACTAATAATAGATAAGACAGAAGACATTTTTTTTAATAAAACATTACCTAAGCAAACTAGATTAAATTATATAAATTCATGGTATCATTTTTTGTATTATGGGATAACCTAATGTTATTCCAATTATGTAATGATCTTGTAATTTGCATTCTTAAAACAAATACCTGCAGAAGCCTAAATATGCAAATTGATCTACAGTTAAAATACAGTTCTTGCAGATGATGGCAGGCTGAATATTAAAAGTATCTTTATTTTCACTATTGCAATAAAATTAAGATGAAAGATAAACTAGTCAAAAAAGATAGATGAGGCTAAATACTAAAAGTGTCTTTATTTTCATTATTGCAACAAAATTAAGATGAAAGATAAACTAGTCAAAAATGATAGATAAGGCCTAATACTAAAAATGACTTTATTTTCACTATTGTAACAAAATTAAGATGAAAGATAAACTAGTCAAAAAATGATAGATAAGGCCTAATACTAAAAATGACTTTATTTTCACTATTGTAACAAAATTAAGATGAAAGATAAACTAGTCAAAAATGATAGATAAGGCCTAATACTAAAATGACTTTATTTTCACTATTGTAACAAAATTAAGATGAAAGATAAACTAGTCAAAAATGATAGATAAGGCCTAATACTAAAAATGACTTTATTTTCACTATTGCAACAAAATTAAGATGAAAGATAAACTAGTCAAAAATGATAGATAAGGCCTAATACTAAAAATGACTTTATTTTCACTATTGCAACAAAATTAAGATGAAAGATAAACTAGTCAAAAATGATAGATAAGGCCTAATACTAAAAATGACTTTATTTTCACTATTGTAACAAAATTAAGATGAAAGATAAACTAGTCAAAAATGATAGATAAGGCCTAATACTAAAAATGACTTTATTTTCACTATTGTAACAAAATTAAGATGAAAGATAAACTAGTCAAAAATGATAGATAAGGCCTAATACTAAAAATGACTTTATTTTCACTATTGTAACAAAATTAAGATGAAAGATAAACTAGTCAAAAATGAGAGATAAGGCCTAATACTAAAAATGACTTTATTTTCACTATTGTAACAAAATTAAGATGAAAGATAAACTAGTCAAAAATGAGAGATAAGGCCTAATACTAAAAATGACTTTATTTTCACTATTGTAACAAAATTAAGATGAAAGATAAACTAGTCAAAAATGATAGATAAGGCCTAATACTAAAAATGACTTTATTTTCACTATTGTAACAAAATTAAGATGAAAGATAAACTAGTCAAAAATGATAGATAAGGCCTAATACTAAAAATGACTTTATTTTCACTATTGTAACAAAATTAAGATGAAAGATAAACTAGTCAAAAATGAGAGATAAGGCCTAATACTAAAAATGACTTTATTTTCACTATTGTAACAAAATTAAGATGAAAGATAAACTAGTCAAAAATGATAGATAAGGCCTAATACTAAAAATGACTTTATTTTCACTATTGTAACAAAATTAAGATGAAAGATAAACTAGTCAAAAATGATAGATAAGGCCTAATACTAAAAATGACTTTATTTTCACTATTGTAACAAAATTAAGATGAAAGATAAACTAGTCAAAAATGAGAGATAAGGCCTAATACTAAAAATGACTTTATTTTCACTATTGTAACAAAATTAAGATGAAAGATAAACTAGTCAAAAATGATAGATAAGGCCTAATACTAAAAATGACTTTATTTTCACTATTGTAACAAAATTAAGATGAAAGATAAACTAGTCAAAAATGAGAGATAAGGCCTAATACTAAAAATGACTTTATTTTCACTATTGTAACAAAATTAAGATGAAAGATAAACTAGTCAAAAATGATAGATAAGGCCTAATACTAAAAATGACTTTATTTTCACTATTGTAACAAAATTAAGATGAAAGATAAACTAGTCAAAAATGAGAGATAAGGCCTAATACTAAAAATGACTTTATTTTCACTATTGTAACAAAATTAAGATGAAAGATAAACTAGTCAAAAATGATAGATAAGGCCTAATACTAAAAATGACTTTATTTTCACTATTGTAACAAAATTAAGATGAAAGATAAACTAGTCAAAAATGAGAGATAAGGCCTAATACTAAAAATGACTTTATTTTCACTATTGTAACAAAATTAAGATGAAAGATAAACTAGTCAAAAATGATAGATAAGGCCTAATACTAAAAATGACTTTATTTTCACTATTGTAACAAAATTAAGATGAAAGATAAACTAGTCAAAAATGATAGATAAGGCCTAATACTAAAAATGACTTTATTTTCACTATTGTAACAAAATTAAGATGAAAGATAAACTAGTCAAAAATGATAGATAAGGCCTAATACTAAAAATGACTTTATTTTCACTATTGTAACAAAATTAAGATGAAAGATAAACTAGTCAAAAATGATAGATAAGGCCTAATACTAAAAATGACTTTATTTTCACTATTGTAACAAAATTAAGATGAAAGATAAACTAGTCAAAAATGATAGATAAGGCCTAATACTAAAAATGACTTTATTTTCACTATTGTAACAAAATTAAGATGAAAGATAAACTAGTCAAAAATGAGAGATAAGGCCTAATACTAAAAATGACTTTATTTTCACTATTGTAACAAAATTAAGATGAAAGATAAACTAGTCAAAAATGATAGATAAGGCCTAATACTAAAAATGACTTTATTTTCACTATTGTAACAAAATTAAGATGAAAGATAAACTAGTCAAAAATGATAGATAAGGCCTAATACTAAAAATGACTTTATTTTCACTATTGTAACAAAATTAAGATGAAAGATAAACTAGTCAAAAATGAGAGATAAGGCCTAATACTAAAAATGACTTTATTTTCACTATTGCAACAAAATTAAGATGAAAGATAAACTAGTCAAAAATGATAGATAAGGCCTAATACTAAAAATGACTTTATTTTCACTATTGCAACAAAATTAAGATGAAAGATAAACTAGTCAAAAATGATAGATAAGGCCTAATACTAAAAATGACTTTATTTTCACTATTGCAACAAAATTAAGATGAAAGATAAACTAGTCAAAAATGATAGATAAGGCCTAATACTAAAAATGACTTTATTTTCACTATTGCAACAAAATTAAGATGAAAGATAAACTAGTCAAAAATGATAGATAAGGCCTAATACTAAAAATGACTTTATTTTCACTATTGTAACAAAATTAAGATGAAAGATAAACTAGTCAAAAATGATAGATAAGGCCTAATACTAAAAATGACTTTATTTTCACTATTGTAACAAAATTAAGATGAAAGATAAACTAGTCAAAAATGATAGATAAGGCCTAATACTAAAAATGACTTTATTTTCACTATTGTAACAAAATTAAGATGAAAGATAAACTAGTCAAAAATGATAGATAAGGCCTAATACTAAAAATGACTTTATTTTCACTATTGCAACAAAATTAAGATGAAAGATAAACTAGTCAAAAATGATAGATAAGGCCTAATACTAAAATGACTTTATTTTCACTATTGTAACAAAATTAAGATGAAAGATAAACTAGTCAAAAATGATAGATAAGGCCTAATACTAAAAATGACTTTATTTTCACTATTGTAACAAAATTAAGATGAAAGATAAACTAGTCAAAAATGATAGATAAGGCCTAATACTAAAAATGACTTTATTTTCACTATTGTAACAAAATTAAGATGAAAGATAAACTAGTCAAAAATGATAGATAAGGCCTAATACTAAAAATGACTTTATTTTCACTATTGTAACAAAATTAAGATGAAAGATAAACTAGTCAAAAATGATAGATAAGGCCTAATACTAAAAATGACTTTATTTTCACTATTGTAACAAAATTAAGATGAAAGATAAACTAGTCAAAAATGATAGATAAGGCCTAATACTAAAAATGACTTTATTTTCACTATTGTAACAAAATTAAGATGAAAGATAAACTAGTCAAAAATGATAGATAAGGCCTAATACTAAAAATGACTTTATTTTCACTATTGTAACAAAATTAAGATGAAAGATAAACTAGTCAAAAATGATAGATAAGGCCTAATACTAAAAATGACTTTATTTTCACTATTGTAACAAAATTAAGATGAAAGATAAACTAGTCAAAAATGATAGATAAGGCCTAATACTAAAAATGACTTTATTTTCACTATTGTAACAAAATTAAGATGAAAGATAAACTAGTCAAAAATGATAGATAAGGCCTAATACTAAAAATGACTTTATTTTCACTATTGTAACAAAATTAAGATGAAAGATAAACTAGTCAAAAATGATAGATAAGGCCTAATACTAAAAATGACTTTATTTTCACTATTGTAACAAAATTAAGATGAAAGATAAACTAGTCAAAAATGATAGATAAGGCCTAATACTAAAAATGACTTTATTTTCACTATTGCAACAAAATTAAGATGAAAGATAAACTAGTCAAAAATGATAGATAAGGCCTAATACTAAAAATGACTTTATTTTCACTATTGTAACAAAATTAAGATGAAAGATAAACTAGTCAAAAATGATAGATAAGGCCTAATACTAAAAATGACTTTATTTTCAATATTGTAACAAAATTAAGATGAAAGATAAACTAGTCAAAAATGATAGATAAGGCCTAATACTAAAAATGACTTTATTTTCACTATTGCAACAAAATTAAGATGAAAGATAAACTAGTCAAAAATGATAGATAAGGCCTAATACTAAAAATGACTTTATTTTCACTATTGCAACAAAATTAAGATGAAAGATAAACTAGTCAAAAATGATAGATAAGGCTAAATACTAAAAGTGTCTTTATTTTCACTATTGTAACAAAATTAAGATGAAAGATAAACTAGTCAAAAATGAGAGATAAAGACTGAATACTAAATGTGTCTTTTGTTATACTGTTGCATTAATTTTTTTTTTTTTTTCTTGTGTAGTGAACATGCTGCTGAACTTGGAAACCCTGTGCCAAGCAAACCTGTCGTATTTCTGAAACCACCATCTTCTATTATAACAGAAGGTCACCCCATCAAAGTAAGAACTTTGTCATCCAAATCTGAAACATGAAGGACTAGAAACGTTTACCCAGTATCGCGTGGGGGGGTAGTCTCGCAGATCCATTATTACGGAATTGTGTGTTGTATTCTCACAAAAGGTTCCATTAAAAAGACCTTGCGTTGACCTGGCCTGGTAGGGCGTCAGAAAACAAAGTGCACAGACGTCCTGAAAAGATAAAACCAATGTCTTCTAGTATTTAAAATATCAAAGGCAAAAAAAAATCCATGCTCCTACTATTTAAATTTTATATTTTTATTTTCTTCATAAATATAAATCAAATCTTCATTATTTTTGCTCAAAAAGCGAGATATCCATTCACTATCTAAAATCTTTTTAGCAATTTTTCAGCTATAAACGGCTCCCATCTAGTCCTCAGATCTAGTTTTTTCTTAAAGGATTTCATTAATGTCCAATTTGTGCAGCCATACAGTAGCACTTATATGGCTCCCATATGGAAGTGCATCGTGTAATAGTTATCATCTTAGGAAATGGAATTGGGGAACTAAGTTCAAATCCTGGACAAGGCTGTTTGCATTTCACATAGCTCTAATACCCTAAGTATAAATCCAACTTTTCTCCTTCAAGCTATGGACAAATAGTAGGGTAGACTGGGCTCTTTTACCTCAGGCAACTAGTCTATGTGAATGAAATATCTGAATTCAAACCTGTTAAACTCTGCTTAAGAAATTGACTTTGTGTCACATCCTACTCATGTGGAGGGTTTGGTATCTTCTTATAATGGAGATTCAGTGCCTGTAACCAAAACTATGTCACTGCTTATACAGTTCATCAATGAGTACTTAATTTATAGTCAAAATTATTAATACATAGAAAGACAACACCTAAAGGATTTTGTAGGCAAATTGTAATAAAAAATAATGATAATTTATATATACTTACACACAAACACACACACATATGTATGCGAGTTTATATATCCTTGAGTATATATATGTATGTACGAGGCACGTGGTGTAATGGCTAACGTTGTAGGAAATGGACACGGCAAGACAAGTTCAAATCCTGGGTGAGGCAGTTTGCATTTCACATAGGGCTAATACCTTTGGGAAATGTATGCATCTAACTATTCTCCCTATGGCTATGGCTAAATAGTAGGGCAGACTGGGCTCTTTAGCCTTGGTTAAGCAACCAGTCTCATTGAAAGAAAACTCTGAATTCAAACGTGTTAAACTCTACTTGGGAAATTAACCTTGTGTCATATCCTACTCATGTGAGGGGTTGGTAAATAAATTTGCATATATATATATATATATATATATAAGGAAAAATGCAAATAAATCCAATAGTGTGTAAGTATATAAAAATTAAAAAACAAGGTATTCAGAAGAATATTATATATACATACAAATCTTATCATAGTGAAGATTCTGTGTTTGTCTGTAACCGAAAATATATCACTATTCAAGTCACAATTCCCTTAGTTATTTATGACACATTCTCTATGATTTTATCTTTATTCAAACCTCAATTATTAATAAAATCGTTTTACATTATTAATACTGTTGACCACATATACATACTAATAACATGCAATAGTATTCATATATACGACAAAATAGCTGTTTACAGTATTAACGGGAGGGTTAATTTGCATATTGATATTAAAAATTTGATTTTAATAAATATGTGCTTAGTCTTATTGATTTCTAATTGGTTGGTTTTATCTTAATGAATATGAGCAAGAATTCCAGGGATAAATATTAAAAGAAATCCATTAACAAGAAGAAATAACTATAATCGTGTTACGTATTGGGTTCTAATTAGCGATACGTAACGTAGTGGCTTTTCGTTTTCACGGTACCGATTAGGAATATTTAACGTAGCGGTACCAATTCGTGTTTAACGTACGTACGGAGTTTCGTTTGTTTACATACACAGATCTAGCTGTAGCAGTCAGTCTTAGCTAGCCCCAAAATCCTTCTCCCACTTCTTTTGGTCAAGGGAAAGGTATCACGTTTCACAGGCCGCGTGCTCCTCGTTACGGCCAATTTGACTTGTTGACAAGTATATATCTCCAGTCAAGTACCTGTTCCCGTTTGTTTGTTTAATGGCTTTCATTCATGAATCCCATTACGATTTCTTTGGCGTGTAGTAAATGAAGATGATAAACAGTACCTCTTGCTTTTCATGAATTTATTTCCTTAATGAAAGTTATTGAGAGAGAGATAGATAGTCGGCTTCCTTAAATATGTTTTTAACTTCGTCCCAACGGTCAGTACCAATTATCAGGCTTAGGTATGTTTTTACTTCGTGCAGTGTAAAATATTACATCTCAGGTTTCACACATCAGCGACCTCAGTTCATTAACTGCCCACTGCCACGCACGCCTCCTGGCTCTCACTGCCTCTGACTCTCGGACCCTCACTGCTCTGCTCGCAGACCCTAACTCCAGCTAACTCCAACTCCAACTCACTCTCGTGATTCTATTCGCGGGTCTTAAATAGTATTTCTAAAATCTTCTAGACGATTCCTTCTCTAGAACGTTCGACTTCTTTCGATTCGTTCCAATCTCACTGGTCAACCAGAGTTCACTAACCTAAACATCAAAGGCTTCTTGGAGTCCAAAAGACTGTTTTTTTCTTAATCCTAGACTTATCGTCTCATTTCTCTCGTTAAAGAGATGTTATCTATCCTAACTACTTTTTCCGTGATTCCACAAAGACCACCCAGCAACTCAAGATAATCGGTAGTACATTTTTCTAAGGTTCTTTTCCAAGTCTGGCACAAGGCCACAAATATAGGTGCAGCGCGGCGATTATATAACAATCGTTACATTAGGAAAATTTAGCAATGAAAGACAAGAGTGATGGATGACTATCAGTTGTTCTATTTTTCGATTATATCCCCTTCTCTTTCAAATAATTTTATCTGCATTCTTATTTAGTTGCATTAGCTTTTCTAATTTAATATATCTTATTACATTAAAACTTAAATACTTGCACCCAGAGGGTGAATATATTTGCTAGTATATATATATATATATATATATATATATATATATATATGTATATATTTACCTACCCCTCCACACAAGCAGGATGTGAGACGAGGTCAATTTATTAAGCAGAGTTCAACAGGTTTGAATTCAGAGTTTTCCTTGACCAAGGTTAAAGAGCCCTACTATTTACCCATAGCTAGAGGGAGAATAGGATGCATAGCTTTCCCAAGGGTATTAGCCCTAACTGAAATGCAATTACCATGTCCAAAATTTGAACAGTATATATATATATATATATATAGTAAGAATAACATGTAAAAACCAATTTGGTCTGATATTTTTCTCTATATTTATTTCCTGTGCCTGATTAGGATTGAACTCTAACTCCTATTTAAGATGACATGCATAACAATGATTACATTAAAATGAAGAACAACTGCAACAATAAAGCAAAAAGAGGAAATAAAAAACTTCATTTCCTTTCAATAAAAGCTTCAAGTATTTTAAGTGGACTTAAGTGAAACTGTTTCCCATTGTGGATGAGGGTTAAATAACAGGGTGTCGCCTTTCTTCCTCCATCGACTGGACAAAACCCACATCATACCTTCCTCTTAGGATTGGTTTGAGAGAGACAAAAAACGAATATTGCAACATCTGGAAATAAATGTTTGTGGTTTTTTGCAACCACTGCAAACATCTGTTGTTCTTTTCCACCAGATATCGTGGTCAGCTGACAAGACCCCCTGATGAAAGCAGTGCTGTTGGCTTGGGTTGTAGAATACGCGGACTGCACCTCTGCACGTGGGTAAATCCCCCTCCCACCGATTGAGCCATGTGTTGCCACAGGTGGTAACCGCTACTGCTTAAGGACGGAATCCTAGTGGATGAGCAGTCCATGATATGCAACACTCCCCTTTGGCCCTTACTTGGGTTTGACAGTGGTTGGAGAGGCCCCCCTTGAATCAATCACACATCAGACCCTATCACCTATATGATTGTCCCAACCCTATTGCCTTTATGGTAGGCCCCAGTCCTTTTTATCATATGGGTGCTGGAAAGTGGTGACTGGGGGTCTTGGTGTCCTGGGTATGGCGCTGAACTCTATCTGATGGTGAGGTTCCAGTTCTGGAGGCCTGGGAGTGTGGAGAACCCCTTCATCACCATTACTTTCAGCTCCCCCCTGGTCTGGAGGGGTGGTGCCTGTTGGGATCCCATCTATGGGTTGAATAGAAAAAATGTGTTTAAAATTGATTGAGTACCCATCAAGAATAAATAAAAGAAAAACATCTTCAACATTAAATAACCCAATGGGTTCACATGCCGTAAAATCCAACCAACCAACCAGCTTGTTACCATCAAGGAAAAACATAGCGTATATAAGGGCGACAAAATGTTTACAGAACCATCACATGTCTTTTAGATACACATTTTGATATCCAGGAGCAGATATTAGTGTAATCATTAATTTTACCAGCAATTATATGCACCCGAGTGCAAGTATTTAAGTTTTAATGTAATAGAATATTATATTAGAAGGGTAAAGGAACTAAATAAGAACTCATTTAAGATTTATACCTGAGATTTTTGATCATATTTATTAAAATAAAACCCAACAATTAAAAATCAATAATATTTATCAAAATCAATTAAAAATCAATAATATTTATCAAAATCAATTAAAAATCAATAATACATATTTATCAAAATCAAATTTTTAATATCAATATGCAAATTAGCCTTCCTGTTCTCATTGCAAACCTCTATTTTGTTGTATATATCAATATAATTAGTATGTAGACATGTCCAACATGTCAAACTACCGGTTTCGATCTGGGGTCCAGTGAGCTTCAGCCACTGGACCTTACAAGTTAATAGCGTTGATCCCAGGGGGCTATCCCCCCAGACAATACCTGCCCCCTTGGGGACAGGGCTGGGTTTATTGCCCAGCACCTGAGGCATCCCCTTGAGGGGGAATGCCGAAGGGATCGATGCAATTTTTGTTCTTTACCACACATGAGCTTCGGCTTATGGGTGGGCCCACATTAAAACGAGGCCTTGTGCCCAGCCCATACAAGTGGGGTATGAGGCAAATACCTCAAACTCCGGTTTCCACCCTGGACCGCATAAGTTGACATCGTTGATCCCAGGGCGCCATCCCCCCAGACAACACCTACTCCCTCAATTTAAAGGGGCAGGACTGGGTTTATTGCCGATGTTTGAGGCACCCTCTTTGAGGGGAATGCCGACGGGATCAACACATTTTTTGTGCCTACCACCCATGAGCTTCAGCTTGTGGGTGGGCCATCATAAAAATTTCCTTGTTTCATGCCCTCATAAGTGAGATGAGAGGCAAATACCTCTAACTCTGATTTCAATCAGGGGGTTCAATGGCTTCGGCCCTGGACCATACAAGTTAACATCGTTGATCCCAGGGGGCCGTCCCCCCAGGCAACACCTGCCTCCTTGATTTAAAGGGGCAGATCTGGGTTTATTGCCCAGTGCCTGAGGCGCACCCCTTGAAGGGGAATGCTGATGGGATCAACACATTTTTGCACCTGCCACTCATGAGTCTCAGCTTGTGGGTGGTCCCATGTTAATAGGGCTTTGTACTTAACCCGTACATGTGGGGTACGTGTAAATATCCTAATATGTAGATATGATCAACAGTATTAATAATATAAAACAATTTTTATTAATAATTGAGGTTTAAATGAAAATAAAATCATGGAGAATGTCATGTTAATAACTAAGGGAATTGTGACTTGAGTAGTGATATAGTTTCGGTTACAGACAGAAAAACACACAATCTCCATTATAATAAGATGCTTTTGTTGTATACCCTTCCTTACTTCTTTACTTCTTACTTGCTTCTATATCTTGGACATCTATTCTTCTGGCCGGCTTTGGTTCTTCTTCTATCTTCTTAACTTGGTCTGGTCTTGCGTCTGGTGTTTACTTTGGGATTCCGGTCTGGTCTTCTATTGGGGATTTCTCTTTATCAGAAGCCCTGTGTCATTGTTAGTTTTTAGATAATAAACACAAGACTTCGATTTACTTTTGATCTTATTTTATTGTTAATCCCCAAACCAGACGTCTGCGCAGATCCTTACATCCTACAAGCTCGGCTTTTAACTTCTAACTGACTGCGAGTTACTATCCTTAAACCGGAAGACAGGGTCTTCTATGCCTTCCGGTTCTCACAATTTATCCCCGGAAGGTGAGAGTGAGGTCAAGCGCCGTCACTCACTCTCAAGGCCATCAGCTGCACTAATCGCCATTATGATTTCTACACTATTGCCATAAATATTAGGTATCTAATAATTATGTAACACTTTATTTCTGCTGCAAAAATAGTCAGCATATTCTAAGCCCAACCAAGTTGATGTATCTTATATTTTATTTATAAAATCTGTTTTCTTCAACTTCTAGATTACTACTGACTAGCACTGGGGATAGCTGGTCTTTAGACCCACTAGGGTTGGTTTAGCTCAGTCAATAGAGCATCCACTTAGGAACCACAAGGTTCTGGATTTCAATACCGGCCCTTCCCAACTCAGTGCATGAGTAGCACAGCTTGGATCTATGCTGTATAGTGGGGAGCTGATGGTAAGTGTGGCCCTCCACCTCAGATGCAAAAAAAATTCCTTGGTCAAGTGATAGTGAAAGGGGGATAGACTCTCTTTCTGTCTGGTTGATACCAAAAGTAGGCTACTCCACGGCTTTAAATGGCCAGTTTAGCTCAGTCGGTAGAGTATCCACCTCAGAACCACAAGCTTCCTGGTTTGATACTGGCTCTTGCCAACTTAGCGCATTAGTAGCACAGCTTGGATCTGTGCACTAAAATAGGGAGCTGATGGTTGTTGTAGTGCTCCAACTCAGACACAAAAACAATCTCCCTGGTTTAGCATTTGCAAAAAGGGGATAGACTCCCTTGCTGTCCAACTGATACCAACAATAGGCCAAAGCCGACTTCACTTAAAAGCAGCATTTAAAAGAAAAGGTTGGAAGGTTGATAGTTAATGTAGTAGGAAATGGATATGGTGAGACAAGTTCAAATTCTGGACACAGCGGTTTGCATTTCACATAGCACTAATATCCTTAGGAAAGGTACAAATCCAACTATTCATATGTTGGTATGTCGACCAGTCTAGAAGAAGGAAAACTCTTAAATCAAACCAAATAGGCTATTTTCTCGTTAGTCAAAACCTACTTTGAGAGCTCCTTCTCCTTAATAGTTTAGTAGTATAATATAGAATACTCTCTCTCTCTCTCTCTCTCTGTTTATTTTTCAATTAACTTATACTTGTTTTCTTTTTTTTTAAATTATAGGGCTGGGTTTATTGCCCAGTGCCTGCGGTACCTCAGAAGGGATACACAATTTTTACACTAGCCCACTGTATATATACCAATTCCTCCACACGAGCAGGATATGACACAAGGTCAATTTCTTAAGCGGTCTAACAAGTTTGAATTCAGAGTTTTCCTTCTCCTCAACTGGTTATCATCCAATGTTAAAGAGCCCAGTCTGCCCTACTATTTACCAATAGCTATAGAGAGAGTAGATGGATGCATATTTTTCCCAAGGTATTATCACCATGTGAAATGCAAACAGCCTTGTTCAGGATTTTAGCTCAGGTAGATGAGTCCATTTCCTATGACTGTAACCGTTACACCACACGTTCCCACTAGCTCACTGTGTTGCAGATTGACTGTTTGTTTTGCGCGGGAAGTCGAGGGGACAAAGGAAAATTGAACTGAGAAGACAATAGATAGGCGAGACAGAAGTCTTAGTGTAACAAAAGAGGTGTGACAAAGGACTCATCTGGACAAAGACTAACAACAACAAAAGGAGGGGACTTCCGGTCAGGGAACAAAGGAATGTGTGGGCGGTCATCGATATTTAAGCAGACCCGAACAGACCCGAGGAGAGACCCGAGGAGACGGCGAGCAGAGAAGGGTCGGACCGTCGATACGGTCGGGCGCTCCTAGCGAGCAGGGAGGCTCACCCACCAACTTACACCACATAAGTAGTCGTAGTGTCATTTTCCGTGCCCGCCACTCACCTACCACACACCGAAGAAAATAAAGAAGAGTCATCTTTTGTATACGCGTATCTGTTGTTATTGAAGTTCAAATGCCGACTACTAGATATCTCGTCTAGGGGTCAGGAACGAAGTTCGCTGTATACCCGCAACGTATACGAGTCAGAGTAGCGTGAGTTGAAGAAGCCAGTATGCAACAACTGTAAAAGCTTCAGTTTATGCATGGCTACCCACAATAATCGAACTTCATGTTCATCTGACTAACATACTTATACTTTGCTTTGTTTTGCAGATTCCAGTGGGTTGTCAAAATTTGCACCATGAAGTCGAACTGGCTGTTGTAATCGGGACTAAAGGGAGTCACATACAAGAAGAATTAAGTATGAACCATGTTGATGGCTACATGTTGGCTCTGGACATGACAGCTCGAGATTTTCAAGACGAAGCCAAAAGCAAACGTCAGCCATGGTCATTGGCCAAAGGTTTTGATACTTCCTGTCCTGTAAGTCGTTTTTTGAACAAGGACGAAATCAAGGATCCAAATTCAACTGGTCTTTGGCTTAAGGTCAATGGTCAACTCCGTCAAGAAGGTAACACAAAGGACATGATTTTCAGCATTCCTTTTCTGATTTCCTATGTCAGCAAATTCTTCACTCTGGAACCAGGAGATTTAATACTGACAGGAACGCCATCTGGTGTCGGACCAGTTGCTAAAGGAGACATCATTGAAGCAGGATTGACAGACGTTGTAACAATGTCTTTCCCTGTCGAGGGGTCCGATTAATGATTGGCATTCCCTTGTGTAGACCTAAATCATTCTTTAACCCTTTATCTACCAAGAGAAATGAATTAAACAAATACATTTCTATTCAGTAGTAAATAATTTTCTATTCAGTAGTAAATAGCATCAAAGATTGTCTACTAAAATGCACTAAAAATCCTGGTTTTCAAAATATTTAGTCTTTAGAAAACGAGGTGTATTTTAGTATATGATCTTTGATGCTATTTCCTCAAATAATGGTGCAAGTTAAAGATCTAATTGTTGGTATTAGTATTCAGTATACTAACACACAACTTTCACATAGATGGACATTTTGATATTTTTTAAAAGTGAAAAATCAAGCTACCATATTGGTACATGGCTATTGCGGATGGCAGTGGTAGATACAGGGTTAAAGTAAGACGTATAAAAATCCCATATTTCTTTATGTAACGTTCCAAAATATTTTTTCTCTACAAAAAATTTATTTCTATGAATTTTTCTATGGATGAATTTTGAATTCTAGTTCTGTGATAAAGGAAAGGGCAATCTGTTTTATGAACCGTCTTTTTTTTTTCTTTTTCAGTCCAATGGACTGTACTCCAAACATTAGCCTTGTCAGCTAGGACTTTAGAATACACCGACTGCACCTCTGCAGGGAGTAAGCACTCCTCTAAGGGGCCACACCAGAATGGACTCCTTGTGGCTGAGCAGTCCATGATATGCAACACTCCACTTTGGCCCTTACTTAGGCTAGACGGGTGGTTGGAGAGGTCCCCTCCATCAATCCCTAGCATCTATATAATTGTCCCAACTCTATTGCCCTTATGACAACCACCAATCTTTCATCATATATGTACAAGAAGGCAGTTGCTGAGGGTCTTAATGTCCTGGGAATGATGTTAAACTCTGATTGTGAGGTTCCAGTTCCAAAGGTCTGGAGATGTGGAACACCATTTTATCACCATTACTCCCTGGTCCACTCTGACCCAGAGTGGTAGTACTTTTTAGGGTTCCATCTATGGGTTAAATAAAAAAGATGTGTTTAAAAAAGAAATTGAGTACCCATCATAAATGAATAAAACAAAAAGTCTTCAACCTAGAATGACCCAATTGGTTGACATGCCGTAAAATCTAACCAACCAACCAACCTACTTCTGTTTTTTTTTTTAAGTTGAAAACTACACAGATGATCTACTGGGGCTACCTGTTGGTTGTGGGTGGCGACCTATGATGCTTAATGATGGAATCCTGGTGGCTGAGTAGTCCGTGACTTGCAAGACTCCACTTTAGCCCTTACTTAGGATAGACTAGTGGTCAGAGAGACTCTCTTTGATCAATCATCTGGTCACATCACTAGCACCTATATGATTTTCCTGACTGTATTGCTCTTATGGCAAACCCCCAAACATTTGGCGGTGGGTGAGGGTTTTAATGTGCTGGGTATGATGCTAAAGTGCATCTTATGGTGAGGTTCTAATTCTGGAGCTCTGTGGAGTATAGTGTATCCATTCATTGCCATTACTCCCAGGTCCACTCTGACCCGGAGTGACAGTACCTGTGAGGTTTCAGTATATGGGTTAAATAGATAAAAAATGAGTTTAAAAAATTGAATACCCGACAACAATGAATAAAATAAAAACGTCTTCAACATAAAATAACCCAACAAGGGTTGACATGCCGTAAAATCCAATCAACCTTATGTTTTATGAATTTGTCTTGGTATTTTCAGTTGAGGGTTTCCATAAGAGCATAAGAGAATCATATAGGTGCTGGCGCTGGACGTGACCAGCCGATTGATCGAAGGGGGTCTCTCCAATCACTCGTCTAGCCCAAGTAAGGACCAAAGTGGAGAGTTGCATGTCATGAACTGCTTAGCCACCAGGATTCCATCTTATACTGGAGATTCGATGTCTGTCTGTCTATAACTGAAACTAAGTCACTGTTTACATCATAATACCCTCAGCAATTGAGTAAGTCTATCAATGAATATTTAATTTATAGTCAAAATTGTTAATATTAATACATAGTATAAATCTTATTTATCAACGATGTCTATGAAAATCTGAGTTAGCTTTGTCCATGTTTTTAGTGCATTTAAAATCCTGCAATGTGTCTTATATATCACTAAGAAATAAAGGTTTGAATAATATATGGCATGGTTAATTTGCATACTGGTTTTAACAAATAATTACTTCATTTTATTGATCTTTAATAGTATTGTTTTATTCTCCAGCATATTAAAATCAATCCTATGAATGATTTTATATAAAAACTAATTAAAATATAATTAAAATAAGTTTAATACTTTTTTATGCGTTCTTATCTAATTTTGTTAGTCTTTCAAATTTAATATATTTCATTACATTAAAACATAAATACTTAGTCCTGGGGTTGAATATTCTTGCTAGTTCTTTTAAGCATCATAAGTCACGACCCAGCAACCAACAGGTAGCCCCACTAAATCATATGTGTGGTTTTCAAGTTTAAATGGACTTTTAACCTGAAGAAGGACCAAGTGTATGACAACTGAAACAACTGTAAAAGTTTATAAACCACTTGGTAATCCAAACAGATCTCAATATTTATTTGAATTTTGTATTATTACAAGGGTAAATCAAAAAGTATTGCCATTTTGTTTAGGACAAGTATAATTACCAATACGGAAACATGTATCATACATCAAAATGAAACTGGTCCTCTGTGGATCCCATCCCTACTTCTCTATATAGTCACTGTTTCTCTCAATAGCAATGTTCCAACTTTGAATGAGAGCATGTATCCATGCCCCTTAAAATTCTGTTGACTGTTCTTTGAGCCACTCTTCACTACAGATTTTACTTCCTCGTCACTGGAATAATGTTTGCCTCTCTTTAGCCCCATGAAAGAGGGTTTCGGCAGCTTCATTTTGATGTATGATACATATTCCTGTGTTGGTAATTATACTTGTCCTAAACAAAATGGCAATACTTTTTGAGAAGCCTATATGGAGAAGTAGGGATGTTATTCACAGTGGATGGGCTTCATTGTGATGTATGATATCTGTCCTGAACAAAATGGCATTACTTTTTAACTCATATTGGGGTTCAAATTTAGTCAATTACTAGATATTTACCATGTACCCCACATGTACAGGGTAGGCACAAGGCCCTATTAATGTGGGACCACCCACGAACTGAAGCTCATGTGTGGCGGGTGCAAAAATTGTGTTGATCTTGTCGGCATTCCCCCTCAAGGGGGCGCCTCAGGCATTGGGCAATAAACCCAGCTCTGCCCCTTTTAAATCGAGGGGGCAGGTATTGCTTAGGGTGGGGGGACAGCCCCCTGGGATCAACACTGTTAATATGTAGCCACGGTCCAGGGCTGAAACCACTGGACCCCCACTCCCACCCTGAGAGTCAATTACTAAGCTTAATTCAAGTTTGGCACAAAGTGAGAAGTTTATTTTCAACAATACTGTATTTATGATTCATTCAGGATTCTGAAATTCACATGAGATCTTCATGAATTGAATACTATAAACCAAAGGCAGCTGAGTAAATCTAATGTAATTCAATGCTTTCACACAATCTCTTCAGTATGAAAATGGAATTTTCCCAAGTGGGTATATATCATTTGAGTTCAAAATATAAACACCAGCACACATGTCCAGAAACCTATTAACACTGCACCCCTCCCCCATGACTACATCACATGAACTCTAACAAAGTGCCAAGAGAATAATCTAGATGGGATCTGTACAAGAATGCTGCATGCAATAATAAATGAATCATGGAAACTACACTCTACAAGAAAGCAGATGTACAGCCACTTGTACCCTATCACACATACTATTAAGCGGAAATGAATAAGACATGCTGGAGAAGTTATCGTTTTATTCTCCAACATATTAAAATCAACGCTATGAATGATTTTATATAGAAACCAATTAGAATATAATTAAAATAAGTGTTATCATTTTTATATGAGTTCTTATTTAATTTCCTTGGTCTTTCTAATTTGATATATTTCATTATATTAAAACTTAGATACTTATGCATGGATGGCGTATATCTTTGGTAGTGTATATATAGCAAAGACAAAAAAAAAAAAAAAAAAAAAAAAAAAACGTTTAAAAAATGTACACCAAAAGATCTAATCTTAGCAAAACCGAAATAAGCAGATCTATATAATCTGCCCACAAACTCAATAACCACTAGCAAAAAATCAAAACACCCTCTGGGAGGTGTAAAATTTATATCTTTGGTAGTGTATATATAGCAAAGACAAAAAAAAAAAAAAAACGTTTAAAAAAATGTACACCAAAAGATTTAAACTTAGAAAACCAAAATAAGCAGATCTATATAATCTGCCCACAAACTCAATAACCACTAGCAAAAAATCAAAACACCCTCTGGGAGGTGTAAAAATTTATTTTCGAAATATATTGTCTAATGATGGTGGGAGTTAAAATTTAATGTCATAGGGTTTGTATCATAAGTAAAATCAAATTTATTATCTAGGAGTAAATAAATGAATAAATAAATAAAACAATTGGAAATGGAAACTTAGTTCTATACCCCGCAAAAGAAATATTACGTGCATCTATTAATTATTAATTAAATAATTATTTTGAATATTTTACACAAAATCGTAGGTATTTATTTATTTGTAAACTTTTTAGTTAAGCTCTTGATACTGAAAAATTGCCTTTTTCCTGTTTGTTAATAATTTCTCATAAAACTCTCTACGCTAGAGAACTTTAAATATATATTGAAATAAAACAAACCATATATAAATGTTTAATACCAGGCATGTATTTATCAAAACTTGTTTTAAAAAACAATAAGGACCGTCTAATTTTGCATACTCAGATTTTGAGTGTATATAATATAAGGTTCTTTATTCTATATATTGACACTTTTGGGTATTGTGATGCAAGCAGTGACGTAGTTTTGGTTACAGACAAATTGAGACCTAATCTCTATTATCAATAGATATCATAAAAAACAAATTAGGAGCATACTAAACCAGACGACAAAACATCATCAAAGACAGGTAACTTCTGTATATTAATACACTAGTTCCTACCTACGTGTGTCACACTTTAACATCCACTCCAATCCGGAGAAGCTTCAGAGTTGGGGAGTTAGGAGGGGACAGTAGTGGAGAAGTGGCAATCCAGAGCAACTCGAATGGAACAGGTGACAGTGATACCAGTTGAAGTTGGTGGCCTTGTGATGGGCAAATAAAGAGAGAGGTAGTGAGAGTGTGAATAGAAGTGATAATGCTAATCTGTTTCAATGGATTAGAATGAAAAGATATGAGACAGAGGGGGGAAGAGATATTTAGATCAAAAGAATGGAAGGAAGAGAAGGGTGAAATGGAGAGAAGAGTGAAAGAAAGAAAGAAATCAAGTAACATCAAGTGAACGTACATTATGTCATGAATGGTTACGGGAAGAGAGTCAGAAATTGTTAAATACAAATAGAAATCTACAACAATTTATCTCAGATATTATTTCAGTGAAATAAGTGAGGAGATACAGGCAAAGGTAGAAGAAAGGTCAGAGAAGATAGAGGGGTAGTGTGAATGCGAGTGGAAGGGATAACACTCATCTGTCTCAATGGATTAGAATGGAAATATGCGAGAAACTACTATTTCTCTGCAACTTATGCTGCGCAGTTTAATGGCATGACCTTCTATATATTAATACTCTTATTCCTTAATCTTCCAACCGTTATCATCTTGCAACACCCTCTGGTTAAAAATAAGATCCTCCGAATTGTCCAAGACCAAATTCAAAAATATAAATCCTGATTATCTGGTGTTGCTTATGCGCCAAATTCTTACTTCTTATGAGTGTCGTCACCTCAGCTAAATATTGGACAATTCCGTTTGTATTATAAAGAAAAAAAGGGAAGCAAAAGGACATGCTAAACAGAAAAATATAATAAGAAAGAAAAAAGTAAGTAGGGGAAATATATAGAGAGGAGGTGAGCGCACAGAAGCGAATATACTAATCTGTTTCAATCAAACATAATGAAAAGATGAGAAGAAAAAAGAGTGAGAGAGAGTTAAATCAAGATTATAATACTTTTTACAAATTGAAATATTTAGCAATAGCTCTTGAGTAAACAATTCAAACGTTATGATAATTAAATTATCCTACTGTGGTACATCCACAGGTCCTGCTAGTCAATAATGAATTGCAAACAATAAATGAACACGTGTAAGTTAGTAACCCCCAATTCCCCATTCAGCTCGAAAAAAAAGAAGAATCAATGAAGCAGAGCAACATAGATATTGGTATTTACCCAACCCGTTCGTTCCGCCCTGCCGGCTGGGGCATTAGAATGCACCGACTGCCCCTCTGCAGAGGGGTAAGACTCCCCCAATGGGGAAACCTGTTGGCTGTGGGTGGCGACCTGTGATGCTTAAGGATAGAGCCCAGGTGGATGAGCAGTTCATGACATGCAATACTCTACTTTGGCCCTATCTTGGTCTAGACGGGTGGTCACATCAATCTCTAGCACCTATATGATTTTTCCAACCCTATTGCCCTCATGGCAAGCCCCAACCCTTTTTATCATATGGATGCTAGAAGGCGGTAGCTGCGGGTCTACATGTCCTGGGAATGACGTTAAACTTTATCTGATGGTGAGGTTCCAGTTCTGGAGGTTTGGGGAATGTGGAGCACCCCTTCATCACCATTGCTCCTTGGTCCACTCTGACCTGGAGTGGTAGTACCTGTTAGGGTCCCATCTATGGGTTAAATAGAAAAATGTATTTATAAAAAAAATTGTATTATCCATTTAGAATTGATTTATTGCAAAACTTTATCGGCATTAAATGACCCACTGAGGTTGATATGCCGTAAAACAAAACAAACCAAACCAAACCAACCCATTCGTCATTGAAAGGCTGTGAAACAAAGTCGCAATTATAGGGCATCCAGGGAAGATCGAACTCATGTAACGTGGCGGTGGCGATATATTCACAGTACGAAAAGCGATATACGCAACGTTCTAATATCGATATATGTTGTATAGCGGGTCTTGTCAACGTTCCTCCAAATTCTCGACACTAAAAAGGTGTTTGTCACGTGGTGGTCATCTTGTCGATAAAAAAATACAATGCGAGAAATATATCTTCACAAGCTGCTTAGCTTTTATTTCCAGGCTAGGCTCATCTCGTGGGTTGTGTTGGAGAAGAGGAAAGGCAGAGAGAAAGAGAGAGGGAGGACTATTAAATTACTGTGATCCCACAACTGGGACCAGAGGTCCGGTCCGTACCCTACTCATCCGAAAGCAAAAAGAGGCCGGTATTTTTCTTCGTCGTTCCACGTCACCACGTGACTTCCGGTTCCGGTCAACACCCGAAACTTCCGGTTAACATTCAATTCTCCATTCGGGGGGTTACACCCTGGTCAAGTTCACAACAACCTGTTTTGTGCTCATCACTTTTTTTAAAAACCTTTACTATCTCTTATTTCTTCTTCCTCTCTTTTCTAATAGTAGTTCTCGCAAAACTCAGGATAATCCCCATCTTGCTACACTCATTCAGAAGTAATGAGATGCCGATTTAGCCATGGCTATATCCCCAAAATCAGGGAAAGACAGTTTCTGGTTACTAAACGACCGTGGCAGATTTCGATGAAAGAAAGGACTCTTATCAAACCATTAATTGACGGATGAGGAGTTTCCGGGTTGTCATGGCTAACTTTCTGGGTTGCGGTATCGTAGTTAGCAAGTTTGAACTCCAGTCGCTCTGTTACATTTCCTTTCAGACTAATATCCTTGGAAAAGACTTTTGACTAATTGTATGGCTGTCTTCTGATTGGTCAGTTCGGGGCGTGAAAACCGGAGGTGAATTTAAAATTTAGGCAATTCCAGTTTAGGTTTTCAAGAATGCAGACGTGTCTCCAAGATGGCTATTTGTTCTGTGCGTTTATGGTTAACTTGGGCTGAATAAAAGACGTCGGAAAATACCCAATTTTTTGTGTTTGTTACTAAAAGCAACAACGAACACAGATGAAGAGGTCCTAATAGAACAAACCAGAAGAACGAAGAATCAGGCCAGACCTTTACAGAGAAGAGACGACCGACCATATCCAGCCTAATAACAGATAAGTACAATGTGATAAGATGGTGAAAAGAAGTAAGAAGCTATATAGCAAATGACCTAGTCAACGGCATGTTGAACTATCCAGGGTTATATTATGCCAAGCGGTAGGTTGTGAGGGATGGTCAAATTTATTGTTATGTCTTTTTTCAAGGATTTTCTTGATTTTTGACAGTAGGTTGTTTGCAGTTGTTTGTTGGTAAATGGATTGGAAATCACTTTAAGGGGTTAGTTTATAAAGTTCAAGTTTGTTATAAGCAATAGTTTGGTAGAAAGTTTTTTTTTAAATACAATTCTTATAAACAAATTATATTCTATTTAACCCATATATGGAACCCTAACAGGTACTACCACTCCGTGTCAGAGTGGACTTGGGGGCAATGGTGATGACGGGGCGCTCCACATACCCCATAGCTCCAGAACTGGAATCTCACCATCTGATAGATTTTAACATCATTCCCAGGACATGAAGACTTTCACCCACCACCTAGCAGATATATGATAAAAAGGGTTGGGGTTGCCATAAGGGCAATAGGATTGGGACAATCATATAGGTGCTAAGGCTCGACATGACCAGCCGTCTAAATTAAGGTCAAAGTAGAGTGTTGCATGTCATGGACTGCTCAGCCACCAGGATTCTTTCCTTAAGCATCACGGGTCGCCACCCAGTTAGCCCCATTGGGGGTGGGGATCATTTCTTCGCAGAGGTGCAGTCAGTGTATACTAAATCCCTAGCCGACTGGGCTTACATCTTTGGGAAGTATTTTTAAAAAAACACTGACATTAAGATTAAATTTTGAAGTAGACATAATTACACATTTTTTCAAATCAATTATTTAATCCATTGTGAAAAAATGCACATCAAATTTCCATGAAAATTTGACGTCTCATCGCAGGGAAATTGTGAGTAAGCTAGTCTCGCACATCCATTAGGAACTAAAAGCGAATTTCGATCCTCGATGGATGTGTGACCTGATTCAGATGGTAGCAAAGATAAGGCTACACAAAGTGATTCGGAAATGTCCGTATTTAAAGTAAAATCTCAAGTGGGTTAGAAGACCTCCCAGAAGCAAGTACACTTGCTGGAGACAGCCTTTTGATATAACCAGACTAAAGTCGCACGGAAAAAGAAGAACGGGGAGTCAGTTGACCATGATTATCTTGGGCCCTTGAAGAAAATCTTTTTTATTATTTTATTATTTTGTTTTTCTTTCCACTTAAGAAAAAGATAAACTCTTTGTTTTATAGATGACCGCAAGAAAGGAATTAAAGAAAATCAAATGTATTTAAAACCACTCAAGTAACCGGAAGAGATAGCACTTAGATTGGTGAGCGGAAGTGAATTCGATTGGCTGGTTAGAACTAAAGGAAGGCGGTTCTTTTCCAGAGTAGGAGGTCCAGAGAGAGTTACTAATATCTTCATGCCGGCCGGGAATAAAAATGTTCCGGTTGAAATATTATTTAACTGAGATGTTTTTGACGAAAAATCAGATGAGGCCAAAGCGGGCATGATTAGCTGACTGGGCTAGTAGAGAAGATTAATGCAAATACTGAGAGCCGACAGAAACTGACTTCAGCTAAGACCATTGAAAAACTTAGTAAACTTTGCGAACTGTTTTGCACAATACCTTGCAGAAGAGCAGAAGTTATTAATTCGAGGTCCATCACTCCCACAGCTTTGAGTAAGAATTGATACTGTATTTTATCTGAATATAAATGTTGTTGAATTTGAAGAAGAAAAAGAGTCGTTGTTTTTTTATGTGACCACTAAGCCGCCGTTAACCTTGGAAATCAGTTTTTATCGCAGATTTCTAGTCGTTTAAGATCTAAACACAACGTGGGCATTCGGCTAGACTTTCGGCAAATATAGAGATCCTACAATAGTTGATGCAGAAAACCCGATCTTGACGGCCAATTTTGGAAATTCCGTGAGCCCTTTAGCTCAGTAGCCACTGACGGGTTATAGATGCTCCATTCTTGCGATCTTGTGTCGAACGTGTTGGGTCGATATCTACTTCCACAACTTTTGAAAGACAGACAGACAGATAGAGAGAGATGCAGACAGATAGAGGGAGATACAGACAAACAGAAGGAGATAGAGAGAGGGAGAGATAGATAGATACAGACAGACAGAGCGAGATAGACAGATAGAGACAGACAAACAAACAGAGGGAGATAGATAGACAGACAGATAGAGGGAGATAGATGAAGAGAGAGAGAGAGAGAGAGAGGGGGGGAGAGATAGAGATTGATAAACAGTCTGACATACACAGAGAGACAGAAAGTGAAAGACAAGGACAGAAATACATATGTGTGGGGAGTGTGTATGTGTGTGCACGAGTGCCTGTATCATATATATATATATATATATATATATTGGTTTGGCGATTGGTTATGAAGGCTATCACAATGCAAGTGTAAAGAAAAACGAGGTAACTAGAATGTTGTTCATTTACCATTGATTTATTTTCTTAATATGTGAATAATTTACTTCTGTTCTTTTTGCATTTGTTGTCCCATCAAACTTCAAGGTACGACGGGTTTAATTCACAAGAAGACGGGGCTAGCCATATTGAAATGTACCATTTCATTTCTAGACCCGTCGTTTCAGTCCTGATATTTATTAGCACATTCTGTGCCATGGTCAGCGAACAAATGGCTTCGGATTTCATCCTTTATACGTGTGATCAGAATGTAATTTGAACAATAAGCAATTATTTATGGTCTTTTAATTTGGCAAATTTCCTTATAGATATGTTGTCCATCACTGTATCAGTTTCGGTCTATTTCGTATAGACGAATTCTTTACTCTAACACCGACATTCTTTTCGTATTTGTTCTCTCGTCAGACTTCGTCCGCTTTCTTCCATGAAATATCTCGTTCTCTTGTTGGAAAATTAGAAAAGAATTGTGGATAAATAAGGAACGAATAAGTATTCGATATTTCATGATGGTGATCATATCCCGCACGTAACGCTCGAACCTGTTTCTGGGACGTCGAACTTCGACAGGCATGATGGATCGATTAGCGATCAGTAGGAACTTCAAGAAGCCCAAACTGGCCAACTCTATCCGAATTTCACACATCTGGGACAAATGATTCAAGAAAAGGTCTTCAAGCTGCTCCTTCAATTCCAGCATATGTTCATCTCGGTACATTTGCTCCAGAAAAACTGCAGCTTTGGATAACTGGTAGTAACTAAAACGCAGAAACGTTACGGTACTCAACCTACGAAACAAAGAAAGAAAAAGCATTTAAATGCAATCATTCTAAAACATGTATGATTTGGATTATTCGGACTATTGTCCTCATCACAATTGTTATCTATACAACGTTTCAGCCGATGTGCCCCCGGCCTTTTCTGGTATTTCTTATCGGACTCGGGAACCTTCTCGAACTCGGGAACCTCATCCTCGAACTTGGGATCTTTCTCTTCGAACTCGGGAACCCTCTTGTTGGACAGAAGATTAATGTAGATATTTTACACCCATTTTACACTTTAATCTTTTTTTCGATTTCATTTGTACAAATTTCAAATCTCAGAGCGTACGGTCAAAGACAAGGACGTACGGTATGAAAGTTGTTTTGAAAATTGAGTTTGAGTGGTTTAAAAATTCAATAGTGCGGAATTTGTAAAATATCTACATTGATTTCTCGATAAAAAACGACAAAATAACGACACTGAAAATTTCTAAGTTGGGCCGGAAATTCACCTGACGCCGACACGCTAAAAAAATAGCGTAAATTAATGCCGGGGCGAGGGGGGGGGCGAAAAAATAAGAAAATAAGAGACGATCCCCTGAACCCGTTTGGTTCTCGTTTGTAATGGCCGTCCATGTTGATATTGGGGCATATATTTAGTGAAGGATTGTGATTAGTATTTCACAGTTATGATATGGAGAAACTGAATGATAAAATGTTTATTTCAGAAGCCTAAAAAATGTTCACTTAGAAATTAGATATGATATTTCTTAGTTCTTTATTGTGTATTGCTCTAGTAAATATCGCGGTAAAACGTGCCATTTTCTCTTTGGTCACTGTTACACACACACACACACACACACGCACACACACACACACACACACACATATATAATATATATATATATATATATATATATCAGACTCAATTTTAAAAAGTACATTTTAAAACACATTTATATCTATTTATTTCATAGATAGGACCCTAACATGTACTACGACCCCAGACCAGAGTGGATCTGGGAGTAATGGCAGTTAAGTGGTATTTAACACTCTCCAGAGCTCCAGAATTTGAACCTCACTACTAGATGCAGTTTAAGGTCATACCCATGACACTAATATTCTAACATCATACAGGTACTAGGGTTTGACGTTACCAGTCGATTGTTCTGTGTGTGGGGTAGCTCTTCGACTGCCCGTCTAGCCTAAGTGGAGTCTGGAAAGTCATGGACTGCTCCCCCACCAGGATTCCATCCTTAAGCATCATGGCTCGCTAACCACGGCCAACAGGTTGGGGTTGGGTCTTACCAATCGGTAGAGGTGTAGTTGGCGTATTCTACAGATCCAGACGACATTGGACATGTTTCTGGGTAATTGCTAAAAATTGAAGCGCTGAGTTGGTCGAGGGAGTTGCAGTCCTTGTAAAAATGGTTATAGCATAGGGGTGAGGCCTACATTTTCTAATAAAACTGCCAGTATTTATTTCAAGATTCCCAGCCAACTATTTCCGGGTTGTTTCTTTCATAAGAGATAACTATTGTTTCTTTTTGTTTTCTTTTAGCATTCCCGTATTGGTGTAATGGTTAACACGCTAGTCTCACAGATCCATCACTACTAAAAATCGAGCGTTTGTCACATCATACCTTTGGCGAACGAGTTAGATATATTTTTAGCATTTTTTCCAGATTGATTAAACTATTTGAGCCGGTTTAGCTTTACTCGGTAGAGTACTTGCCTAGGAATCACAAGGTACCTAGCTCGATACCGGCCCTCACCCACTCAGCGTATGAGTAGCACAGGGATCTGTGCAGTAAAGTGAGGAGCTGATGGTATGTGTGACCCTACATCTCAGATGCAAAAACAATCTCCTTGGTCTAGCGCTAGTGAAAAGGGGATAGACTCCATGGCTGTCTGGCTGATACCAACATTAGGCCGTCCCGACGACTTTATAACAGCCAAGTTGAACGGTCAGAAGAAAGTATAGGATTATAAACTATTACAATGTGATCACTCCTTTAAATCGAGCCCGCTATGCAACAATCCTTTCTTTTTTAAATTCTTATTCTTTTTTTATAAAAACACTTATCTCATTCTGACTTCTTGGCTGGCTCATCTACTGTGTTGGCTATTCTGGTATGTTGTTTCGGTACCATTATAGTATGTGGCCTGCGAAATCATGTCTCTCTTATAGTATATGGCCTACCTTTTGAATGTTGCCTGCGAAATCATGTCTCTCTTATAGTATATGGCCTACCTTTTGAATGTGGCCTACGAAATCATGTCTCTCTTATAGAATGTGGATTACCTTTTGAATGTGGCCTACGAAATCATGTCTCTCTTATAGTATGTGGCCTACCTCTTGAATGTGGTCTACGAAATCATGTCTTTCTTATAGTATGTGGCCTACCATAAAAAGCATATTAGAAGGTTATAATAATAACTGCTAACCTTAACCCTAACCCTAACTCTATTTCAGAATTTTATAATATTTTAATTAAATAGACCTCTGATTCATGTAAATTATGGATAAATTATTTTTTAATAATTACTATATACAGCTTATGACTGAATTGCATTTCTTGAATAATTAATTAGTTTCAATAAATTATATCAATATATACTTACACATTCAAACCGGGAAGGCCACATACTATACCAGAATCAAAAAGGTAGGCCAGAATCAAAAAGGTAGGCCACATACTATACCAGAATCAAAAAGGTAGGCCACATACTATACCAGAATCAAAAGGTAGGCCACATACTATACCAGAATCAAAAAGTAGGCCATATATACCAGAATCAAAAAGGTAGGCCACAGAATCAAAAAAAGTAGGCCACACTATAACAGAATCAAAAAAGGTAGGCCACATACTATAACAGAATAAAAGGTAGGCCACTACTATAAGGTAGGACACATATTATAACGGCAGTGTTGTTTCTTTTATTCTGGATTAATTCTCTATTCCTTAGGTTTATTATTAAAAACTAAGCAATGACACAAGATGAGACATCTTCAAGCTGCTGTTGTAGTTTTTGGTCAGTTAAATCGACTTCCCTAACATCCTGATTATACCAATTCTTCGGTTATTTCCTATAAATCTAACATAAACAAAGGGGATTGACTGATAAATTATTTATTTATTTTCCCATTAAACTAACCCTAAACCCTAACCCTCCCCTAAACCCTAACCCTAACCCCATCTTCTTTTTTCCTAGTAGATCAATAAATAAATAAATAACTTATCAGTCAAGAGTGGTTTGTTTATGTGAGACATATAAGAAATAACCAATTCTTCAATGGTGTCACCGTTTTTTTTTAACATCCTGATTCTCATTGTTTATCTGAGATGAGGCATGATGTGACTAATTTTGAAATTTTCTTGTGGTTTCTTGGAGGAAGTTCGGTTGAACTAAACCGGATCCATATACAGTAATAACCTGCTTTATATCATTTTAGAATTCAAAATTAAATTTTTTCCAGATGTTCTGCACAATATTGCAACACCATTGTTAGGTTTTTATATTATTCTATGTAACGTCCTTTTGTTTGTTTTTTTTTTTTTTTTTTTTCAGATTCGTTCGTTTTTGATTAATTTAAAAATTTAAATAAAATTCAGAATATCCTATGCCAATTTTCAAGGCACGAGTGCTCTCTACATTTGGAAGACTGGCATATACTGTAATCCTTTCCTAGTACTTTAGCTAATCTCTGCATCTGTTTGCAGATTTGAGTTCTCTGGTGATTGTAAAAACAATTAATTTTTCACCACAGACTGAGAGCCGCTGGTAGCCGGAAGGGTAAGGAACTTGGCAGACGAAAATTCTATCGGGTTTCGATCCCGGCTAGAGGTAGCTGTTAAAAGTCAAGCTGCACTAATGAGAAGTAAACTTCGAAACACGCATCTGTGGCTGACTGATATATATATATATATATATATATATATATATATATATATATATATATATATATATATATATATATATATATATATATATATATATATATATATATATATCATCCACAGATACGTGTTTCGAAGTTTACTTTTTTATATATGGAGGCGCGTGGGCTAGTGGTTAGAGTCGTGAGAAATGGACTCGTCGATTCGAGTTCAATTCCTAGACGAAGCTGTTGGCATTTCACATAGCGCTAATACCCTTGGGAAAGGTATGAATCCATATATTCTCCCTCCAACTATGGGTTAAATAGTAGGGCAGATTGGGCCCTTCAGCCTTGGGTAGGTAACCAGTCTCGGAGAGGGATAGCACTGAATTCAAAATTCCCTCCAGCTATGGGTTAAATAGTAGGGCAGACTGGGCCCTTCAACATTGGGTAGGTAACCAGTCTAGGAGAGGGATAACTCTGAATTCAAAATTCCTGAGGTCGGTCGTTGATTGTGTTTGTGGCAATCCTTGATGCACCAATTCTTTCCTATCGACTGTGCCAAAAAGTGTGCATGGTCCAACACAAGCCTTCACCACTTTAAACAAATCACTGTGTGGGTGTTCATTGTGTGTGTGAACCCTCATGTGTTGAAAATCGACGAATAATATATATATACGAGAGTAATCCCAAAGGTATAGTCTCCAAAATATGTAGAAATCACAGAAACGTTTATTGTTTATTATAAATGATGTTTACATCATCTTACATTTTGAATATATATCGACTTTTCTTTATAATCGCCATTTCGGTCGATGAATTTTTGTTGTCGTTGTGGTAGTTTTTGTATGTTCATGTCACATCAGCTCGGCACACAGTCGTTGAGGAAGCGTTCAACCTCTTCGTTACAAACTCTCTACACCACTTGCGGACGGTTTTAACATTCATGCACGACTCGCACGCACTCTTCCATTAATTGGCGAGGAATTTAAATTGGTTTAATGCCCTTTGTGCAAAAACCGAATAACTGCACGAAATTCAAATTTTATGGTAGCGTCATTCGGGAGTTCCATCAGTAGCGACTGCTAAGACTGAGCCTGACAACGAGGTACGCGCAGGTATAGGTGAAGTCAGATACATAACAAACACAACAGTTAGAAGCATGAACAGTTACCCAGCGTCGCTGGGTTACTTTTACGTTTATCCTGGTATATATATATATATATATATATATATATATATATATATATATATATATATATATATATATATATATATATTAATATATCAAGGAAAATGAAAAAAACACAGGTTTAAATGGGTTAAGTGGTGAGTTTATTGGCCGACGCTGCAGTGTTTCGATCTAATAATTAGATCATCTTCAGGGCATAAGATAAGAAATTATTTATCACAGAATAATGAGAAAAGCGAGTGGTAATCCGTCATTCAGTCTGTTTAAAAAATGTTTGAAGTTTAAAAAAGGAGACGGTTTTTAAATATGACATCAAATATTCTATTTTATGGCGTGAGTATGTGGCGCTGTAAGTGTGTGTATTGAAAGGAAACGTTGTGCATTTTTTTAGGTATGTGGTTGTGTATGTGTGTGTATAAATTTTTCTTGTTGCGATATATATATATATATATTATTATTATGTGTGAGCATAAAAGAATGTGGTTTTATACTTACGTACTTTCTTATTAATGATGTCTTAACCCGAGGAAAGCCAATCAAGTTTTTTCGTCGTAAGTACTCAACGCTTTGCAAGTCACCAAATCTGTTAATCTAAGCAAATACGTTGTTATAAATTGTGAAAATATTTATATAAAGGAGAGAATAAAACGAGGCGACAAAAGAAACTTTCCGTTCAACAAAAAAAAAACAAAACAAAACAAAAAAAAACAAGTTAATGTGAAACTCTATTCAATAAGCGACTATCATATTAAAAAGACATATCATGAAGTTATAATAATAATAATAATAATAATAATAATAATAATAATAAATGGACAAATATCTGGACCTTGCCAGAGAACTGAAAAAGTTATGGAATATGAAAGTGAAAGTGATACCAATTGTAGTTGGTACACTTGGAACGGTCACAAAAGAATTGGAAAAGGGTTTGGAAAGTTTGGAAATCAGAGGAAGAATTGAAACCATTCAGAACACGGCACTGCTGCAATCTGCCAGAATACTCAGAAGATTCCTGGAGACCTGAGCAGACTTGCTGTCACTCAGACTCCAGTGAAAGACCATCAGCTAACACTGACGTGAAAACTCAAAAGGAGTAAATAATAATTATAATAATAATAATAATAAGTCGGAAGATATACCACGGTATGATATACCACGGTAGATATACTATGGTATGATAAGTTGAATGAGCTGTCGATTAAAGAAATTAAAACAAAATTGAAATAATTTATCATGAATTATTTTAATTCATAATCTAGATAAATAGATAAATCATTTATACATTAGATCTTAAGTGTGATGATAAATGTTATACTAATTTTATTGGTATCTGGTACTTTTTACAATACACAATTTTTCCTTAAGACCCCCCCCACACACACACACACACATTTCGGCATACATGTCCGGTACCTAAATTTGACCTCCCTGGTTGATATACTATCATATAAAAAAAAACCAAAAAACAATCCACATAAATTTGTATAATTTGAATTATTCGGACTATTGACATAGTCTTTATTTTTATCTACACAACATTTCACCCGGCTTTCTTCAGGTGTTTCCTTCGGACTCGGGAACCTTCTCAAACTCAGGAACCTTCTCTTCGAATTCGGAAGCGTTCATGTACTCGGCAGCCTTCATGGAACTTCGAACCGAACCCTTTAATCAATCCATGGGCGTAAACTGTTAACCATGACTGGATACAAGTGTTAAGCTGTGTTAATTATGGATCAATCATGGATTGAATAAAGTGTTCGGTTCCAAGTTCGGTGAAGGCTCTCGGTTACGACATGAAGGCTCCCGAGTTCGACAAGAAGGTTCCCGAGTTCGAAGAGAAGGTTCCTGAGTTCGAGAGGGTTCTCGAGTCCGACAAGAAACATCTGAAGAAGGCCGGAGAGCAACTCGACCGAAACTTTGTGTAGATAACAATAAAAATGAGCACAATAGTCCGAATAATACAAATAATACAAATTCATCTCAGAAAATTCAGAGAAGTACCACTTCAATAGAAATGTAATTTTAGATAGATGCCATCCTTCATGCTTTCCTGCGTTGTCTAAAAATACTTACCATTATATTTTCAATTAATTCAGCGAGAAAATCAGAATATTGCATTTTTTCAATTAAGTATTCTGGACTGTTTTCTGTGTGAGCTGTGAACTGATTGACAACACTTATGTAAGTCTGTATCGGCGTACACGGCTGTGCCCAAGGTATTGAATGAAGTATAGCAATCTGCGTTGGACGCGTATCAAACAGTTGCAAACAGTATAAGAAAACCACGAAGAGACTTGATACAGCTCTTGAGAATTTCACTGCAATACAAAAAAAAAAAAAAACTTTTTAGAATAACAAAGACATTGATCTCAAACATTTAATTCTGATTTCTATCTTTTATTAATATGCTCGCATTACCGAATTATAAAAGGATGATTTATGAAAGCGTAGTGTAATGGTTAGAGTCATAGGAAATGGACTCGTCAACCCGAGTTCGAATCCTGGACGAGGCTGTTTGCATTTCACATTGTGCTAATACCCTTGGAAAATGTATGCATCAAACTACTTTCTCTCCATCTATGGGGTCTTGGTTAGGTAACCAGTCTAGGAGAAGGAAAACTCTGAATTCAAACCTGTTAAACTCCACTTAATTATATGACTTTGTGTCACATCCTGCTCGTGCGGATGGGTTGGTGTATATATATATATATATATATATAAGTTATTGCTCTGGGTCCAACGGGAGAAAATTAGATATTTCATAAAAAAATAATATCCGCAAAATGGATAATGTTTTAAAAAGAATTTTATTATTATTATTTAACATTTGCGACACGTGTTTTAGATCTTTTGATATCTTCTTTAGGCTTTAATTAATCACATTCTATATCATTGATATGATGATCTGAAACACGTGTCGCAACCACAACCCAACAACTTGAAGATTACAAAACAATGGGAAAAGACAGATTACTAGAAAACAAACATGGAAAGAAAAACAATTATATGGACACTTCAAACGACAAATCGAAGACTTGGACATGGTTAAGAAAAGGAAACCTCAAAAAAGAAACTGAATCACTAATAATTGCTGTACAAAATAATGACATAAGGACAAACTATATCAAAGCGAAAATTGATAAGACCCAATAAAATAGTAAATATAGACTATGCGGAAATAGAGATGAGACTGTAAACCATGTACTCTGCGAATGTAGCAAACTAGCCCAACGAGAGTACAAAACTAGATACGACTGGGTTGGGAAGGTGATCCACTGGGAATTATGCAAAAAATTAAATGTTGACCATACAACAAAACGGTATATGCATAAACGAAATAAAAACGGATCACCTTATCCCAGCAAGAAGGGTGAAGCTAAAGGAAAATGAAAAAAATGGACAAATATCTGGACCTTGCAGGAGAACTGAAAAAGTTATGGAATATGAAAGTGAAAGTGATACCAATTGTAGTTGGTGCACTTGGAACGGTCCCAAAAGGGTTAGAAAAGGGTTTGGAAATCAGAGGAAGGATTGATACCATTCAGAACACTGCACTGCTGCAATCTGCCAGAATACTCAGAAGAGTCCTGTAGACCTGGGGAGACTTGCTGTCACTCAGACTCCAGTGAAAGACCATCAGCTAATGCTGACGTGAAAACTCAAAAATAATAATTATAATAATTTTTAAAAACATAATCCATTTAGCGGACCTTTTTGTTATAATATATATATATATATATATATATATATATATATATATATATATTATATATAAGGATGATTTTATTGCTGCATTCATAAAGAATCAGAAGAATATATGCGCTCGTGTGATCAATGCCTTTTTAAATATGCTGGCTCTTTCACAATGCGATTCTGATTTCGGAGAAAAATAACCAAATATAAATATGTCAAGTTTATCCCGAATACCGTATATATATATATATATATATATATATATATATATATATATATATATATATATATATATATATATATATGAAGGCCTTTGAGATAATACCCTAAACGACATTGACCGCAAATGTAAAGATGCAAAAGAGAAAAAAAACACACACACGCACACACACATGCACAGAGAGAGAGAGAGAGAGAGAGAGAGAGAGAGAGAGAGAGAGAGAGAGAGAGAGAGAGAGAGAGAGAGAGAGAGAGAGAGAGAGAGAGAGAGAGAGAGAGAGAGAGAGAGAGAGAGAGAGAGAGAGAGAGAGAGAGAGAGAGAGAGAGAGAGAGAGAGAGAGAGAGAGAGAGAGAGAGAGAGAGAGAGAGAGAGAGAGAGAGAGAGAGAGAGAGAGAGAGAGAGAGAGAGAGAGAGAGAGAGAGAGAGAGAGAGAGAGAGAGAGAGAGAGAGAGAGAGAGAGAGAGAGAGAGAGAGAGAGAGAGAGAGAGAGAGAGAGAGAGAGAGAGAGAGAGAGAGAGAGAGAGAGAGAGAGAACAGCCAGTCTATTTGCTCTGATGCAGGGTAGTAACGTCCCCGAAATATTAGTATGAAATAAAACGAGACTTAAAATCCCAAAACTTTCTTATATTCACACCTCATGCTTCATACTAAATCCCAAATAATATATATTATAGACAGGGTGCATGTTCTTGCTAGTATACTTAATAAACAATGAAACAAAATCTTTACTTAGCACAGAAAATATATTTTTCTATACCACCACTCGTCAATGCTATGTTTATTTCCCAATAGCCTCAAAGATTTGTGTTAAAAGAAGGTCATCAACGGTGTCGTGGACTGTAAATAGAAATAATTACTTGAAACCAAATAATTACCAGTATTACCTAGGAATACTTGAGACCGTACAACTGTGTGCCAATTATTTATCAAAAATGAATAATTGATATCATAATTACTATTAAACAAATACTTACTTTTTAAACTTGTCTCCTTATCTAGTTGAATTGTTATATATCGCTGGGTACCGTCGTTCTTTAGACGGATAGTTTAGAAACAGATTTGAATTCAAATTCGGACCGTTAGATGATTGATGTTCAGAGACATCAAGTTGAACCCCGACTTCTTGCCGCTGAGAAACGGTGGAAAAGAAATTTAGGGTTAGCTGTGAGCCGTTAGACGTCAGAATGTAAACATGGACTTGGGTTCGCTCCCGCGTGGGTGAAGAAAGTCTGGTCCGGAAGTTAATAAAAATGTGATCACCGAAAACTATATGCGACGAGTTGTCCGTAAGAACTAATGAAAACCTTGGCATAATAAAAAAAAGCCAGAACCAGACTGTGGTATACTAAGAAACGGAAGCACCGTTTCAACCATATTGTTGAGTTGTTAATAAAAGGCGGAAGTGATCACATCTCGTGGTTAACGTCAGCTGGACTACTCGTATTATTATTACGCTAAGCACGTTACAACACAGACCAATAGCAGAACCAGACCAGTCAACAACAGACCAGTAGAAGAAGTTAAAAGAAATGAAGATAGCGAGCGACTACACGAAAGCTAATAAATAATAATAATAAGTATTGAAACATCTGTTATATATTCATGGGGTACAGTCGCTTTTTAGACGGTTAGTGTAGAAACAGAATTGAGATTAGGGTTGTTGAAATTCAAATCCGGACCGTTAGATGATAGATGAAGGATAACCTATGCGTAACCTTCTTTCCGGTCATGAAATTGGTGGAAACAGAAACACTTAGTTTAGAGTCATTCAGCTGTTAGAGGTGCTAATGTAAAGATGAACTTGGTCTTGCTACCCGCATGCGGTTGAAAATCCTATGATAAGGTCCTGAAATTAATAAAAATGTAACTACTAAAAACTATGTGCCTTGCGTTTGAAATTACTAAAAATGTAACCACCAAAAACTATGTGCCTTGCGATTGCTTCTATGAACTAATGCCAACCTTGACTTGACCAGAGTCTCTTACCAGACCAACATCTTGAAGGACCAGAACAAGATGCTAGAAGAAATAGACGATAATTAGAAATACCAGCCAGCTACTACAAAAAGTATGTAGAAGAAATAGTAGATTAAACCTGGGGGCATAACCTTAAGTTAATAAAAATGTGATCACCAAAAACTATTTGCCTTGTGTTTGTCTCGAAAAACTAATGACAACCTTGTCATAACCAAAGAAGCCAGAACCAGACCTATAGCAGAAGCAGACCAGTCAACAACAGGCCAGTAGAAGAAGTTAAAAGAAATGAAGATAGCGACCGACTACAAGAAAGCTAATAGAAGAGATATAAGAAATGGGACCAGCTAGTAGGAGTACACAAGAAACAGAAGAGAGAAGAAATCTAGCCATGAAGACATCTACTCCGAAAGATAAGTAACATAGAAGATTAAATATGAGGGCACAACCACGGGTGTCTCTCATAAGAAGAATAGAATTGAAACGGATCCCTCTCCATAATATATCCCCAGAAGAAGTATACAACATTTTGAGTTCGATACTGGTCCCCACCATCTCAGTGTATGAGTAGCACAGATTGGGTAATTTGATCTAAGATAAGGTCTTGTCCTAAAATTGATGAAAATATGATCACAAAAAACTATATGCCTTGCGTTTGTCTCTAAGAACTAATGGCAACCTTGACTTGACCAGAGTCTCTCACCAGACCAGCATCTTGAAGGACCAAAACAAGAAGTTAGAACAAATAGACGATAATAAGATATACCAGCATGCTACTCCAAAAAGTATGTAGAAGAAATAAAAGATTAAACCTGAGGGCATAACCACGGGTGCCTCTCAAAACGAATAGAGAACCAGAAATGGATTCATCCTTCAGAATATATACCCAGCAGAAGAAGTGGGTATTTAACAGAATTAGCTGTAAATAATTACAATATGCTTTATTTAAATTATTTTGTACTAGAAGCGGCTACCCAGTGTCGCCTGGGTAGAGGGAGGATAAAAAAGTTCGTCTCTCGGATCCATTATTACTAATCGCGAATTAGAACATCGCTGGATGCCCACGTAAAAAGACCTGGTGGGACGTTTGGAATATTTTCCTCTGATAGAAATAAAATCTTCATTATTTTTGTACAAACAACATTCTCTAATGATAGTGAATATATATATATATATATATATATATATATATATATATATATATATATATATATATATACTCAGTAGTTAATTGTTTTATTTTCGTATTTTCTTGTAGACATACATACACACAACTGCTCTTTATATATGTATAGATTAATAATGAATAAATCGTACTAACATTCAATAGTTTCAATATGATTTCTAATAAAATATCTTATTAACAGGATTTTGACTGTAAACTACAACGAAAACATTGTGTTATTTACTATAAAAAAATAAAAGATTGGAAAATGAATTTTAAATAAAAAATATATTCTTTTTTATCTACATACATACACATTATTTTGTGTGTCAGGCTGCTCAATGTGCTACTGGTACTAGGTAACCCAGTACTACCTGTTTCATAGTCGGATCATCGGCAACTAAACCGGTAACCTCACAGATTTAGTCTGATGAGGAGGGTAGATAGATACCCTGCAGGACGAAAAACAAGACATGTAAAAAGGCCAAGGAAGCTTTTTGCTCAACAACCATCTAGCACATTATTTCTAAAGCCCAACGCCTCCTCATCGCAGCAGCGCCATGTAAACTTGGTAGTGTCAGAGCCATTTGGTCGGGGTAGAGTCATCCAAGGAAGACATGTCTGGCACCCAGTGGTATTAGGGCCACAACCCGGCCAAAGGGGCTCTGGCAAAGATTCAAAGGGCTTCTCCACAATCGTCATGAAGCAAAGGCTTTTGGTGGGCTTGTCACTGTGCCTGTGAAAAATCTGCAGCAAACAAAGGCATCTTCTTCTCTTGACCAGGATATGCAGGCGGGGTTTGGGGACCGCTTGTGAAAGAAAGAAACACAGAAACAAAGAAACAAAGAAGCAAAAAGAGTAGTCATAACACTAATCTATCTCATTAAAATATAATGAAAAGATGAAAAGAAGGAAAAAATAAAAAAGGTTAGAGAGAGTTAAATCAACATTTTTAAACTTTTTACACATTGACATATTTAGAAATAGCTTTTAAGTAAACATACCAAATGATTAAATTATCCTACCGTGGTATATCGACAGGCCCGGCTAGTGTCTATAATTGACGGAGACAAAATCTTGATAGATTTTTACCTGTCATATTTCTTTGCAACCTTTCTTGGGCCAAAATTCTCAGCACTTTTCTATTTGTATTTCCTTTTTAACTGGGAGAAAGATCAGATAAATTCATGCCTTTCCCAAGAGATTAGCATGAAGTAAAACGAATCCTGAATTTGAACTCACCAATCCTATTTTCAACGACAATAATCATTATGCTAAGTACGCCATCTTTTATGTGTTTTACAAGAAGAGAAATGCACACAGCGGCACAAGTTTAAATCCTGGACGACGTTCTTTGCATTTCACATAGCGTCTTTAAACTTAGTCAACGAAAGTCTCCGAAATTGTAGCCTTATATCAGGAAGGCCGGGTGAGCTCAGTCGGTAGAGCGTTCGGCTAGAAACCACAAGGTTCCTAGTTCGATACCGGCCCTCGCCAACTCAGCGTATGAATAGCACAGGGATCTGTGCGGTAAAGTAAGGAGCTGAGGTTAAGTGTGGCGCTCCACCTCAGATTTGGTCTAGCGCTAGTGAAAAGGGGATAGACTCCCTCGCTAATTGGCTGATACCGATTTCAGGTCACCCCGACGACTTTACTTATATCAGGAAGGAGCCAACATTATTAAATGTATATTGCAATGTTCTTGTTATTTTATGATTGTAATTCATGAATTTTCACTCAGCATTTAGTCTTGTTCCGTAAAAATAAAAATAAAAAATCGACGGGATACATTAAACCTCCTTTTTTATGCTTTTAGTTGGTTAGTTGGTTGATTGATTTTAACGGCATATCAACCCGTCTAGGGTTACGTCATGCCTAGCGGTTACGAAGTAATCTATGTTGTGTATCTATATTTACACTTTTGTTGGAGGTGGGTGGTGTAATGGTTAGAGTCGTAGGAAGTGGACTCGTCGCCCCCAGTTCAAATCCTGGATGAGGCTGTTTGCATTTCACATACGGCTGGTACCCTTGGGAAAGGTATGAATCCAACTACTCTCCCTCCAGCTATGGATAAATAGTGGGGCAGACTGAGATATTTAACCTGGGTTAGGTAACCAGTCTAGGAGAAGGAAAACTCTGAATTCAAACCTGTCAAACTCCGCTTAAGAAAATAACCTTGTGTCACATCCTACTTGGGCGGAGGTGTTGGTAAATATATGTATTTACACTCTTGTAGTAATTTGTTTCAACAACGTGTTAGCATCATTGGGGATCGTGTTGTATGGTATTGATTAGGTTTATGTCTATATTCTATGGTGTAATTTTATTTCCTTAAAAAAGGACAGAATGTCTTTTATGTTGACTTTTTTAAATAGATCTTTCATATTGTTTGCATTAAGATAACGGTTTCTGATGTGAGCAAAAACCCTGCATTCTATGAGTAAGGTAACCAGTCTAGGAGAAGGAAAACTCTGAATTCAAACCTGTCAAACTCTGCTTAAGAAAATAACTTTGTGTCACATCCTACTCGGGCGGAGGTGTTGGTAAATATATGTATTTACACTCTTGTAGTAATTTGTTTCAAATTCAAAGGTGCTTGACATGTTTCACACTGTGGTTGTTGTTTATGTTTGATGCTTTTAGTGTGGCAAATTATACAATTTTGAGAAATATGCGTAAAAGGAAGAATGGATGATAACTGCACAAATAAAAGTTTTTTTTTTACAGAATGTAGAATTCGTGTTTCGTGAACATTCACAGTCCAGCTCATCAAAGACTTTTATCTACTTGTTCCGCCTTTTTGTACACGACGATTAAAATCTTCGAGGATTCTTGTGTTGGGTAGTAAGTACCATTTTGTAATAACTGTTATGTTCCTAATACAAAATTTATAAAATGGCTGAGTAATGGCCCTTAAAGAATGCAAGAATATATATATATTAATACTTATTAATACTATAATAAGAGAGAGAGAGAGAGAGAGAGAGAGAGAGAGAGAGAGAGAGAGAGAGAGAGAGAGAGAGAGAGAGAGAGGAAAGATAGAATGGGGGATGAGCAAGCGGAAGCTATGATGCTAATCTGTCTCAATCAAATATAATGAAAAGATGAAAAGAAGGGGAAAAAAAGAGTAAGAGAAAGTGTTAAATCAAGATTATTAAACATTTTACATATTGAAGTATTGCAATAGCTCTTAAGTAAACATATCAAACCATGTCAAACGTTGTCATGAGTAAATTATCATACTGTGGTATATCAGCAGGTCCTGCTAGTGTTTATAATTGAATCTGACAAATTCTTAATAGATCTTACCTGACATATTTCTTTGCATCTGTTCTTGACCCAAAATTCTCAGCACGAAATGTAGAATTCGTATCAGCTGATGAAAATCTGCCTATCTGCCCCGGCAGCCTTTTTGTACTCAACGATAAAAATCTTCGAGGATTTCTATGGTGACACATGAGAACCCTTTTTGCAATAACTGTTGTGCTTCCAATATAAACTTTGGTGCGAAAATAGTGAGTTTGTTATATCGAAACTAATGGTTTATTTACTCTGAAAGAAGAGCGCGGTGATGTAATGGTTAGAGTCGTAGGAAATTGACTCATCCACCCAAATTCAAATCCTGGACGATGCCACAGTTCACATAGCCCTAGTACCACTGGGAAAGATATGAATCCAGCCCTAGTATCCTTGGGAAAGGCATGAATCCAACTATTCTCCCTCCAGCAATGGGTAAATAGTAGGGCAGACTGGGCTCTTTAATCTTGGTTAGGCAACCAGTCTAGGAGAAGTAAAACTCTGAATTCAAATCTCTTAAATCTACTTGTGGTGGTCACTACTAGAATAGGCTCAGGCCTACTTAGTGATCTATTTCTATTTAAAAAAAAAACTAATTTTAAAACATTTTACGATTACCAGGTTTCGGATTTTTGTAAAGAAAGTGTTCTATAGAGGATTCATTTTTATTGCATACGGCTAGTTACTATTAGCAATTCTCTGAATGTTTGATGCACTGACTAGGTTTCATTTTTAGATATGTACAATTGAAAATATTATTCCTACTGGTAACTTAATATTAAAATAATTCCAAAACCTCTACAGACGGACACACTGTTGTTGCATTTTAGATATTTATTTATTAAAGATTCCCATATGCTTTGAACATGCATATATATATATATATATATATATATATATATATATATATATTATAATTCCATTATGTCTTGAACATACCATGATATACATATATGTATGTATATATAAATAAGTCACCCACAGACACGTGTTACGGCGTTTTACAACTAACTCCAACCAGAAGCGAACCCCAACTGACTTTACGCCTCTCCGATCCGTTAACCTCTGGGCCATTGCCAGCTGCTATTTAAGGAGCGGTGTTTTAACTGTTTTAAATACATACATCTGTCTATATACATTAGGGTCACCAGAAAGATCAAATCTGTAAACAGATGATCATTGCGTTATGCTGGCGGTGAAAGTTTATTAAAATCGCTACTAAGGAGTTAGAGGAGCATATAATAAGTCACCCACAGACACGTGTTTCGGCTTTTCACGCCTCTTCAGTGTGGCTAGACACAACAACTAAATCCGACCAGAAGCGAAGCCCGACTGACTTTACGTCTGTCCGATCTGTTAACCACTGAGCCATTGTCATCCACTGTTTAAGGAGCGGTGTTTAAACTGTTTTAAATACATATATCTGTGTATATAATTTACGATCACCAGAGAGATCAAATCTGTAAATAGATTATCATTGCGTTATGCTGGTGGTGAAAGTTTATTAAAGTCGCTTCTAAAGAGCTCTACCGGGTTAAGGGAGCATATATATATATATATATATATATATATATATATATATATATATATATATATAAAATGAATCCGTTATGTCTTGAACATGTCAATATATATATATATATATATATGTATGTATATATGTATATATATTATATTCAATATCATATATTTTAAATACATACATCTGTGCATATACATTACGATCACCAGAGAGATCAAATCTGTAAACAGATGATCATTGCGTTATGCTGGTGGTGAAGTTTTATTAAAGTCGTTCCTAAAGAGCTCTACCGGGTTAAGGGACCACACACACACACACACACACACACACACACACACACACACACACACACACACACATATATATATATATATATATATATATATATATAATTCCCTTATGTCTTGAACATGCCAAGATATATATATATACATACATATAATGTATATACATTATATAATGTATATACATATGTCGTTCATACACACACACACACACACACACACACACACACATATATATATATATATATATATATATATATATATATATATATATATATAATTCCCTTATGTCTTGAACATGCCAAGATATATATATATATATAGCTTTCAGGGTATCATGTAAGTGTTTATATTTCGCGGAAGTATATTAGTTCCATGTGGGGTAATTGGTTTTATGTAAGGTTTATATGTTTAAAGAATGTTTGTCATTAGATTGAATAACATTTACATTAAGCTAGTCAAGTTAGCTTTAAAACATTTAAGAAATTCATAATTTTTATTTTTTATATATTTTAAAATTTTATACGAAGTTCCGTGTGTAAAAAATTGTTTAGCTTCAATATTACCATTGAAAATGATAGCTTATTCGTACAATTGTGACAGGAAAAAAATACACAAATGTCATCGCTATTAAACAGGTCTATGAGTAATAGATAGATAGATAGATAGATAGATAGATGAATAAATAAGAATATACTGGGAGATATTGATAGATAAGGATAGATAAGGATATACTGCGATAGATAGATAGATAGATAGATAGATTAATATATAGATAAGACAATATATTTTTGTCGGTATTAGCCGGACAGCGAAGGAGTCTATCTTCTTTTCGTTAGCGCTAGACCGGGGAGATTGTTTTGCAGAGATGTAGCTCCCCCTTTACCACACAGGTCAAATTACTCAATCTGTGCTACTCATAAGCTGAGTTGACGGGGACCGGTATCGAACCAGGAATCTTGTGCTTCCCTGGCGGGCCTCATGTATATTGAAATAATAGTAAAGCTTAATGAGTCAAAGACTATCTACCTAGGTTTCTTCTGATGGATTATAAGGATAATTCTGAGTCATTCTGTGATTCACCGTGACAGCAAAACCCACTAGTTTACAAGTTCTCTTATTAATTAACACAAGTACTGGTCTTCTGACCGATATAGGTGATCCGTATGATCCGTTTTTCAAATAATAAATGTTTAATAGGAAATGTACGTTTAATATCTTCATTGGGCAGGTACAAAATAGAAGTTAAATTGAAATGGAATTTTGAATATATAAACAATAAACGAAGAAACTGATCCAAGATTACTGAAGAGTTAGTATCAGAAAAGGGAGATAATATCAATTGGATTTACAGTTCTAATTCTCTAGATGTTAAGGAAATGTGGGAAGAATTAAATCGAAAGATGAAATCAATAATAAAAAATATTCCTGAACTTATAAAATTTTCAAAACAAAGAGGTCTATTCGAAAAATTGCTCGGATAATGTAATCGGCTGTCTCGTAAAAGAAAAGAAAAATATAAAACTTGGAAAGATTTTGGAATTATACCTAATGTGGAAAATTATCAAAATGATTTAAGTAAGTAAAATGAAGATGAAAAAAAAAATGAAAAGTTGAAAAATGAAAATAAGATTGTTAAAAATATTAAATAAAATTCTAAACCATTATTCAAAAATTCCCAGATAATTTTATGCGCCTTCATTTTCAGACAGATCCAGGTTTGTACATACACCAATTAGTAGCATGGTAAAAACTTAATTTCTTGCACAATTCCCAGGGGATCACCTCTTCCACTCAGTCGTGCCTAGTCTTGTATTTCTTTTGTGCTAGTTTGTTGCACTCGTTTATTATACGATTAATCACTTCGTCTCTGTCTCCACACGTCCAACACTTGCCTTCAGTTGCGTCTTATCTAATTTTGCTTTTCTATAGATTATTCCTACAGCATTGTCTTGTGCTGCTATTATGAGGGATTCAATTTCTCTGTTGAGGTTTCTTTTTTATAGCCATGTCCGTGTTATCTCGCTTGAAATCTCTATATAGTTGTTGTTGTTGTTCTTTTACGGAGACACGTGGTGTAATGGTTAGAGTCGTAGAAAATGGACTCGTCCAGCTTAACACGTCCCGTGTCCGTTAGTCACGTGACAATGCAAGACTTAGTCCTTTTTCTTTTACCGAAATGACTTGAAACAAAACAGACGTGAGTCCCCTGCTCCGTTAGCACATGGGAGCCCGCTTTGTTCACAGACCACCCGACCCAAAGGAAAATCAGTAAGAGCATTCCACCTTTATCCTTGTGTTCTTTAGAACACCCTTTATGCTCATTTTGTTGTTTTGGGACTAAAACATTTTATGTTGATTTAATTAAATTATCTTGTCTGAATTGACTTTGTCTTTTCCCTACCGAATATTCAGTGTTCGGCTATCATTTCTGCTAGGCTAATGCATTATAATGATTGCGGGTCTTAGCTTTGAACTAAAACCCTGATAATTCTTATACTAAGTTGTTCATGTATGATATTGACATTATACTCTTTTGAGTAGTTCGAGTGCTCCAACAACTACTGGTCTTACTTTTGCTTTCAATTACCACATTCTGTTCATTTTTATTTATTTGTCTTTATATTGGTGAGGGTGAGTCATAAAAATGCCATTTTGTTTAGGACAGGTATAATTACCAACACAGGAAAATATATCATTCATCAAAATGAAGCTGGCCCTCTGTAGATTACATCCCTACTTCTCCACATTTCTCTCTATAGCACTGTTCCACCCTCGAATGAGAGCATGTATCCCTGCCCCGTAAAATTCTGTAACTGTTCTTTGAGAAACTTCTTCACTACAGATTTCATTTCCTCGTTACTGGAATACTGTTTGTCTCTTAAACCCTCTTTCATGGGGCCGAAGAGATAATAGTCTGAAGGCGCTAAATCTGGTGAGTATGAAGGATGCGGTAAAGTTGTCCACCAGAATGTGGCGATTTTTCTCTTGTCATGATGTTTGTGTGTGGTCGAGCATTGTCTTGCAGAAGGAGGGCATTGTCGATTGACAAGTTGGGTCTTATGTTATATACTGTATCAATTGACAACGCTGGTGTGTAGTACACTGGATTAAAAACCAACACAGGTATACAAAAGAAAGCTGGACTTTATTTTCCTTCCTCGGTTGGTGTGGATAAAAGGAGGTGTGATACGTGATAACGCCGGCTTGGATGAGTGGTGAAATGAACCGTAGTTATAACAGGTCTCTTCTTCGGGGAGTCGACGGGAGTGACTGAAGTTAGTGGCTAACAAATCTCAACTGCTGAACTCCCCGGTCTAACCGTCACTTTTTCAATTTTTACCCAGCATGCTCTGGTCTATTCAAATTACACCGGAACTGTACTACGTGACCTGCAATCCTAGATGTGTCACCAGTCAATAGGAAGTCCTTTGTCATCCTGCTATTGTTGTTTTTCCGGACTGTTCGTTTGACCCGGTCAGCAGTAAGCGTCAGATCTTAATCACTCTTCCTATTTATTCGATCCAGACTTCTGTCTGGAACATCCTTTGTTTCCCAATTCCCTTGTCTTTTTGAACTTCTTTTCGCGCCAAAAGAATTGAAACAATAGTTAATCTGCAACACTTACTCGTCGGATTCGTGCTCTGAGTCTCGATAGGGTCTCAGTGTAGGCCGTAGTTTTATTTATTTTTAATTCATATGAAATAAAAAAAATGACATTTCTTTTTGTCTCACCCTCGTATTAGAAAAAAAATATAATGCACCTTCTTCTCTGTAAAGTTCCACACCTGATATATATTGTGAGACTACCTGTTCTGCGCTCTGCACCTTCAATGCACGATGTCTAGAACCCCAAACGTTGTAACACTCTGCGCTGGCCAATTTGAGGGCATGAGTCAGAAACAGGCTCACAAGGATTAAAAACAAACAAACAACAACTACAAGTGTTTGTAAACAAGACGTGGATGGAAGAATGGGTGTGTGAGACTTCGCTGTCTATCCAACTGGCTGCTACTGGATATCCCTATCTTAACACCTCAACGGTCTGAGTTCTAACTGACTTAGTGCTCGAGTTTAGCTGTATTTATGTCAAATTCACCTTCCCCACCCATCTTCTCCGGACCACACAGACGGCCAGTACTTAAATCGAATCGCCGACTTCTAGTCCTCATTAACCCTTAAAATTAAAGTAATTAAATCTTTTTCCAGACACTACGTCTTCAATACGTCGACCATTAATTTTTTCGAAAGAGATTTTCTAATAAAAAATCCCTTTTGCTTTTAATACCTGGGTGCATTAGATATTATCACTAAGTGGTCGAACTTCATGGTGGTCGTACAGATCTCTTAAACTTTACGGCCTAATCTTTGGATTCATAAAAAGGTCAACCACCCACCCCTTTTACTTATGCCTGGCTTTAACCTATTCTCTTTCTTATTCCTTTATTTATTTATTTATTTATTCTGACCATGTTCCACTTCAATCATAGTATCACAATATTTAATTGTGTTGAAAATTTATCAACCAGACCAAGAAAGGATTATCCTCGACCCATAGAAACTTACATACTATTCGGTATTTTCATTCCCCATTTAAAAAAAAATGACACATCCTTTATCAAGCCGTTTGACCTTTTAAAACAAAGAGAAAAAAACTAATGAATTCCCTTCGAGAACTTTTCTTTATTAGCTCAGTCATGATTTTGATATTTTCAAAATCTTAATTTCTAAATTTTCAAAAATTGTAATGAAAAATAAACAGGATTTTTTTTTCAAAAAAGATAAAAATTTATTGACATAAATAAATAAATATATAAATATATATACACGCACACATAATTAATCAAATATATGTTGTTTTTTTAAATTTCATTCAAGTCAGGGTACCAAATAATAGTTCATTTATGATAAATATTGATTATAAATATCTTATATTCTACTCTGCCTGTGAATACTTCTGAGCGTATCATTAAATATATCACTGAAATCTAAATTTCAAATTTGAAAAAAAGAGAAAAAAAAGAATTCTGTTACTTATATACTTATATACTTATTTACTTTCTCCTAGACTGGTTTCCTAACCAAGGTAAAAGAGACCAGTCTGCCCTACTATTTACCCATAATAGAGGGTGAATAGTTGGATGCTTTCCTTTCACAAGGGTATTATTGGCTTTTGTTTTGTTTTTAATTTTAATTTTAATTTTGATTTCAGTTTTTTTCAATTTTAGTTTTTTCTTAAATTTTATTCTGAATTTTGTTTGAAAATTTTGATATTAACTTTTTCATTTTTATTTCAGCGTTTTCTTCTTTTTTTTTACTTTTTTTTTTTTTTTTTGTTTTGTGTGTGTGTGTGTGTGTGGGGGGATCTTTTCAAAATATGTAATATAAAACAATTTCATTTTTTCTTTATTTTTTTTATTTCATTTCATATTATTTTTAATTTTTCAATTTTTTTAGTTTTTTAATTATTTTTTAGATGTTTTTATTCATTTCTGTTTTTTCATTTTTTATTTTTCATTTATTTTTTGTTTATTTTTTAGTTCTTTCTATTTGTTTCCTGTTTTATTTGTTTCTTTTTTTTAGTTTTGTTTTGTGTGTGTGTGTGTGAGTGTGTGTTTAGGTATGTGTGTGTGAGTATATGTGTGTGTGTATGTGTGTGTGTGTTTAGGTATATGAGTGAGTATGTGTGTGTATGTGTGTGTGTGTTTAGGTATGTGTGTGAGTGTGTGTTTAGGTATGTGGGTGCGTGTGTATGTGCGTGTGTGTTTAGGTGTGAGTGTGTGTGTATGTGTGAGTGTATGTTTAGGTATGTTTGTGTGAGTATGTGTGTGTATATGTGTGTGTTTAGGTCTGTGTGCGTGTGTGTGTTTAGGTATATGTGTGAGTGTGTGTTTAGGTATGTGTGTGTGAGTGTATGTTTAGGTATATGGGTGAGTGTGTGTTTAGGTATGTGTGTGTGAGTGTGTGTGTGTGTTTAAGTATGCGAGTGTGTGTTTAAGTATGTGTGTGTGTGAATGTGTATGTAGGACACATGTGAGTATGTGTTTAGGTATGTGTGTGTGTGTGTGTGTGTGTGTGTGTGTGTGTGATCTCTTAGAAATGTGTAATATAAAACAACGTAAAGAAAACTCTCTTGAAAACGAGATTAAAATAATATGAATTCAACAGGCAGTTCGTTTTTATCAATGAATATTATTCAGTACCTTAAATACATTTTATCAAAAATATTCGTATATTTTTAAAAAATAAAAGAAACAATAATTCCTAACAACTTATTGTGTAAAAATAGAATGTAGATTATGAATATATAAAATATCATAGCAATAACAAAAAAAAAATCTTAACAGTAAAAAATATAAAGATGTTTTTCAGAAAACTAATTTCTTTCATCTCCGAGTATCAATTTCTTGATGAGAATATTCGTAAGTATTACACTCATAAATAGTTGGATAAATGTGGTAAGATATTAGTTTTTTAAAAGTCCCATATACCATTGTAGAATAAACTGTACTCTATATACAAGAGATATCTGCCACATACAAGGGTCGGCTATAAAAATCATTTGTTCACCAAGATACTCTCGTGGAATGTGAATAAATATGTTTTTTTGTTTTGTTTTTGTTTTTTGCATAGTCCTCCTTGCAGTCATCATACTTCTTCCATCGGTGTTGCAGTGCTTGGATTTCATTGGTTAAAAAAGTCATCATATGAACTATTCAGACCATCATTGTAGTACGATAATTGTTTGTTCTTTTAATTAAGTATATAATGATTTCGTTGACGAAGATTAAATATGAAAAACCCAATCCTTTTTAATGATACAATTCCTAAATATTATGATATAAAACAAAGTATATTAATTTAATTAATTTAATTAATAATTAATATAATTCTACGGGATTACTTTCAGGTATGTAAACAGATTTGAAATCAATTAAAACACCTGAAATTACTTTTTCCACATCGGTAAAAACTGATGTTGGTACTACGGAGTTAGGGTAAGTGTTACTTTCGACATTTCCCCTAAAATGTTCCTTTGTACGTAATTTTTTAAATATCATACGATTAAACTTTTTTTAAATATCATACGATTAAAAGTGGATGTTGTTATTGCTTTGAGATTTGCTCGTATTGGGCGAGGTTGTTTTCCAGGAGTAGTTTATACATGTACAAAATTTTATAGTCTGTTTCGTACCGCTTGAATGCCGATCCAGGCTTGCGTAATTCTTGTGACATTATAGAGCGAGAGGCCGGAAGCGGTAGTTTGACATTCTGGCGGGCCAGAGCGAGCTTAAGTTCGCACATCTGATGTAGATTTCCTCTGAACAAAATATCAAAGCCGGACTGTAGATATTCGTCTTCATCACTCTTGATGGTCTCCAGGAATACGGCCACTTTGGACAGATGGGAAAAATGATCTCTATATACGTAGATGCCTTCCTGTAAAACAGATAAAATATAAATATAGGTAAGTGGGAGTTTGTCAAAAATGAAAGTAAAAGAAAAAATAAAAGTTGACGGAATAGCCTAATATCAGTATCAGCGAAGGGGTTTAGCACTAAACCAGGGAAATTGTTTTTGCTGAAGTGGAGTGCCACATCTATAGTCAGCTCCACACGTTACCGCACAGATCAGATTACCCAATCTGTGCTACTCATGAGCTGAGTTAGCGGGGACCAGTATCGAACCCGGAACCTTACGAATACCTAGGTGTGTGCTCTACCGACTGAAAGGTTTCCAAGTGATAGGTAATAATAAATACTTTTTTAAATAGTTCTTTTTTTTTCGGACTTAATTTTAACTGCCTTTTCTAAGTTAATTTCTCGTATGACACCAACAGATTCTTTAATTAGTCTCTGCTCCATCACTTTAAATAATGATATCAGAAGATTAAAAACATTATACAGGATGGATAGAGCATTGGCCTGGAGACCAGTCACTACAGAGAACATTACTACACTAGCGGGGACTGGTATCGAACCAGGAACCTTGCGAAATCTAATCATGTGCTCTACAGACTGAGCTAAACCGGCTCCTCTTATCTGAGCGGTAAAGTGGGGTGCTGGTGACAGTTGTGGCTCATCAAAACCATCTCTCTGGTCTAGCACTATCGAAACGGGGGGAGACTCCCTCGCTGTCTGGTTAATACCGAAAATAGGCCACAAACAACAAAATGAACGTAAAATAGGTTTAAGAAATGAAAATGTTTAGGGAAATTTTATGGCACCCTTGAACTTTCTCGACCGTAGAGGCGGTGTTTAGTAAATTCTTATACCTTAAAAAAAATAAGACCATTATGCGATAGATAGGTTTGAAAAATGCTTTATAGTGAGGCAAATATATCATTAACAATTCATTATTTCGCAAACGTAAGTTGGTAAATTTCAGAACACTCCGCCGTACACTGGATTATGGTTAGGGTTAGGGTTAGGGTTAATTCATTCAAGCAGATATGATAGATTCATATGTTTATGAACAAAGAAAGAAACACTTTCAATCAAATTCTTATTTTTTATCTATTTAACCCAGAGATGGGAATCAAACAGATACTATCACTCCGGGTTAGAGTCGACCTGGGAGTAATGGTACTCCACACTCCCCAGAGCTCCAGAATTAGAACTTCGACATCAAATAGAGTTTAACGTCATATCCAGGACATGAAGACCCTCAACCACAGCCTTCTAGCACATATATGCTAAAAAAGGGCTAAAAAGGACAATAGGGTTTAAACTATAATATAAGTGCTAGGGCTTGACGTGGGCAGTCGAATGATCGGAGGGGGCCTCTGCAATCGTCCGTCTAGCCTTAGTAAGGGCCTAAGTGGAGTGTTGCATGTAATGGACTGCTCAGCCACAAGGGTTCCATCCTTAAGCATCAGGGGTCGCCATCCACGGACAACGTGGCCCGATTGGGGAGATCTTACCTATCTACAGAGGAGCAGTGCGGTTTTTAAAGGTATTGTTTACTTACTTGTTGTTCTGATTCTTTAACCACCGGGAAATTCTTTACGGGCGACTTTCGAAGTGAGGTTATTACTTCTGAGTCAGCAAAATATTTTTCTTCCTGTGAAAATAAACAAATAGATAAATAAATATGAGAAACTATTTAGATAAGATTATCAAGAAAGAAATGGATATAAATCAGACGGTATAGATGTATAAAAATGGCGAAACAACATAGATTTAGTTGACATTTATTAAACCGGCGCTATAGCGTTTCCGCTTTTATTCAAACCATCAACGGGACCATTTATCATATGTAAAGAAAACTGTTGACAAGCAAAAGCTTGTAAGCCTTTGTTTATGGTGTGTAAAGGCACAGATAAGATTTATATTTCAGTAGAGTAGAAACTAAAAATGACGGCAATTCTAAATGTACAATGATTGGCATTTTCTTGAGCCTGGTTTTGGTTTGTTGGCCCTTGTTGGATTATTTCATACCGAAAACGTTTTCTTCAATTTATTCTTGATGGGTATTGAACATTCTTTATTTTTGAACTCAGTTTTTTTAAACACATTTTCTTCTATTTAACCCATAGATTGTACCATAAAAGGTACTACCACTCCGAGTTAGAGTGGACCTGGGAGTAGTAGCAATGAAGGGGTCCTCCACACTCCGTAGAGCTTCACCATTAGATGTAGTTTAACGTGATACCTAGGACACTAAAACCCTCAGCCACCACCTTCTAGCACATATATGATAAAAACATACCATACAATTGTGTCTGTGAGTGTGTGAGTGTGTGTGTGTGTTTGTGACAATGCAGCCTTTAGGGGGTTAATTGAAGAATTAAAAGGGAACGGAAAATGTGTAAGGGTTGAGTTGTACTCTTTTGAGGGGCTTGGGTACTGAATAGCCAACCTCTGACATGAAGGGACATCTGGATTGCCTCTAAAAGTACTAGAGACGACCAGCGTTGTTTGCATTGGAAGATCTCTGTGTGAAAAATCTATCTTGTGACCTTCTTTACGCCTACGCATTTTGAAGATTTAGATATTTCACAAGAAACAATTGTGTCAGCACCGGAGAAGGAGGACCAGGTTGAATCTAGAACAGGCACGTTAAACATACGTCCCGCTGGCCGCATGCGGCCCTCAGCAAGCACAGGTACGGCCTACACGCAGACTGCGCTCTCATACAGCACTTTTACAGTACCCAAGTTTTTTAAAAAGTTTTCCAAAAATTCCTGGACGAATTCCTGAGTTTATTGTTATTAGGGCAATGTGTTGTTAAGAAACAGAGTATGTTATCAACACGTTGTCTCTTACCACTTTTTTGGGTTGTGGAAAGAGGAGCCTAAGTCAGTTAATGAACGGGTGTTAGTCTTTCCTCTTGCCTTCTCCTGTTTTCAATCAACACTTGCCTATAATTGAAAGTGACAGTGATACTTGTACGTTTTATTATTTGAACTCGGTCAGTAATATTCTTTTTTCCACTTTCCTTTTAACTAAAAGAGTGTTGCTTTTTTTTTTTAGATATGTATTCATTTGCTTTTAGTTGATTATAAATTTGTTCTGCTAATATAGAAGAAGGATTTAAAGACTTATCTGGGTGGTTTATATATATATATATATATATATATATATATATATATATATATATATATATCATCATGTCGCGCTGTTAGCACGGATATCCATGACAATCTCTCTCCATCCGCCCCTATCACCCATCATTCACGGGAGGTCCTCTATGCAGCATCCTGGATCCGCGCAGACCTGGTCAATGTATGTCTTTGTTGGTCGGCCCACACTGGCGTACTTATGTGCTGGCTCCCACTGAAGGATGTCACTTATGAGTTCATCCTTGCTTCTCCAGCAGTGTCTGCGTATCTTGTGTGTCTTAATCGGATGGTTTGGGTGATATGTGGCAAGTGGCTGTACAGTTGTTTAAATATATATATATATATATATATATATATATAAGATTTTTGGATGTTTGTTTATTTAGAAACGTTGCTGAATAAAGTATATATTAAATTTTTACTTGAAGGCACTTACAACGCGTGTATCGCATAAAATTCGATACTTTTTCTTATAGAAAATGAACTTGACAAGTGTAATCCCAGCAAAGGATGGCTCGATGTGTAGAATACCGTACAGACTGTTTCGACTTTATTAAGTCTCATCAGCGGTATATACTAACGATTTCCCTCCGACAGAAATCGAAACCGGGACTTCAGCAGACACAGTGAAACACTAGTGAAACACTTTTATCGCCTCGGCCACAGTACACAGCTGACCATCCTAGCGAAATTAAGCTTGTCAAATGATACTACTACACGCCTCTACCATAATAGGTAAGGGGGCGTTATTGAGAGAATAATAACAACAATTGTTATTATTCTCTCAATAACGCCCCCTTACCTATTATGGTCGAGCCATCCTTTGCTGGGATTACACTTGTCAAGTTCATTTTCTATAAGAAAAAGTATCGAATTTTATGCGATACACGCGTTGTAAGTGCCTTCAAGTAAAAATTTAATATATATATATATATATATATATATATATATATATAGTGAGGAGAGATATATTGTAAAATTGCGGATGTAAATGGATTTGATTCATCCGTCCACCATAATGAATTTCCATCCGGGTTGTCTGTACTATATTCCTAGTGCAAACTACTGTCAAGTAATGAAGAATAAAACCTAGAATAAATACATGATTTTTCTCATTTCCTCATTCCAGTTTCATGACTATAAGTTCCATGTATCATTTTTAAATACACAACTCTTATAGTCATGAGACTGGCACGAGTAGGTTGGTTGGCTGGTTGGATTTTACGGCATGTAAACCGTATGAGTCAGTTATTTCATGCCGAAGGCTTCTTTATTTATTTTTCTTTATTCATTTCTAAAAATTTTTTTATCTCATTTCTTATCTATTTAACCAATAGATGGGACCCTAACAGATACTACCACTCCGGTTCAGAGTCGATCTGGGAGTAATGGTACTCCCCACTTCCCAGAGCTCCAGAATCGGAACTTCATCACTAGATCTAGTTTATCATCATATCCAGGACACTAACACCCTTAGTCACTGACTTCTAGCATATATATATATATATATATATATATATATATATATATATATATAAAGGTTTGGGGGATTGCTATGAGAGCAATACGGTCGGGACAATCATAGAGATTCTAGGGCTTGGCGTGGCCAGCCGATTGATCGAAGGGGGTCTCTCTGATGCTCCATCTAGCCCAAGTGAGAGACAAAGTGAAGTGCTGCATGTCATGGACTGCCCAGCCACCAGAATTCTGTCCTTAAACATCACAGGTTGCCATGCACCGCAAAAGGTGACCCCATTAGAGAGATTCTACCTCTCAACAGAGATGTGGTCAATGTATACTACAGCCGCAACTGACAGGGCAGCATGAATTAGGTAATAACACCATTTTTATTCTGATATTCCTAGAGTTTAGAACAAAAAGACAACGGTCCTCTCGGCTGGGGTTGTATAATTCACCCACTGTACCTTTCTCGTTACTCCCAGATCGACTCTGATCCGGAGTGGTATTACCTGTTAGGGTCCCAGCTATGGTTTAAATAGATTTTTAAAAAAACAAAGTTTTAAAAGATGTTTAAAAAAAATTTAACATCGCTTTCTGTGGAAGAGATATTACTACCGAGGTACGTGAATTGTTCTACTGGCATTACCCGTTATATGTCAAAAGATATATTAATTCTATCGTTACTTTATCGATAAATGCAAATTAGATTATGAAATAACTTACCAAAATTCCCAACAAGTCATCCACCAACATAACTGTATCCTCCACTTTTTCTTTGAGACTATCGATTTCAAAATCAGAAAGCTGTGAAGACTTTTTTACTCGAGGAGCCTGCTTGTTTGGCGTGCAAGGATGCGCCCAAGGAATATTCATGTCATCTGTATTCAGAATGGGAAGAGCTGAGGCCATGCAGACCGCCACCATAACAAAAATGCAAACGATACCTGAAAAATAAATAAATACACAATTATATATATATATATATATTTATAAAAAATGTTGTTCTGGTTCCAACGGGAGAAAATATAGTGAGATAATTAACTTAGGAAAAACTTTAAATTTGCTTCACTGTAATAATCTATTTCAACTGCATATATATATATATATATATATATATATATATATATATATATATATATATATATGTATGTATGTGTGTGTGTGTGTGTGTGTGTGTGTGTGTGTGTGTGTGTGTGTCTGTGTGTCTGTTATATGTATATGTATGTATGTGTGTGTGCGTGTGCGTGTGTATCTGTGTGTGTGTAATATATATCTATATTATATGTTTATGGGGAAATCATTTTTGGATGCTTTTTTAGAAACATCAAAGAAATGAGTGAAATAAATGAAGAACTGAGATGAATGAAACATACGTGGACTCAACAACTACATTATATATATATATATATATATATATATATATGTGTGTGTGTTGTGTGTGTGTGTGTGAGTCTCTGTGTGTGTGTGTGTGTGTGTGTGTGTGTGTGTGTGTGTATTCTGGTTAAATTCATCTGGTTTGTTTTGTTAATCTATACATATATAAAGGGCAGTTATGTGTATTTGTATGTCCGGAGGAAACTTCGAAAATAAAACAACGACAAAGTATATATACACATTAAATATCACCAGGGCTTGATTTTTGAGCAAAAATAATAGAGATTTGAATTATATTCGTAGATAATTAAAAAATAAAATTTAAATGATAACAGCATGGATTTTTTTTTCATTTGAGATTTTAGATAGTAGACAACATTTCTTTTCAGAGTAGCTCGATCAATGCAAGGTCTATTTTTTTTACCACGGGATTTAAATGGGGCATCCCACAAGGATTCAACTCACGATTCATTAATAATGGATCTGCGGGACTAACTGAAAAAAATCCCCCTGGACCCAGGCGACGCCGCGTAGCCGCCACAAGTGTATATATAAATATATGTGCACATGTATCTTCCTCAAAGCATAATGCAAATAAACATGAAAAAAATCGAAGAGATTATTAATTAACCTTTCCCTGCTTGATTCCTGTCTAAATATATATATATATATATATATATATATATATATATATATATATATATATGTATCAACGAGGGAGTCTATCCTCTTTTCTCTAACGCTAGACCAAGGAGCTTGTTTCTGCGTCTGAAGTGGAGCGCCGCACCAACCATCAGCTCTTCCCTTTACCGCAAAGATCCCTGTGCTACTCATGCGTATCGAACCAGAAACCTTGTGGCTCCTATGCGGACGCTCTATCGACTGAGCTAAACCGGTCCTATATATACTTACATACATCAATGGAAACAATCTCCCTTAAGTGCACTGTAGTCTATAATATATATATATATATATATATATATATATATATATATATATATATATATATATTGAGACACATTTTTAAAGTTTTGTTTAGATATGTCAAATATATGATTCGAAATTATTAAACGTCATTTCAACTGGCCGTGATGACTTTCTAGACTGACTGCATCCATGTGGGGTATTGCCAGTTCAAACGCGAGCAAAGAGTATGTACGGCCCAAACCGGATAATAGAATTCCCCCTATTGCATTCAGATTCCACCAGCGTCTATTCTAGCGGACCCATAAACTCAGACACTTAAACATAACCTCATTAGACTTTCATACTACTACACTACTACTACTACTACTACTACTACTACTAATAATAATAATAATAATAATAATAATAATTAAGTAAAAAAAGTAAAGTTGGCGGAGTGGCCTAAAGTCGATATCAGCCGAGCAGCGAGGGAGTCTATCCCCTTTTCACTAACGCTAGAACAGGGAGATTATATTTGCTGAGGTAGAGTGTCACACCTACCGTCATCTCCCTAAATGTTTGCTAGAAATTTTTAAACTATGTATAAAAAAAACAAAAAACAAAAAACAAAACAACTGTTTTCCTTCTCCTCGACCGGTTGCCATATCAAGTTTAAAGTGCCCAGTCTGCTCTATTATTTCACCCATAGCTAAATGGGGAGGTAGAATACTTGAATTTCTATCTTTCCCAGAATATTATTGGTACTAGTAAGAACATGTGGCCTCCGGGCGTAAGTATTATAGTTTAAATGTTATAAAATATAATAAATTAGAAAGACTAACGAAATTAAATAAGAACACATATAAAAAGATTACACTTATTTCAATTGTATTTTTAATTGGTTTCTATATAAATCATTCAAAGGATTGATTGTAATACGTTAGAGAATAAAACAATAATATTAGAGATTAATAACACCAAGTAATAATTTATTAAATCCGATTTTTTAAAAACCAGTATGCAAAATAACCATACCATACATTAAGTAAACTTTAATTTCTTAGGGATATATAAGACACATTAAACGCATTAATATCAGGGCTGTTTTGAGGCAAATATAACTCTTATTTTCATGGAGACCTCGTTAATAAATAATATGTATCAATGATTTTGACTATAAATCAAATACTCATTAACAAACTTAGACAATTCCTGAGAGGATTTTAACGTAAGCAGTGACTTAGTTTCGGTTAGTTACAGACAGACATACACCGAATCTCCATTATAACATATGAAATGCAAACAGCGTAATCGCGGATTTGAACTCGGGTGGCCGAGTCTATTCGTACTGGAATATGAGTGGAAATTATATTTGTGAATTCATGACTATAAGCCAAGTGCCCGGCCTATATAAAAACAAAGATGTAAAAGCGGCAGAGTCGCCTACAGTTAATATCAGCCGAACAGCGAGGAAGTCTATCTCCCTTTCACTAGTGCTGGACCAAAGAGAATGTTTTTGCATCTGAGTGGAATGCCACATCTACCATCAGCTCCATACTTCACCGCGCAGTTCCTGTGCTGAGTTGTCGCGCGGTCGGTATCGAACCCGGAACCTTGTGGTTCAAAGTCGGGTGCTCTAACGACTGTGCTAAACCGGCCCAGAGAATCAATCTCATATATATATAAAAGTTTAAAAAAGTCGACGGGGCGGCCTAAAGTCGGTATCAGCCAGTCAGCGAGGGAGTCTATCCCCTTTTCAATAGCGCTAGACCAAGGAGATTGTTTTAGCATCTGAGGTGGAGCGCCACACCTACCATCAGCTCCTTACTTTACCGCACAGATCCCTGTGCTACTCATACGCTGAGTTGGCGAGGACCGGCATCGAACTAGGAACCTCGTGGTTTCTAGCCGAACGCTCTACCGACTGAGCTATATATATATATATATATCAATCGACTTATACAAGAGTATATACGACATGTGAAAATCTAAGGTGAGTTTCCATGTATATTTACTAATCCTAGTCTAGTTCGACATTTTAGAGGAAATTCGAACTTAGAAGATTGAGTTGCGCCAGTCCCCAAGCTGGAGAGGATCGGCCTGCCTATAAAATCAGTATTTTTATGCGAGATGTTCGCAACTACATCATACACCAAAAAGTTTTTAAAAAAAACATATCTAGACGAATCATGAACCTTTTGGGGTTTGTTGTAACGACGGTCCATGATGATACTGATGCTTCTTTTTAGGAAAGAGTGAAAGATCCTAATCAGCGTTTTTTAGTTATTTTCGCTATATTGAAAATTTAGGTGAATAAAACATAACGTTCAGCGCGAACGCTGACCCCACAGAAAGTTAAAAATTGTACTGGAAGTAATTTTGATTATTAAGCATCTTAAGTGTATATATTTTGCTCAACCCCTCCGATAGGGCATGACACACCACTCTGAATTCAAAACTGAAGTTGGTAACACTGGGGGCCGAAGGATCTTGTGATTAACCTCCCCATGGCGGCGTTTGCGTTGACCCTAACGCCACCTTATATAGCCCTTTGCCATTCCTTTGGAAAGCATCGGGAAATGTTGAGAGGGGAGACCCGCTGCATGGGTAAATGCTACTTAAGCTTGCCCATGTCCTGAAGCTTGACTATAGTTTCGCGAAAACATAAAAATCAATTATCGTTGTTCTTAGTTTATTTAAAAAATTATACGTGACGATCCGTGAATTCATTGGGTTCTAGATATAACATCAGTCCATGATGATATTGATACTTCTGTTTAGGAGGGAGGGAAGGATTCCAATTAGCATTTCATTGTTATATCCGATATATTGTGAATGTGGATAAATAAAAGACTGGTTTTAGCGTGAAAAAAAATGACCTATCAGTTACAAATTGAACTGTAAATTGCATTATTCTTCAAGTGAGACTATTAAGTATGTATAAATATAATCCCACAGTATATACCTTTTTTGCTGGGGGACAAATATACATAATCTCTCATACACAGAGACAAAAGCGAAGTTTAACAGAATTAAGGGTTTTCCTTCGCGTAGACTGCTTGCCTCACTAAGGTTAAATAGCCCAGTTTTCCCTATTATTTAGCCATAGTGAGAAGGAGAGTAGTTGGATTCATACCTTTCCCAAGGGTATTAGGGCTATGTGAAATGCAAACAACTTCATCCAGGATTTGAACCCGTCTCGCCATGTGCATTTACTAGGACAGAAACCATTACACCATGCGCCTCCTATATATAAATATATATATATATGTGTGTGTGTGTGTGTGTGTGTGTATTCATTGGTGTATTTTATATTTATGTGTATTGTATATATATAAATATATATATACATGTGTGTGTGTGTGTGTGTGTGTTTGCGCGTGTGTGTATTATATATAGGTGTATTGTGTGTGTATATATATGTGTGTGTGTGCGTGTGTGTGTGTGTGTACTCATTGGTGTATTTTATATATAGGTGTATTGTATATATATATAAGTATATATATATATATATATGTGTGTGTGTGTGTTTGCGTGTGTGTGTATTATATATATATAAGTGTATTGTGTGTGTGTGTGTGTGTGTGTGTGTGTGTGTTAGAAGGACTGAAAAAAAAAAAGAAAACAAGTTGGATTCTGTTGTTTTCAACAAAATTTGTCTGAATATATATATATATAATATATATATATATATATATATATATATATATAAAAATAATGAAAAGTTTAGTAACATATTGATTAAACTTACTTTTTCGGTTTTCCATGTTCTCTTCAAAATTGAAGTCTCGGTATAGAATGGAAAGTATTGGTAAAATAATTCTCCAAATATAATGAGACTGTGTATGTTCAAGATGCTCCGAAAGAAATTGTGTTATTATATGCTGTTTTCTATTTCTTCACTTGTCGTAAAACAAAACATCAAATTGTCACTTTTGGTAAAATAAATGCTCGTAGAACCTTTCAGTGTGAAGTCTTTGGTTGTCTGTGTTGAGTGGTTGGGATCTGGTTTTTATACATCTAAGATTTTTCCGAATTTGAAATCATGTGGGCGATCGAAACTAAAACTGGTTATCTGAAATTTACTTTCGGATTTGCTTTGAGAACGATTCATTTTCAGCGCTTTCTCGTAACATATACAAACCATCATCACTTGGCTCTGTAATATTTTTGATTTTCCATTTTCATTTCATCATGATTAATATGTCAAATTCCTCAGTTAGAAGACAAAGAAGCTTTATTTAAAATGATATGGTAAATTAAATGATAATTTAAAACTTTGAAATTTTCAATAAATCATAACAATCTCTTTGCGTAACTGTAAAACAGCGAAAAAAAAAAACCCAAAAGAAAAACAGCCAACAACACGTAACATATTTTTATTTGAGCAAAACACTAGGAACAGTGTAACTTAGAGAATAAAGTAATTTCCAGCAAATCTGTACCTGAATGATAATTTTATGGGGTCTGCGTCCGCGCTGGACTTCATTTTAAAACACTTTTTATTTATCTAAATTCTCGGTATATACGGAAGTAACTACGAAGTGATAATTAGAATCTTTCACTTTCTTTACATAGAAGCATCAATATAATTCCAGACTGCTGTTAGAACGCTCCTGTATAGTAAAAATAATTCTGAATGTTAAGTTTATGGGGTCTGCGACCGCGCTGAACTTATTTTATTTATCTAAATTCTCGGTATATTCGGAAATAATACCAGGTGAGAATTAGAGTCTTTCACTTTCTCTAAATAGAAGCATCAATATAATCACGGACCGCTTTTAGAACGGGAAACCGATGAGTTTGTGCATCGTCTAGTTTTACATACATTTTTATGTTTTAGAATTTGGTTATAATGAAAATAATGGCTTCCTTATTTTATTACATGTTAAAATGTAAACAAAAAAAGTTAGTCGTTATCTTATAGGTACAAAGTGTGTCATAGGTAAAAAGCTTATCTTGAAAGTGATTGTTAGTGTTAGAGTTAGTATGGCCCCCCAGCTACATTTAGAATATCTACATTGACAGGTACAAATACTCGTGTACTTCAGAGCGGACTTTAAAACTTTTATCGAATTCTGCGGCTCATTTGATAAACACGTTGCTCTACGGAACGGCCGGCCAAGAGTTAAGTCTTTCATGAGACCCCATAGTTTTGGGTAATACTCTCTCATTTATTATCTTCATATTTTACAATTTGGTGCTTGTAAAATAAGTGACGTCATTATACTATTTAGCGATTTTATTTCATTTTGTTATTTTTCTCAGTAACCAGCTTCGAAGCTTGGTGTTTGTTCAACCCTTGCTGACACAGTACGTCTTCAGTTTTAGAATTTTCAGCTTTAAATCCACATCTCATAGTTAACTCGCAAAGTACAAACAAACCCTGTATGATAAGAATGTATCTGAATAATAATTTTATGGGGTCTGCGTCCGCGCTGGACTTCATTTATTTTTTATTTTTTATTTCATTTATCTAAATTCTCGGTACGGAAATCAGTACGAAGTGATGATTATTTCTGTTGATAAGTGCATTTCGTATTATTATAAGCCTTGTTGTTGTGTTTGTTGCCTGTTCTTTACCCTTATCTGGTTTGTTTTCTTTATAGTTAGAATGGTAAATTAATACTATCAAGAATACACTATTAATATGCTAATATTAATATGTTATTAAGAATATGCGCCTCCAGGCAAAAGTATTTAAGTTTTAATGTAATGAAATATATTGAATTAGAAAGACTAACGAAATTAAATAAGAACGCATATAAAAAGATTGTACTTATTTTGATTATATTTTAATTAGTTTCTATATAAAATCATTCATAGGATTGATTTTAATATGTTGAAGAATAAAACAATAATATTAGAGATCAATAATACCAATTGATTATTTATTAAACCCGGTTTTGTTAAAACCAGTATGCAAATTAACGACACCATACATTACGTAAACCTTTATTTCTTAGTGATATATAGGACACATTGCAGGATTTTAAAGGCACTAAAAACACGGGCCTTTCGGGACTGTGGATCCGGTGTCTTCGGCCATTGGACTATTAATGAAATTAACAGTGTGACCCCAGGCATCACCTGACCCCTCGATTTAAAGTGGCATGGCTAGGTTTATTGCCCAGTGTCTGAGGCGCCCCCTTTGAGGGGGAATGCCGACGGGATTGAGGCATCTTTTGCAGCCGCTATTCCATGAGCTTCGGCTCGTGTATGGTCTCACATTAAAAAACCTTGTGTCACACCCGCATACGTGGGGTGCGCGGTAAATGACCTAATAACACGGGCCTTCCAGGGTCTGTGGGTCCGGTGGCTTCGGCCACTGGACTATTAAGGAAATTAACGGCATGATCCAAAGAGGGCATCACCCAGGCAACACCTGCCCTCTTGATTTAAAGGGACAGGATTAGGTTTATTGACCAGTGCCTGAGGCGCCCTCCTTGATTGGAAATGTCTAGCTGATCCATGTATTTTTTGTGTGTGCCATCCTATGAGCTTCGGTTCGTGAGTGGCCCCACATTAATTGTCTCATCGGCATAAGCGGAATGCGCAGTAAATACTACTAATAACATGGGCTGTTTTGAGGCAAATCTAACTCAGATTTTGATAGAGACATCGTCAGTAAATAAGATGTATTCTATATATTAATATTAATCGTTTTGACTCATTGATAAACTTACGCACTTCCCGAAGGTATTGTGATGTAAGCAGTGACGTAGTTTCGGTTACTGACACCGAATCTCTATTATAATAAGATTATCCAGTTCCACCATCACAACTCTTGATACTTATTCAAATGATGATGATGATGATGATGATGATGATCGTTCCAACCTAGAATTAAATATCTATAGAAGCATATTCCCCAACCCCTCTTCACGAGTAGGATGTGACACAAGATCAATTTCTAAAGTGGGGTTTAAATTCAGTGTTTTCCTTCTCCTAGATCGGTTGCTAACCAAGGTTAAAGAGCTCAGCCTGCCTTCGTATTTACACATAGCTTGAGGGAGAATAGTTGGATGTATATCTTTACCAGCGGTATTAGCGCTATATCAACTTTTAACTAGACCATATTGCTTGTAGTAGTGTATGGCACAAGGCCAGTTTAATGTGTGTTCCACGCGCACTCACGTTGGAAAGTCGAAATGGTTGGTTGGGTTTCATGGCATGTCAACCCGTTGGGTCATTTTATGGCTAAGACGTTTTTGTTTTATTCCTTCTTGATGGATGCTCATTTTTTTTTGTAAACTCAATTTTTTAAACACATTTTTTAAACTCATGTTTTTTTTATTCAACTCATAAATGGGCCCCTCATAGGTACTACCACTCCATGTCAGAGTGAACTTGGGAGTATTTTTTGGTGGAGCGCCACACCAAATGTCAGCTCCTTAGATTCTATTCCGCACAGATCAGATTACACAAACTATGCTACTCGTGCGCTGAGTTGACAGGGACCTGTATCGAACACGGAACATTGTGATTCCTAGGCGAATGCTCTACCGACAACAAAATAAAAAGTAATAAAACAGAATCCACTCCTTATTAGACGAAAGGTGCTAATCAAAACAAATTATCTATATACTAATACTAGTGTTCCCTATTTGTACAACCGTTATCACCTTACAACACACTCTGGTTAAAAATGAGACAGTCCAAATCGTCATAGATGAAATGCAATAATGTAAATCCCGATTATCTGGTGTTGCCTATCCGCCGAATTCTTATTTCTTATGAGTGTCAGCTAAATAATGGACCATTCAGTTTTTATTATAAAGAGAAAAAGGGAAGCGAAAGGACATGCTAAACAGACAAAATATAATAATAAATAAATAAATAAATAAATAAAGAGAGTAGGTAAAAGTTAGAGAGAGAGAGAGAGAGAGAGAGAGAGAGAGAGAGAGAGAGAGAGAGAGAGAGAGAGAGAGATTGAGCGCACGGAAGCAATAATGCTGATCTGTTTCAATCGAACATAATGAAATGATGAAAAGTAGGAACGAAAGAAAAAAAAGAGTAAAGTCTAGCGCGGTCGCAGACCCCACAAAATTATTATTCAGGTACAGATTGGCTAAAAATTACTTTATTCTCTAAGTTACATTATTTCTAGTGCTTTGATGAAAATATGTTTAGTTATTTCATATATATTATATTCATATGTTTTATTATTTCAAATCTAAACAATAGTCCATACATTAATAATTCCAGGAAATAAAAATAAATTATAAATTATAAATAAATAAGGTATCGCACATCATTTCGGGCAAGGTGAAGAAAAGATAAGAGTAAAAAGTACAAAGAAAAAAGAGTAAAACTAGTATCTTCATTTTTTTCCCCGGGATTTTTATCTAGTTTTATTTTTACATCGATTTCGCCGATTTCGTTAACATTATTATAAAGCGAAACCGGAAATCGAAACTAAAATTTTCTGGAAATTCAACGAGTCTAAATTTAGACGGTATCACATGACGAATGATCTCCCTTGGAATAAAAATACCAAGTAAAAGTTGTGGTATTCCCGTATGCTGGTGCGAAAGAGAATGTAGTCATCTGTTCAAGGGAGGTAACTTTTACTATCAGCCTACTTATTTTCGTTGTTAGTTTTTGATATTATATCAGACAAAAGTTCAAAGTTTTTTTTTTGTAATCAGCGAGGCATTTCAATAATAATGGATTTTGATCGATTAGATTTTAAGATAATTAAAACAAAAAAGAACCTCGGTGATCATTAGGTTATGTCATGTAAGAATTAACATTTAAGTGGTTTTAAGTGAGACTTAAAACATATAGATAAATACCGAGGTAGATGAACGTGTTTATATTATATATCGAGAAAGATAAATATAGATAGATAGATAAATGTAACCGGCTTAGATAGACAGACATACAGACATATAAATAGATAGACAGATAAATGAAACCGATTTAGATAGATACATAAATAGAGAGATGAACCTGTTTGGATAGATAGATAGATAGATAGATAGATAGATAGATAGATAGATAGATAGCATAGACTTCCTGCTGGGCTATCAAAGCATATATATATATATATATATATATATATATATATATATATATATATATATATATATATATATATATATATGGTAGAATACTTTTGGGCTGTTTAAAAGCATGTTCTAAACAACAAAATTATTTCCCCATATATATATATATATATATATATATATATATATATATATATATATATATATATATATATAATATAGAGAGAGAGAGAGAGAGAGAGAGAGAGAGAAATAGAGATAGATAGATATACATACACATGCACACGCACACACACACATATATATAGATATATAGATATATATAGAGAGACTCATTATGCTCGTAAATAGATTCATAGACGCATCACACACACACACACACACACACACACACATATATATATATATATATATATATATATATACATATATTGAAATTATATAGTTATATTTATATATTATGAAATTTGGTATATTCATAGATAAATAGTGATCAGCATCCTTGATTAAGGAAACATATCTGCGCATGTCGGTAAACTTAACGTAAAAAAGTTTCCCACTTGTGACTAACTCTTGCATCAGTCGAAGTTATCATCACAGTCGTCTTTCAGGTTCCGTTGCAAATCTGACGCAAGACATTCTCTTCACCACTCTAGCCCTGTCGACTGGGGCTTTAGAATACACCGACTGCGCCTCTGCAGAGTGATAATTACAAAAAAATTCAGTACCCATGAATAATGAGTAAAACAAACGTCTTCGGCATAAAATGACCCAATGAATTGACATGCCGTAAAATCCAACCAACCAACCAACCAACCAACTAACCAACTAACTCTTTGCCACCCAAAACAAAGAAGGGAAATTCCCATGGCGGAGTAACTATTGTGCTGGACCGAGGTGGGGGTCAAAGTCTAAGTAGTGGACATGTATACCGAAATGCCTACAAAGTCAGAAAACATCACTGCTCACGTGACTTTCGGAAGCATTTTTTCATACTCAGAATTGCGGAGGCATGGAATAAGCTGGCCGCGTCTGTTGTAGGCTGCCAAAACACTGAATGTTTCAAAGCCTCCATGCTTCCTGTAGTCCGCCGACACTATACCTGATGCTCCTCTCCACATACATATGCACACAAGCGCACATATACATGCATATTACTACTGTAAACTCTTCCTGTTCCTGACACTGATACATTATTCTGTGTACTTGACATGAGACTTTGAGGAGTTGTAGTGCACCTGAGCACTGTACACAATAAATGTTATTATCAAAAAGGAAGTCCTCTTTGAGACATTGTAGGATTTTAAATGCACTAAAAACATGGGCTCTTTGAGGCAAATCTAATACAGATTTTCACGAAGGCCTCGTTAATAAATTAGATTTATTTTATGTATTGATGACTATAAATTAAATACTCTATGATAGATGTACGCAATTCCTGAGGATATTGTGATGTAAGCAGTGACGTAGTTTCAGTGACAGATAACACTGAAAAAAAACAAAAAAACAAAAAACAAGTAGATATAATATGAACAAATATTTATATATCTAGCTTATAAATTAAGTTAAGATAATTTATAATAAATTATTTAAATCGTTTTTTTAAAATCCATATCAACATGTAATTTTTCTATTAACTTTCAACCTAACTAATCAAGTCATTTTAGAATTTAATAAAGATAGACAGCTTTTTCACTGTGGCATATGGAAATCTAATAGATTGCAATGAAGTTATCAGAATAATAATACATTAGAATAATTTTATTTACTTTGTTATTGTCTAAAAAGTACTACCATGGTTAAATTACAAAAATACTAATAGTAGCAGGTATTTGGTTGGTTAACTCATTTTTGGAATGCACCCCCATACTTTTTACAATATCAGAATTTTTCCTTAAAAGGTACCCCCCCCCCTGTTTTTTTGACATACGTAGCCAGTATCTAAACTACGACCTCCCTGCTTCACCGTAAGCTTTATCCGTTTAAATTTGAAATAGTTCGTCTATGTGTCAGAGATTTTTACGGGTTGGATGCTCTTCCAAGCGCTCTAGCCTCTTCCGAAGGCATTTTTTTTTCCGGATCGATTTTAAAACATGAATAAATAAATAAATAAATAAAAATCCCTGCACAGAACATATACACTGTTAATATAATATCTATCACAAGATTAAATTGTGTTGCTGGTTGTTGGTTGCTTGTCAATCGTTGTTGGGTTATTTTATGCCAAACATATTTTGTTTTATTCATTCTTTTGGGTTATTCAATATTTTTTCAAACTCAATTTTTAAAACACATTTTTAATACTGATTTTTAATCTACTTAACCCATACATGGGACTCTGACAACTCTGATGAAAAATCATGAGAAAATCATAAAAACTGGATATGTGTGCATATGCAAAAAAAAAAAAAAAAAAAGAAGAAAACACTAGAATATTCATGTGTATGTGCGTACATATATGTGTGTATGTATATATATTTACCAACTCCTCGGCACGAGCAGGATACGACACAAAGTCAATTTCTTAAGCGGAGTTCAACAGGTTTGAATTCAGAGTTTTCCTTCTCCTATACTGGTTACCTAGCCATGGTTAAAGAACCCAGTCTGCCCTGCTATTTACCCATAGCTGGAGGGAGAGTAGGATTCATATCTTTCCCAAGGGTATTAGCGCTAAGTGAAATGCAATTACCACGTCCAGGATTTGAACTCAGGGCGACGAGTCCATTTCCCATGACTTTAACCATTACACCACGCACTTCCTTGTGTGTACGTATAAGTGCGCGTATGTGTGTACAAGTAGGGACAGACCTTAAGTGGCATTTAATAACAATTAAGTTCATTTCAAATAATGCGCAAACACAATTAAGAACACATTTTATGATATTGTTAAAACATGCAGTTGTATTCATTCGAACAAATTCGTATTTTCAGTGTAGATTTACAGTGAAATGAAAATGGCCGACCAAAATTTAACGGCTACCTCAAACAGAAAGAAACAAGGGAAGGTTAGTCTCATTTATGTAGCTAATGTTCAGCTTACCCACAATATTCTACGTTTATGAAATATTTGCCTCCCTTGAAATGAAATTTATTACTATCCACCAAATCATTCCATTTACCCTCGATATATATATATATATATATATATATATATATATATATATATATATATATATATATATATATACGGAGGGGTTGGTATATATATATATATATATATATATATATATATATATATTTACCAACCCCTCCGTACGAGCAGGATGCGACCCAAGATCAATTTCTTAAGCGGAGTTTTATCAGGTTTGAATTCAGAGTTTTCCTTCTCCTAGACTGGTTACCTATCCAAGATTAAAGAGCCCAGTCTGCACTACTATTTATCCATAACTGGAGGGAGCATATATGGATTCATACCTTTCCCAAGAGTATTAGGACTATGTGAAATGCAAACAGCCTCGTCCAGGATTTGAACTCGGGCCGACAAGTCCATTTCCTACGACTCTAACCATTACACCACGCACCTCCATACTCTCGATATAAGAGACAAAATATATTGTCCGCTGTAAATGTAACATTGATTTCCAAGAGACAAGTTCCAATACCAATGATGGAGAGTCTAATCTGGCCTGCTATTTGTCGGTATATTTTTGTATATCAGGTGTGCTAAAATACAACAATTAGATTTATAGACTAAGCGAGGTCACGTGGTTTAAACCTCAGCCAATCAACAGCCCGAAAACGTGGCTGGTTAACTACTTAATCGCTGATACTGGGAGATGTCCATTTGCAATGATTGACGAAGGACTTGCAATACTGAGGAGCACCAAAGAACAACCAAAGGATTCTTTACCAAGGATCGTGCTCTGTTTAACACAAAGGATTTCTGCAGGACAAGTGTTCTTGCTTGAAGCCTAAACACTAAAATCATAACACTATTTACCCATAGCTGTTGCTGAGGAGAAAAGAATGGTCCATACCTTTCCCAAGGGTATTACCATACAATTACTTGCAGATTAGCCACACAGAGGATTAGATCTTGGTTCACCGAGTCCATTTCAAATGGCGATAACCGTTGCTAACCCCAAGTGTAGATATTTCATGTCCAATACCCAATCTTTGAATGCAATATTCCACTTTGGCCCTATCTTGGGCTAGACGGGCGGTCGGAGAGACCCCTCCGATCAATCGGCTGATCACGTCAAGCCCTAGCACCTATATAGTTTTCCTAACCCCATTGCCCTTATGGCAAGCCCCAACCCCTTTTTATCATATGGGTGCTAGAAGGCAGTGGCTGCGGGTATACATGTCCTGGGAATGACGTTAAACTCTATCTGATGGTGAGGTTCCAGTTTTGGAGGTTTGGGGAATGTGGAGCACCCCTTCATCACCATTGCTCCCTGGTCCACTCTGAACCGGAGTGGTAGTACCTGTTAGGGTCCCATCTATGGGTTAAATAGAAAAATGTATTTATAAAAAATTGTATTATCCATTAAGAATTGATCTATTTCAAAACTTTATCGGCATTAAATGACCCACTGAGGTTGATATGCCGTAAAACAAAACAAAACAAACAAACCAATCTTTGATCTCCCTGAGCACTTAGGTTTCTGAAAGATCAGATTTCCATATGACTGATAACTTGTCAAAAGCAGTCCATGTGTTACTGCTGTATGGCTGCACCACCTGGACCCTAACTAAGCGACTAGAGAATAAACTAGACGGGAGCTGCACAAGAATGCTGCGGGTGATCCTGAACAAGACGTGGAAAAAACACCCTACTAGAAAAGAGCTGTACGGTCACCTGCCCCATATCACCCAAACCATCCGAGTAAGACACGCGGGACACTGTTGGAGAAGCAAGGACGAACTCATAAGCGACGTCCTCCTGTAGAAACTAGCACATGGACACGCCAGTGTGGGCCGACCAGCAAAGACGTACATTGATCAGCTCTGTACGGATACAGGATGCTGCGTAGAGGACCTCCCGAAAATGATGAGTGATAGGGACGGATGGAGAGAGATTGTCATGGATATCCGCGCTGACAGCGCGACATGATGATGATGACTATAGACGAGATATTGCTACCGAGGTATGTGAGGCGATCTAGCTCTACTCGCAAATACACGTGCTAATGCAGAATCTCTGCTGATTAAAATAGAGCAGACGGAAAGGGACATACGCTTTTCTGTAAATCAGATGAAACAGTGTTCATATATTTCAAAACCAGATGGAGACATCTCCACATTAAATATATATATATATATATATATATATATATATATATATATATATATATTAAAATAAGTGTATTTAGGCAGCATTTTTTCTTTTATCAGGTCTCGTTGAATTGAACAGACAATTCCTGTCTGACAAGTCTTTCATTGATCCATTCTAATCTTCGGGCCATCCTTCTGGTGTACTTCCATTATTCCCCCTCCCCTTATCACAACCTGTGCCCCCCTCAAAAAAATCACCACTGCTTTGTTCAAACTACTACCATTCCAAAAACCTCCCACTACCAATTGATATTACCTCCCACTAATTCCTTGCTTCTACTCGTTCTCGTTAAAAACGAGACATGAAAACTATTCCATCGTTTCCCACCTGAGGATGGCAAAGTGTATTGCCGAAAGCGCTAGTGTTGAAACATCCGGTGGACTGGTATACCAGTCCCACCCTGATACCAAAAGGATGGCCCGAAGATTAGAACGGATCAATGAAAGACTTGTCCGACAGGAATTGTCTGTTCAATTCAACGAGACCTGTAATATATATATATATATATATATATATATATATATATATATATATATATATATATATATATATATAATATAGATCCAACCTGAGCTCAATGGGTGACCCAAGGGGTCATGTTTTTTCTAGTATATATATGTGGGCGTGTGTGTGTGTGCATGTGCGTGCGTGTGTGTCTGTGGAGGCACGTGGTATAATGGTTACAGTCGTAGTAAATATTTAAGGTAAAATGAGTTCTAATCCTTGACGTGGCTGTTACACACATCGCTAATACCCCTGGGAAATGTATAAATTCAACTATCCTCTCTCCAGCTATAGGTAAATAATAAGGCAGACTAACCTCTCTAATCTAAGACGATGACCGTTATGCTACTTACCTCTACTGCTTTCCTAGTAACCAGATGCGGGGTACCGGACATGCAGAAGAAAAAAAGACTTTTGATAAGAAATTACTTTTTTATTGGTCGATCGTCAACCTATTTCGAGTGAGAGTTCATGCCACACGCCTGATAGTTGGTTGGTTGGTTTTTACGGCATCTCAAGCTTGGGTTATTTTATGCCGAAGACGTTTTCTTTAATTCATTCTTGTTGGGTATACACATTTTTTGACACATTTTTATAAATCATTTTTAAATCAATTTTTTGATCTGAAACTCATTGAGTTGACCAGCGAATAATGACAATGAAGGGATACTCCTCAACACTCTGAACTCCAGAATCGTAACCTCACCACTAGATGTAGTTTAACGTCATACCCAGGACATTAAGACCCATAGCCTTCGTCTTCTCACACATATATGATGAAAGCGAGATAAATAAGGAGACGTCTTAGGAAATGGACAAGGTGAAGCAAGTTCAAATCCTGGACGAGACTGTTTACATTTCACATAGGACTAATAATCTTGGGAAAGGTATGAATCCAGCTATTCTCTCTTCAGCTTTGGGTAAATAGTAGGAGAGACTGGGCTCTTTAACCTTGATTAGGCAACCAGTCTAGGAGAAGAAAAACCTGTAATTAAAACGTTAAAACTCTGCTCAAGAAATTGACCTTATGAGCACTTTACTTATCAATATAGCACCCAGCCCAGTCGGTAGAGCACTCGCATAGGAATCTCAAGGTGGTTGGTTCGATACCGGTCCCCGCCAACTCAGCAAATAAGTAGCACAGATTAGTTAATCTGATCCGTACGATAAAGTGGGGAGCTGACGATAGGTGTGGAGCTCCACCTCAGCAAAAACAATCTCCGAGCCCAATACTAGCGAAAGGGGGATAGATCCTTCGCTGTCTAGCTGATATCGACAATAGGCCACCCCGCAAACTTCACTTATCTATCTATCTATCTCTCTCTCTCTCTCTCTCTCTCTCTCTCTCTATATATATATATATATATATATATATATATATATATATATATATATATGTACTTTATTGTGAGATGGTCACTGTTTCAGCTTTTGCTGGAATGGCGTACCAAAGGCAGTATTATCGGTAGAGTGCTCAATATAAAATAGAGCTGTTATATAATATAATAAAATAGATATATAAAGGTTTTACATATCTATTTATTAGATGACAAAGGAACATTCACGACCATATTGGTTTCATGCGATGCAATCATCAGGTGAAGATGTTTTAAATGCCATTTGAAATGGCATTTGAAACATCTTCACCTGATGATTGCATCGCATGAAACCAATATGGTCATGAATGTTCCTTTGTCACCTAATAAATAGATATGTAAAACCTTTATATATATATATATATATATATATATATATATATATATATATATATATAGTCTTGTTTCGACATATCAGGTCTCATCAGTGCGGCTAGATTTGTGAGCTACTTCAAGCCAAGATCGAAACGACCGATTTATCATCAGTCATAGCTTCTAACCAGTGGGCTATCAGCCACCAACAAGGAAGTGCATTTTTACTGATAGATACATACATATGTACAAAGCCACTAAGGAGAGATATATCCGTATTAAGGATAGCCTTGCAATTTCAGCATGAACAGCAACCGTCAATGAAAATCCTTTTCAGAGGGTGGAGAGCATACATTCTCTTTATTGACCAGGTTTTCTGGGGTTTTCCGCATCGCTGGCCACACTGCACTTCCATTTTGTTCACCACTTTTCCCCAAATTTTCCTTGACGATTTTTACCTTCCCATCCTCGTGGAGAGGTCCTGTCCGGTCTCGGATACCACTCGACAACTGCATAGATTAAACTGTTTTCCATTAACCTTGAGACATGTCTGGTTATGTGGGACTTCTAGTTACAGTGGCTCGTTTCGTCTCCTGGATGATTTTAATTTCCCATCCCCGTGGAGAGTTCCTGTCCAGTGTCGGATACCACTCGACAACTGCATAGATTAAACTGTTTTCCATTAACCTTGAGACATGTCTGGTTATGTGGGACTTCTACTTACAGTGGCTCGTTTCGTCTCCCATCCCCGTGGAGAGTTCCTGTCCAGTGTCGGATAGATTAAACTGTTTTCCATTAACCTTGTTACATATCTGGTAGATCGGAACTCCTACTTACGGTACCCTCTGATAATATTCCTCTCTTTGCCCCGCGCCCATATTACATCACTTCTGATGTGCTCGCATTACAATATTACAAAAATATGAGTTTTTCCATAGTCCTCTCTGTCGTAACAAGTAAATAAATGGTATATGCACTAACCAGAATATGCCCAAGAAAATCAAAGCCTTAAAATCTTTTTAGAAATACCTTAGTACCTACCTACATGTGTCATGCCTTGTCACCACTTCACATAAATTATGGACCATTCTGTTTCAATTCATCTATATATTAATACTCATGTTGCTTAATGTTCCGACCGTTATCATCTTGCAACACCATCTGGTTAACAATGAAGCCGTCCAAATCGTTCAAGACTAAATGCAAAAAGGTAAATCTTGACTATCTGGTGTCGCTTATCCACCGAATTCTTATTTCTTACGAGTATCGTCACCTCAGCTAAATAATGGACCATTCCGTTTTTATCATAAAGAGATAAAGGGAAGAAACGGGACATGCAAAAAATATAATAAGAAAGAAAGAAAGAAAGAAAGAAAGAAAGAAAGAAAGAAAAAGAGTAGGGGAAAGATAGAGAGGGGTGTTCGTGCGGAAGCAATAGCACTAATCTGTTTCAATTGAATATAATCAAAAGAGGAAAAGAAGGAAAGAAAGAAAAACAAAAGTAAGAGAGAGTTAAATCAAGATTATTATACTTTTTACATATTAAACTATTTGGCAATAGCTCTTAAGTAGATATATCAATTGTTGTAATAATCAAATTGTCCTACCGTGGTATGTCCACAGGTTCTACTCGTCTATTTATTTAAACGATAGTATTGCCTACGTGTGTCACGCCCAGTCATTACTTCAATTAAATTATGGTCCATTTTGTTTTGAGTCATATCATATAACTGCATCTATTCGAAGATTATGCCTTGTCATCACCTCAAATAATGGACCATATCGTTGTAATTGTGATGAAAGAAAGGGGAGAAAAAGAACATGCTACACATCAGAGGGAAAGAGAAAAAAAGAAAGGTGAGAGATAGTAAGCGATGGCACTTATCGTCTGTTTTAATGAAATAGAAAAAAAAAAGAAAGTAAGAAAAAATAATTTCATTTCCACAAAACACATGAGAAAAAAAAAGCCATAAAAAGCTTTTAAAACTTGAAAGGAAATTCGCTGCTTTCCATTTCTGACTTTTGTTACATACAGCGCCCTATCGGTGGGGCATAGAATACGTCTACCCTCTTCCCTTACGGCATGTCAACCATTGGGTTATTTAAAAGATATGAACTCTTATTTTATTTGAATTCAGGTACAGACTGATGCATTTTGCTGTCTTTTGTAGCAGTGATTCGGCTTTTGCATGTTTATTTGCAAGAAGCGCTTGATCATTTGCGTAGTCCACGTAGGTAATAGTTTCTGCGGTATAGCACCAACTTCTTGTCTTTTTTTTTTTTTTGCATGAAGCCTTTTTCTTTCATTAGATCTTATGACATTCGTATTACGTAGTCTAGGCCTTATAAATATATATGCTACTAATATATATATTTATAGAGCATCATTATAGCGGTAACAGTTTCTTTGAAGATAGCATAAGCTAGTAGTATTTGCTCTATCTTTCCTCTGTGAGATGCAAACATTATTCGGTTATATTCGCAGAGTTCCGTCCCGGCCCCCTGCCCCAAAAGCCGCTAGCCGGTGGCTGCTGAAAAAAAAACCCAGCTACGATTGAAGTCCGTAGTCGAAGCGGTGTCACTTGAAGAAAAAAAACTAGGGTTAGGGGTTAGGGTTAGGGTTGGGGTTGGGGTTGGGGTGACCCAGAAAAATCAGAACCCACATACTTTGTAATAAAACTGTTAATTTTAACTGGGGGTTTAGGGTTAGGGTTAGGGTTAGGGGTTAGGGTTGGGGTTGTGTTATCAGGAAAAACGCCCTTAGCTGGTTGTTTTTTTTTTTTTCAAGTGACACCGCTACGGCTACCGACTTCATTCGTAGCTTGTGTTTTTTTTTCCAGCAGCCACCGGCTAGCGGTTTTTGAGGCAGAAGGCCGGGACGTAACTCTGCGAATATTACACATTATTCCAGTGATGCAGAAATGAAATCTTCTGTTTTCAATCAACACCTGTCTATAATTGAAAGTGACAGTGATATTTGTACGTTTTATTATCGGAACTCAGTCAATAATATTCTTTTTGCCTTTCGTTTTAACTATTTTTTTTTTTAGATATGTATTGATTGGCTTTTAGATGATTATAAAGAAATTAATGACATCAATCATCCCGTTGTTCTGTTAATGTAGAAGAAGGATTTAAAGACTTATCTGGGTCGTTCATATATATATATTAATGTTAATCCTAATAAGTCATATATACCTACTAATAGTTTCGCTTAGGAGCTCATCAGGGCAAAAATCTGACTGTAATAGGATTAACATATATAGTCTTATTATAAACTATAATGCTTCTGATTTTTAAAAAAATAATTTTTAATTCATTTTATTTTTAATACAGACAGCGCATTTTTTGAATAATTCCAAGTTTTGACTAGCAGCGTTCTGTTTTGCTAACAGTCATTTCATCCCGTCTTATTTTTGTTGAAGACCGATCCATGTGCTATCGACGCAGATATTCCGAGGGTCCTCACATCAGTGAGGGGGGGGGAGCGATGTTGCTTTTTAAAACCGTAGAGAGGAAGGCCCCGAAACGGTTTGCACATTCTCTCCTGATGAGCCCATGCATTTGTAAACATCCTTTGTTTTTTCAATATATCATATTCATACACACACACACACACACACACACACACACACACACACACACATATATATATATATACATATATATATATATGCCATTACTTTTCTCGTTCATTCTCTATTCATTGTATAATATATATATATATATATATATATATATATATATATATATATATATATATATATATATAATCAATTGTAATATTATGGATTTGGACTCATAACTTAAAGTTTCTTGGTTATGCAATCATCAGATGAGTCAAATGGTTGAGATCTTTATATATATATATATATATATATATATATATATATATATATATATAAACAATGACATCAAAAGAAGCATATAATTTATGCAAAACATCTGACCACTGAAATTTAATTTATATTAATTGTAAAGGTCAATTTTGTTTATATTTTGTTGTTTACGTATATTAGTGCGTATTAGTTGACAGTAAGGAGAGATATATTGTAAAATTGCGGATGTAAATGGATTTGATTCCTCAGTCCGCCATAATGAATCTACACCCGCGTTTTCTATCCTATATTCCTAATGCAAAATACTGTCAAGTTATGGAGAATAAAACCTAAAATAAATACATGATTTTTCTCATTTCCTCGTTCCAGTTTCATGACTATAAGTTCCATGTATCATTTTTAAATACACAACTCTTATAGTCATGAGACTGGCACGAGTAGGTTGGTTGGCTGGTTGGATTTTACGGCATGTAAACCGTATGAGTCATTTCATGCCGAAGGCTTCTTTATTTATTTTTGTTAGGTATTCATTTTTTAACAAATTTTTAACTCATTTTTTGTCTATTCAACCAATAGATGGGACCCTAACAGATACTACCACTCCGGTTCAGAGTCGATCTGGGAGTAATGGTACTCCCCACTTCCCAGAGCTCCAGAATCGGAATTTCATCACTAGATCTAGTTTATCATCATATCCAGGACACTAACACCCTCAGTCACTGACTTCTAGCATATATATATTATATATATATATATATATATATATATATATATATATATTATAAAAAGGTTTGGGGGATTGCTATGAGAGCAATACGGTCGAGACAATCATAGAGATTCTAGGGCTTGACGTGGCCAGCCGATTGATCGAAGGGGGTCTCTCTGACGCTCCGTCTAGCCCAAGTGAGAGACAAAGTGAAGTGATGCATGTCATATTCCATGTATCATTTCTAAATGCACAAGACTGGCACAAGGCGATGGGTTGGTTGATTGGTTGGTTGGATTTTACGGCATGTAAACCGTTTGAGTCATTTCATGCTGAAGACTTCTTTTCTTAATGCTTGTTAGGAATTCAATTATTTTAATTCATTTTTTAAACAATTTTTAACTGTTTAATCCATAGATGGGACCCTAACAGGTACTACCACTCCAGTTCAGAGTCGATCTGCGAATAATGATACTCCACACTTTCCGCTTTCATGGGGTCGAAGAGAGGATAGTCTGAAGACGCTTCAGAGGCAAACATTATTCCAGTGACGAGGAAGTGAAATCCGTAGTGAAGAAGTGGCTCAAAGAACAGTCATCAGAATTTTACGGGGTAGAGATACATGCTCTCATTCGAAGGTGGAACATTGCTATTGAGAGAAACGTTGACTATGTGGAGAAGTAAGGATGTGATCCACAGAGTAAAAACACATTTTAAAACTCATTTTTGATCTATTTAATCCATAGATGGGATCCTAAAAGGTACTACACTGCAGGTTAGAGTGAAGCCGGAAGTAATGGCGATGAAGGGGTACTCCCCACTCCCCAGGTCTCCAGATGTAGAACCTAACAACTAGATGCCACAGAGAATAATAACATTTTGTTTTATTTTATTAATTCTCCGGTCGTTTATTTTAATTTTAATTTGCTTTGCAACTTTAAATTGACGAAATAATATTATCCTGTGATATATATATATATATTATATATATATATATATATATATATATATATATATGGACGAGTCCATTTTCCTCGACTCTAACCACTAGCCCATATATATATATATATATATATATATATATATATATATATATATATATATATATATATATATGGGCTAGTGGTTAGAGTCGAGGAAAATTGACTCGTCGATTCGAACTTAGCGCTAATACCCTTGGGAAAGGTATGAATCCATATATTCTCCCTCCAGCTATGGGTTAAATAGTAGAGCAGACTGGGCTCTTCAGCCTTGGGTAGGTAACCAGTCTAGGAGAGGGATAACTCTGAATTCAAAATTCCTGAGGTCGGTCGTTGATTGGGTTTGTGGCAACCTTTGATGCACCAATTCTTTCGACTGTGCCAAAAAGTGTAGATGGCCCAACACAAGCCTTCACCACTATAAACAAATCCCTGTGTGGGATTTCATTGAGTGTATGAACCCTCATACGTCGATAATCGACGGGAGAGTCCATCGACGGAAGAGTCCATTATATATATATATATATATTAAATATCACGGTTCTTGTTTTTTGTGCAAAAATTATGAAGACTTGATTTATATTCGAAGATATTTAAGAATTAAGATATACATAGCAATAGCATTGAAATTTTTACTTTTGAATCTTAAAAGTAGACAAATCAACACACCATATATTCTTGCACCCCCTGACGCTTCTAAAGAAATATTAGGTAAACTGATAGTCAAGGAGTAGGAAAACTCTGAATTCAAATAATCTGTACTATACATAAAAAATGACCTTGTGTCACATCGTGCCCGTCGAGAAAGAGTTGGTAACTCTTTGTAGGGAACACAATTAGCGTATTTTAAACCCCACCGGGTACCATTATAGTACGTTGCCTACCTTTTGAATGTGGCCTACGAAATCATGTCTCTCTTATATATATATATATATATATATATATATATATATATATATATATATATATATACATACAAACCCCTCCACGTGAGCAGGATGTGACACAAGGTCAATTTCGTAAGCGGAGTTCAACAGGTTTGAATTCAGAGTTTTCCTTCTCTTAGACCGGTTGCCTAACCAAGGTTAAAGAGCCCAGTCTGCCCTACTATTTACCCATAGCTGGTGGGAGAGTAGGATTAATACATTTCCCAAGGGTATTAGCGCTAAGTGAAATGCGATTACCAGATCCAGGATTTGAACTCGGGGCGACTCGTCCATTTCCCTTAACTTTACTCATTACACCACGCGCTTCCATAATATGTGGCCTACCATAAAAAGCATATTAGAAGGTTATAATTATAACTGCTAACCCTAATCCTAACCACTAACCCTAACCCTATTTCAGAATATTTTAGAAATAAATAGATCTCTGATTCATGTAAATTATGGATAAATTCTTTTTTAATTATTCTTAATTACTATATACAGCCTATGACTGAATTGCATTTCTTGAAATTGAATATATGTGAAAAATAGTTAGTTTCAATAAATTGCCCACTACTTATATCTATAAATATACTCTTACTGAGGTAGGACACATTCAAACCGGGTAGGCCACATACTACAACAGAATCAAAAAAAGGTAGGCCACATACTATAACGGCACACCCCATTGACAGGGAGCCAAGGTGGATGAGCTGTTCATGACATGCAATACTCCACTTTGGCCCTATCTTGGGCTAGACGGGCGGTCGGAGAGGCCCCCTCCGATCAATCGGCTGGTCACGTCAAGCCCTAGCACCTATATGATTTTCCCAACCCTATTGCCCTTATGGCAAGCCCCAACCCCTTTTTATCATATGGGTGCTAGAAGGCGGTGGCTGCGGGTCTACATGTCCTGGGAATGACGTTAAACTCTATCTGATGGTGAGGTTCCAGTTCTGGAGGTTTGGGGAATGTGGAGCACCCATTCATCACCATTGCTCCCTGGTCCATTCTGACCCGGAGTGGTAGTACCTGTTAGGGTCCCATCTATGGGTTAAATAGAAAAATGTATTTATAAAAAAATTGTATTATCCATTAAGAATTGATTTATTTCAAAACTTTATCGGCATTAAATGACCCACTGGGGTTGATATGCCGTAAAACAAAACAAACAAACCAAACCCATTGACAGGGTGAGGATAAACTTCAAATCAACAGGAATTAGTGATAGAATCATACAGCTGATTTTTCGTGGGATTTTTTAGGAAGAATTACTGGTAATCTGAACATTAGTTACATAAATGAGAGTACCATCCCATTGTTTGTTCCAGTTTGAGGAAGCCGTATGTTTTGGTCGGCTATTTTCATTTCACCGTAAATCTACACTAAAAATACGAATTTTTTCGAATCAATGCAACTGCATGTTTTAACACGAAAATATAAAATGTATTCTTAATTGTGCTTGCTCATTATTTGAAATGAACTTAATTGTTATTATTGCCATTTTATGATATTTTCGTGTTAAGACATGCAGTTGTATTGATTCGAACAAATTCGTATTTTCAGTGTAGATTTACCAAATGACCGACGAAAACATAACGGGTTCCTCAAAGTGAAACAAACAAGGGGAGATTACTCTCATTTATGTAGCTAATGTTCAGATTACCTTATAAAAATGATAAACATGATAAACAAATCAATTATGGAAGACCAAAACAATCATTTGATCCGCGAGAAAACTTTTTAGTCCACCCCCTTCTTCTATGCCAGGTAGTCACTTCTCATACATATACAAAGGACAGCTGGTGTGTATGTATTTATGTATGCCCGGATGAAGCTACGCAAATAAAACAATTAACGACAAAGTAAATACATAAACACATTAGATATCACCGGTTCTTGATTTTTGTACAAAAATTATGAAAATTTGATTTATACTCGTGGATATTCAAAAATTAAAATATACATAGAAATAGCATTGAAATTCTACTTTAAAAAGTCCAGCATTTGTAACTCTCAAAAGTAGGAAAATCAATACACCGGGGTTCTTCTTCCCGTGCTAGTAATGTGTTCCTAGAAACGGTCTCTGACCAAATGGCCGAGGTTTAGTTTAGCGCCAGGGAGCCCTTTTCCTTATGCGCATGCCCAGATAGTAATTCCTGTCAAAGGGTGTTGGATTATCGTGGTATAGATATTTATTTCATATAGATTTCTATACAAAAATGTGACACAAGGCCTATTTTTTAATCATCTTCATTATTTTTGCTCTAAAAGCAAGACCTGGTGATAGTGAATATATATATATATATATATATATATATATATATATATATATATATATATGTAGGATGGAAAGGTTAGAAAATAGCAAAAGGTGTTTTTTTTTTCTCTTTGTTTTTCCCAGTAAGAAAGAGGAATTCAAAGGAATATATATATATATATATATATATATATATATATATATATATATATATATATATAGAGAGAGAAGAGAGAGAGAGAGAGAGAGAGATGAGAGGGATAACTCTGAATTCAAAATTCCATCCAGCTATGGGTTAAAAAGTAGGGCAGACACGGCCCTTCAACCTTGGGTAGTTAACCAGTCTAGGAGACTGTGCCAAAAAGTGTGGATGGTCCAACACAAGCCTTCACCACTATAAACAAATCACCGAGTGAACATCCACTCGGTGATTTGTTTATAGAGGTGAAGTCTTGGGTTGGACCATCCACACATTTTCGATCGACGGGAGAGTCCATCGGGCCGGGTTAGCTCAGTCGGTAGAGCGTTCGGCTAGAAACCACGAGGTTCCTAGTTCGATACCGGTCCCCGCCAACTCAGCGTATGAGTAGCACAGAGATCTGTGCGGTAAAGTAAGGAGCTGATGGTAGGTGTGGCGCTCCACCTCAGATGCTAAAACAATCTCCTTGGTCTAGCGCTATTGAAAAGGGGATAGACTCCCTCGTTGACTGGCTGATACCGACTTTGGGCCGCCCGGACGACTTTACTTTACTTTATATTATATTATATATATATATATATATATATATATATAGAGAGAGAGAGAGAGAGGGAGAGAGGGAGAGGGAGATACTATTTAAATTCTATTTTTTAATTATCTGGTGATATATATTCACTATCACCAGATCTTGCTTTTAGAACAAAAATAATGAAATTAATTAAAAAATTGGATTTAAATAGTATATATATAATTATATATTATATATATATATATATATATATATATATATATATATATATATATATAGAGAGAGAGAAGAGAGAGAGAGAGAGAGATTAAAACAAAATAGTGAAAAAGATTCTTTTTTGTGTGTTTTTTTTTTCATTTTATTTTATTAGGTTTTTTTTTTTTTTTTTTTTAATTTATTTGGTTTTATTTTTTTTTTAAAACCACGCAAATCTCAGTTTATGAATTCAATCGGAGACTGTTGTCTTCCAATTTTCTAAAGGTTTTATTTTTCGAATTCCAGACGTATTTCAATTTCCTGTCTTTCTTCAATTCCCTGTAATTCATTTTTTTTTTTTTTCATTTTGATAAAGTATTCAACCTTTCTGTTTTGATTTTTCTCTCTTTTCCAAGTGTGCTCTAGTTGTATCCGGTTACTCACATTTCTTTTTGCTTTCCTTATTGACTTGTTCGTAGAACATACTCTCCTTAATTTATCTTCAAGATACGCACTTTCGAATTTTTCTGTTTTTTATCTTATTTATTTAATTACTTTTTGCTCAAGTTATATCCGGTTACTAACATTTCTTTCTACTTTTTTTTCGTTATCTTGTTCGTAGAACCTACTCTCATTAGTTTATCTTCAGGATACGCACTCATGAATTGTTCAGCTTTCTATTTTATATATTTAGTTACTTTTACTTCAGTTATATCCGGTTACTAACATTTCTTGGCTAAACTTGCAAATCGGTCGGAAAATTAAAACATTACAGGGTGACCCAGAAAAGATTAATCCAAATTATTAAGTTATTTTCCCATTAAACTAACCCTAAACCCCAACCCCAACCATAACCCTAACTAAACCTAAACCCTAACCCTAAACCCCCTAGTTAAAATTAACAGTTTTATTACAAAATTTGTGGGTTTCTGTGTTTTCTGGGTCACCCTGTATACAGGGTGACCCAGAAAAAAACAGAACCCAAATTATTTATTTATTAAACTAACCCTAAACCCTAACCCTAAACCCCCTAGTTAAAAGTTTTATTACAAAATTTGTGGGTTCTGTTTTTTCTGGGTCACCCTAATTTTCCGACTGATTTACAAGTTTAGCTCATTTCTTTCTCATTTCTTCGTTATCTTTTTCGTAGAACTTACTCTCATTAGGTTATCTTCAAGATACGCATTCCCGAATTTTTCAGCTTTTTTTTTTTTTTTTTTTTTTTTTGCTCGAGTTGTATTGGGTTATTCACATTTCTCACGTTCTTTTCATTTCTCAACATTAAAAATATTGTTTGTGGGGTCGGAATTCGATTTTAGCGTCCACTACAAAGTTAAAGGTAATAGAAACAATGACATCCTGACATGTATATAAAAAAAATGAAAATAGTTCATAATAGATTATTTTTATTTATTATCTAGGTATATAAATAAATTATCTATATTATATCTATATGATACATACCACATACCCCACGATGTACGTTTTCGGCACAAGCCGAGACTCATGGGTGGAGGGTGCAAAAAATGCGTTGATCCCGTCGACATTCCCCCTCTAAGGGGCGCCTCAGGAACTGGGCAATAAACCCAACCCTGTCCATTTAAATCGAGGGGTCAGGCGTTGCCTGGGGGGATGCCCCCCTCCCCCGGGATCAACACTATTAGCTTGTAAGATCCAGGGCCGAAGCCACTGGACTCCCACCCCGAGGGGCTACATCTAGAAAATAAATGTTATGCTAAACTAATAGGTAGCAGGTACTTTTCACAATATCACAATTTACCGGCGTAAAAATGTACCTCCTTCGAAATTTACTGTGTACTCTTTCTATTCTAGGGACTGGCAAAAAAAATCGGATACTACGAGTTTTAAAAGCGAATTAAGAATAATTAAATATATTATTTAAGGTTAAACTTTGTCTAAATCGATAAGTAGTAGCATAATAACCATCATTAAAAAAATAAAAATATAATTACATATGCAGTTTATTTTTAAAAGATTTAAAACTATTTGTTTTGGTCAATTTCGACGCGATCCGCCATTCTGTCTCTTTTTCAATGGTTTTAGGCGCTTGTTTACAATTTTAACGTAACATTTGGGACGGAAAAATCTTTTACCAAAAATCAGGTAATTATCTGATTTTAATGAAATTTTCAGTATTGATTTAACAATTAATGAATTTTATAATGAATTAGTTATTTTATTTCAAAACTTTAATTTAGTATTTTTGCTATGAAAAATTAATATATAAAATTCATTTAAAATATGAAAATCCTGATGTTAAGTTTAAAATGTTATATTTTTAGATTCTAAAAATGAATATCTACTTAATGCAAACT
>CM042144.1:67408766-67446266 GCA_023376005.1 Doryteuthis pealeii | reverse complement strand
GTATAAGTTTATAGTAAATCGAACCCCCATATCGGAACTGCTCGAAAGGAAACTGGCGCAAATGTGTCAAAGTTAGGGTGGCCCAGACAAAACAGAACCCAAATTATTTATTTATTTTCCCATTAAACTTACCTTAAACCCCAACCCCAACCCCAACCCCTAACCCTAACCCCAAATCCTAACCCCCCTACTTGAATTTAACAGTTTTATTACAAAATTTGTGGGTTTTGTTTTTTCTGTGTCACCTTAATTTTGACACCTTAGTGCAAATTCAGCCCAACTGTTAAGATAGAGCGGTTTCGATATGGGGGTTCGATTTACTATAAACTTATACGGGGAAATGTGCACCCCTGAAAACTCGAAAAATAAATAACTTTTTAGAATTTTTTTTTTACAATCTGATATATTGGTGTGTAAACGATAATAATCCATTGAAGAAAAAGAAAAGAAATTACAAAGAAAAAAATTTTTTCAGCGGTTCCGATATGGGGGATCGATTTACGATAAACTTATACGGGGAAATGAGCACCCCTGAAAAACTCGAAAAATAAATAACTTTTTTAATTTTTTTTTTTTTACAATCGGATAGATTGGTTTGCAATCGATAATAATCCGTTGAAAAAAAAATAATTAAAAACGAAAATTTTAGAGGGTGTGGGGTTCCAAAAGTTCAGGTCCGCCAAATTAAGTCACCACTTTTTTCTCTCTCTTTCTTTTTTTTACTAAAAAACTGCCAAAAATGGTCTTTCGAATTTATTTCCTAAACTTGAAAAACGGTCGGAAAATTAGGGTGACCCAGAAAAACAGAACCCACAAAATTTGTAATAAAACTGTTAATTTTAACTAGGGGGTTTAGGTTGAGGTTGGGGTTTAATGGGAAAATAAATAATTTGGGTTCTGTTTTTTTCTGGGTCACCTATATAGAGGGTGACCCAGAAAAAAAAGAAACCCCAAATTTTGTAATAAAACTTAATTTTAACTAAGGGGGTTTAGGGGTTTAGAGTTAGGGTTGGAGTTTAGAGTTAGTTTAATGGGAAAATAAATAATTTGGGTTCTGTTTTTTTTTTTTTTTTTTTTTTTTGTCACCCTAATTTTCCCGACCGTTTTTCAAGTTCAGCCCTTATCTCGAGATTTCTTTTAATCATTTACTAACATTTTTTTTTTAAACTTTAGGAATCACTTTAATTCATTCATATTAGTGTCGTCTCGAATATAACATTTATTTCGACCTTTTATTCATTAGACAATTCTCGGTGATTTTTTTTAAAAATGTGATGAATAATTATCTCTTATTAGTTACCACCAATTTTCCCTGTGAAATTTACCCCACCCCTATATTTAATACAATGAAACTTGCATAAAAATGAATATTATCTTGAAACAAAATTTTCAGTTCGAAAGAAGATACATTAAACAAACTACTGATGATTCTTTTTAATTTTCAGCTAACGGAAATAATGAAAATTATGATTGAAAAACAATGTTTTCATTTTTGCACCGTTTAATCAATTGAAATTTTACGTAGCCAAAAACAACTTACGACAAGAGGATTTTTAAAATATACTATGAAAAATCAATTAATGGTCCGATTTTCACGAAAATATATTAGGGGAAATATTTTTTATAAGGTCTACCCCTATCCCCTATTCTATTTTATGAGATATTAAAAAAATGAACCGAAATTGGGTATACCTATCTCTTATTTTTTTCACCACTCACTCTTTGGTGATCCTATTTTATTTTTTTTAGTCCGGTCATGGACCGGGTACTTTAGCTAGTATATATATATATATATATATATATATATATATATATATATATATATATATATATATATGTGTGTGAAAGGTAAAAATGGATATTGAATCCGACAATATGTAAGAAAGTTTTATAGAAAAAACAACAAGATGTTAAAAATTTTTGCTGACAGAAATCTGTTTCGACATTATGAATATGTCTTTATCAAAGCAACATTGTGAGCGGAAAAACGAAATGAATATATCATTTATTACGAGGCACAGAACGCTCTCGATCAGTACCGGAATTTAAAAAAAAAAATTTAAAATACGTATTTATTGTTAGAAATAAAATAAATTTTATTTTTTTAAAATTATAAGCATTTTTATCATAAAAAGCTCAAAAGAGTTTGCAGTAAAAATGTATATGAATTTCAAAAAGTTCAGGAAAATGTTCCGGTTACAAATGAAAGTTTAAAAATGTAACAAGTCCAGCATCATGAATCTGCAATGATGATAAACTCACAGAGTCGGGATCCTTATTACATCCGAAATATGAGCGTCCGGTGATATGATTTTAGTAATTCCAATTTTGTTTTTTCTGTGGACAGTATGAAAGGTAAAAATGGATATTGAATCCGAGATATATATATATATATATATATATATATATATATTATATATATATATATATGTGTGTGTGTGTGTGTGTTATCTTTTATTATATTTGAGGAATAAACTGAAGCCGCAATATAATGACAAAAACAAAGATTTACAAACTTAAATTTGTCAAAAGTTTTTTTTTTATATATAAATGATGGTTTTATGAACAAATCGAAACACTGTAGCGTCGGATTAGTAAACATATCATCCTTCTGTATATCTTGTTTTATTTTTCATTCTCAAATACTTAGGTATATATATATATATATATATATATATATATATATATATATATATATATATATATATATATATGATTAAGGTAATTTGCTTTAGAAGCATTGTTGAGTAAAGTATATTATTATTTATATTTTTTGCTTAAAGGCAGTTACAATGCGTATATCATATAAAATTCGATAATCAATGAAAATAATCATGACAGGCGAACTCGCCAAATTATTGCCCCCTACGTAGAACATCGTACAACAGCTGTTTCAACCTTATTAAGTCTCATCAGCCATGTATACTTACGATTTCCCTCCGACAGAAATCGAAACCGGGACCTCACCACGCAGAGTCAGAGACTTTACCACTGGGCCACCGATACGCAGCGAACGATATATGCAAAATTAGCTTGTCACGGGTAAATACGTCACTATTACTACTACTATACAAAGCAGGGAGTGGACGATAAGATCGCGAATTTTAGGTCCATGCTCCGGCATGACATCGATGATGAGACTTAATAAAGTTGAAAGAGCTGCTGTACGATGTTCTACGTAGGGGACAATATTTGCCGAGTTCGCTTGTCATGGTTATTTTCATTAATTATCGAATTTTATACGATATACGCATTGTAACTGCCTTCAAACAAAAAATATAAATAATATATATATATATATGTGTGTGTGTGTGTGTGTGTGTGTATGTGTATGTGTGTGTGTGTGTTTGTTCTTATTGCTCACTCCCTTTATGAAGGAATTATAAAATTGGGATTTCTCAGACAACTTTTCATTTCTATCTTTCTGTATACTGAGCATCTTCTGTTTTCTTTTGAAAAGCCGGTTTTCACCGTTGCCCTCATTTTTAGAAAGACTAATTTATTCCAAGAAATTTTAATATGACACACATACACATTAAATCAAAGATATATATTGGTGATGTATGTGTGTTGATGTATATCTATATATGTATGTGTGAAAAATGTAAATGGAAAAGAAGATAAACCAACACAAACAATTTATTCAATTGATATTTCGTCTTTTGTCTTTTGATAAAGATAGGTATCGGCAATTATTTTCAAGGGGGATAATAGGAAATTATTTTTCTAAATTTTAAAATATTTACAAAAGAATCGAAAGGTCCAATTTTAATGAGATGTTCAGCACTTTATTCATTAAGGTCTTAATTTTATAATGAATAGCATATTTTTTAAGAAAAACTTTTTAATGAAAATGATTGAAGGGGTGGGATTCAACGTTTGGTCATGTGAATAAAAAGATTTTTCATTCCATAATTTTTACATTTCTTGAAAGATCAAATCTAAAATTTTTTTAAAAATTCAATACCTGAAAAAAGTTATTGTAATATTTAAAAGTTATTTTCTTAAAACTCAAAAATAATTTTCTTTGCGTGTTTTCTCTTATCGTATTTTTAAAAACAATATTTTTCATTGAATTGATGCAAAAAAAAAGTTAATCTGAACATTAGCTACATAAATGAGAGTAACCGCTCCTTGTTTATTTCACTTTGAGGAAGTCATATGTTTTGGTCGGCCATTTTCATTTCACCTTAAATCTACACTGAAAAGACGAATTTGTTCGAATCAATACAACTACATATTTTAACACCAAAATATCATAAAATGTGTTCTTAATTGGGCTTACGCATTATTTGAAATGAACTTAATTGTTATTAAGAACATATTTTATGATAGTTTCATGTTAAAACATGCAGTTGTATTGATTACGGTGAAATGAAAATGGCTGACCATAACATATGGCTTCCTCAAAATGAAATAAACAAGCGGAGGTTACTCTCATTTATGTAGCTAATGTTCAGATTACCTTTTTCAGATTACCAAAAAAAGTTATCTTATTCAATTGGCCTGTTTTTATTCCCTTAAACATTTAATAGTGAATTCTTTAACGTCTTAGAGGTGACATGTTGAACACAATATTTTTGTAATAATCATTTGTAACGACTTTTAAATATATAAAAATCTGAAAATACAAAATATTCTCTGTTTCTCTCTTGAAGAATCCGGTTTAAAAACATTCACGTCATAAAACGGTCACACTTATTATTATGCTCTGATGAAGCGTTTTTGATGAAATCGAAATATTGGCAATATTAGCAATGAAAAAGTTGTAAAAATAAATTCAATTTAACATGTGTTTTTCATACCATTTTATCTATAAAAATCTCGAAAATATTTTGAGCAAATTTGCGCATTTTTAATCATACCTTTTTAGATCGATTGAATATATCTTGATTCCTGACAAAAAAAAAAAAAAAAAAAAAAATCGTGTTCAACGTGCCACCTCTCAGGCGATAAAAATTCATTATTAAACTTTTAAGTAAATAAAAACAGACAAATTGAAAAAGAGATTTTTTTTCCATGAATTCAATGAAAAATGTTTCTTTTTTAAACTACGAAAAGAGAAAACACGCAACGAAAAATTATTTTTGGGGTTTTGAAAAAATAACTTAACGTTAAAATAACTTTTTTTCGGGTGTTGAAATTTTTATTTTTATTTAACTTTTTATTTTTTCAATTTTTTTAACGAACAACATAGTCCAATTCGAGCACTTATGCTTTACCAGTTCGAACTGGGCCATTACACCACAAAATTACCCCACCCCCTCAAAAAAAACTTTTCTTTAAATGGTGTCACATCCTACTCGTGCGGAGGCTTGGTAAATACCATTATACTTAGTTGACCTCTGGCAATGATTTTTTTAACACCTTTTTTAACTCTGGCAATACCTTTTAAAATTATTTTTACGGAGGGCGTTTTTTTTTTTTTTTTTTTTTTGCTAGTTATTCTAGGGACTGGCAAATGGAGCCTAAATACGTTTTTGACAAAATGACTTTAGCCCCCCTACAGAAAATAATTTACCAAAAATCAGGAAATTATCGGATTTTAATGAAATTTTCAGTGTTTATGTATCAATAAATGATCTTTATAATGCATTATTTATTTTATTTCAAAACTTTCTCATTTTTTTCAGGTCACATAATTTTGAGCCCTCCCCCCTTATGCTGGGGGCGTAAAATTGTTTCGAGTTGGTCCTTACCTGATACTAATTACAGTATAAATAAAGAGATAAAAGACCGAAGTTATGAATAGAAACAACAAATTTTTTTACGGTTGCGCTTCTATGAGAAAATAAGTATCGAAAATCGAAAAATAAAATGTAAAAAAATAATAAATAATTAATTTTTTGGAGATTTCTTTTTTACTCATTTCGATAATTATTCAATTGGCTATTATTTTATAAAAGAAAAAATTACACATCGATGTTTTTTCTGCTTAAAAAGGGGAGGGGGTACATTTTCAATCGAGTTTTTCTTCAAAACGTATTACTTTTGGCGCCTAAAATAAGTTTTGCATTAAGTAGATATTCATTTTTAGAATCTAAAAATATAAGATTTTAAACTTAACATCAGGATTTTCATATTTTAAATGAATTTTTATATTAATTTTTCATAACAAAAATACTAAATTAAAATTTTGAAATAAAATAATTGATGCATTATAAAATTCATTAATTGATAAATCAATACTGAAAATTTCATTAAAATCGGATAATTACCTGATTTTTTGTAATTTTTTTGCAATCGCGAATGTTACAGTAAAATTGTAAACAAGCTCTTAAAACCATCGAAAAAGAGGCTGAATGGCGGATATCGTCGAAACTGACCAAAACAAATAGTTTTAAATCTTTTTAAAATAAACTGCATATGTAATTATATTTTTATTTTTTTAATGATGGTTATTATGCTACTACTTATCGATTTAGACAAAGTTTAACCTTAAATAATAGATTTAATTATTCTTAATTCGCTTTTAAAACTCGTAGTATCCGATTTTTTTTTTGCTACTCCCTAAGTTATTCTAATGTATGCTTAAGTAATAGGTACTAGGTACTTTTTACTATGTAATAATTTTTCCTTAAAGTATACCCACTTTTCGGCATACTTGTCCGGTACCTAAATTTTGCCTACCTCCCTGACGGTCAAGTTAAGTTCCACAGACAGAACTGCAAAGTATGATAAGAAGTAACAAATATTTTAAGTTATGCATGTACATTAGGGTAGGTCGATTTTTCACTTTTTTAAAATATCAAATTGTCCATTTATGCAAAAGTTGTGTGTTTGTTATCTTTTACTTGCGCCATTGTTTGAGGAAATAGCATCAAATATCGTCTACTAAAATGCATAAAATCCTCGTTTTCGCAAAATTTAACCTTTAGGAAACGAGGATTTTTATTGCATTTTAGTAGACCTGCCCTAATGTCCATGATTCAAGCCTGACGCGCCTGTGCATTACAGCACTCCCTCATCGGCACAAAGGTTTGGCCATTGTCCATTGTTCATTTATGTATCGAAAAAAAGTTCCTGTATGGGAATTTAAGTGGATAACAGCGTGCACTGAACTACATCCACTTCTCGGAAAGGAATTTCAGCAAAGTAGCATTTTAATCAGATGACACAACACAGAAGTAGTAAGTAAAGTGGTCGGGATGGCCTATAGTCGGTATCAGCCGGACATCTGTGACGAAGCGCCACACCTACCATCAGCTCCCCGCTTTACTGCACAGATTCATGTGCTAAACATTCGCAGAGTCAGGGAGGGCCGCTACCAGACCCAGAACCTTGTGGTTGCTAGTCGGACACTCTACCGAGTGAGCTAACCCGCCCCCTCCCCCCCTCTCTCTCTCTCTCTCTCTATATTATATATATATATATATATATATAGAGAGAGAGAGAGAGGGATCTGTGCAGTATAATATATATATAAGCCTAAGGAGTAATAGACTATCTACCTTTCTCCTAAAAAATAATCAGGTTAACTCATATATATATATATATATATATATATATATATATATATATATATATATATATAATAATATGAGTTAACCTGATAATATATATATATATATATATATATATATATATATATATATCTAATATATAAAACATAGATTTTGGTATGTACGTGTCGACGTATAACTCCAAAACGGGAGGTCACTCTGATTTAAAATCTTGCATACACATTGATATCGTTCTAACTAAGAAACACTCCAAATTTGGTTATTGATTTTTACTGATTAAGGGATATAATTAATTAATCAAACAAAAATCAAACGATTTTTCGAAAGCCATAGCATAGCTGCTGCTGCTGCTGCTAATGCTTGGTCTATCAGTAGGAGCTTGCCTGACTGTTTATCAGCAGAAAGAAAGAAAGAAAGAAAGAAACAACGAAAATGTTAGCAACTCGCCTGGCTATTCTAGCAGCAGAAAGAAAGAAAGAAAGAAAGAAACGATGAAAATGTTAGCGACAAACTAAATTTTAACGTAAAATAAATTCGTTTTTTTATAATCTTTCTAAATATTTATTTATATTTATCGTATGTTTTTGAAACTAACTTTTATTGTACAATGTACACTCACTTAATTTAAATTGTTGTCATGCACAAAAAATTGTAGAAAAATGAAAATTGTTTCAAAACACAAGTTTACGGTTACATTTTTTTTAAATAAGATTTTAAATGTCAATAAAAATCAGTCCCCAGTATAGGGTTGTATAAATGTAAATTTTAAAAAATGATAAAACGAGTTGTTTTGTAATTAATACTAATGGTTTTAAAAAAAAGTCTTAATAGTTTAGAGAACTAATGAAAACGTTTTAAAATGTAAGCAAAAATAGATATTGCATTCTCTTTATCGTTAAGAACTAGATTTGAATTGTCATGTAGAAAAAATTCAAAGAAATAAATTACAATGTATTTCTAACTTATCAAGCAATTAAAAACTGAATTTAAAATTGTCCCCAAATACTATTATTATTTTCAAACTGGAGTTTCAGTGAAACTTTTCGTGAAAAGAAGAGAAAATAATCTTGCTCAATTTATAATTTGTACGAGTCTTTATCAATTGAATTATTTTTTATAGCGAGTTAGAAAAAAATTATTTTGCTTCGGACAGCAAAAGTATGTTTTAACGAAAAATCAAATCTTATTCATATCGCAATCTTTTTATTCCAGTCTTTAAAATATTAATTTAGTTAGAAATGAAATGAAATAATCCATCTTCCAAATATTTATTTGGTAAGAAAGAGCGAAGTAAAAAAACAATAATAAGCGCTTATTATTTATTAATAAATTTTATTTCGTTTATTTAATAAATATAATATAACTCAACTTTGTATATATACGAAAAAATTAAAAACCAAAGAATTTTAGAAAGAAAAGCCTTTTACAAAAATAGGAAGTTAAATTATAACTACTTATTTCGTAACTAAGTAAACATAGTTGTATTCGTATGGTAATAAAAACAAAACAAAAATTATAATAAAAATACGATGTAGTTAACATTTCGTATATAAACAAAACAGTGTATGATATGTTCTTACCTTAAACATAAAATAAAAATGATTCTCATGTACGTAACTTGAATGAGAAAATGTGTTCTTTAATTTATCATAATTCTAATGATAAATAAATAGGCAGATTTTTTTTTAAATTAAGGGCGGACCTGAACTTTTGAAACACCCCTCTAAAATTTTTGTTTTTAATTTTTTTTCTTCTGTCAATGGATTATTATCGATTGCACACCAATCTATCAGACTGTAAAAAAAAATTCAAAAAAGTTATTTATTTTTCGAGTTTTCAGGGGTGCTCAGTTTCCCGTATAAGTTTATCGTAAATTGAACCCCCTTATCGGAACCGCTAAAAAGAAAATTTTATTTATTTATTTATTTTTCCTTAAATGTATTATTATCGATTACACACCAATCAATCAGATTTTAAAAAATTCTTGAAAGTTCTTTATTTTTTTAGTTTTCAGGGGTGCTCATTTCCCCGTATGAGTTTATAGTAAATCGAACCCCCATATCGGAACTGCTCGAAAGGAAACTGGCGCAAATGTGTCAAAGTTAGGGTGGCCCAGACAAAACAGAACCCAAATTATTTATTTATTTTCCCATTAAACTTACCTTAAACCCCAACCCCAACCCCAACCCCTAACCCTAAACCTAACCCCAAATCCTAACCCCCCTACTTGAATTTAACAGGGAAATGAGCACCCCTGAAAACTCGAAAAATAAATAACTTTTTTAATTTTTTTTTTTTTTACAATCGGATAGATTGGTTTGCAATCGATAATAATCCGTTGAAAAAAAAATAATTAAAAACGAAAATTTTAGAGGGTGTGGGGTTCCAAAAGTTCAGGTCCGCCAAATTAAGTCACCACTTTTTTCTCTCTCTTTCTTTTTTTACTAAAAACCGCCAGAAATGGTCTTTCGAATTTATTTCTGCTAAACTTGAAAAACGGTCGGAAAATTAGGGTGACCCAGAAAAACAGAACCCACAAAATTTGTAATAAAACTGTTAATTTTAACTAGGGGGTTTAGGTTGAGGTTGGGGTTTAATGGGAAAATAAATAATTTGGGTTCTGTTTTTTCTGGGTCACCTATATAGAGGGTGACCCAGAAAAAAAAGAAACCCCAAATTTTGTAATAAAACTTAATTTTAACTAAGGGGGTTTAGGGGGTTTAGGGTTAGGGTTGGAGTTTAGAGTTAGTTTAATGGGAAAATAAATAATTTGGGTTCTGTTTTTTTTTTTTTTTTTTTTTTTTTGGTCACCCTAATTTTCCCGACCGTTTTTCAAGTTCAGCCCTTATCTCGAGATTTCTTTTAATCATTTACTAACATTTTTTTTTTAAACTTTAGGAATCACTTTAATTCATTCATATTAGTGTCGTCTCGAATATAACATTTATTTCGACCTTTTATTCATTAGACAATTCTCGGTGATTTTTTTTTAAAAATGTGATGAATAATTATCTCTTATTAGTTACCACCAATTTTCCCTGTGAAATTTACCCCACCCCTATATTTAATACAATGAAACTTGCATAAAAATGAATATTATCTTGAAACAAAATTTTCAGTTCGAAAGAAGATACATTAAACAAACTACTGATGATTCTTTTTAATTTTCAGCTAACGGAAATAATGCAAATTATGATTGGAAAACAATGTTTTCATTTTTGCACCGTTAAATCAATTGAAATTTTACGTAGCCAAAAACAACTTACGACAAGAGGATTTTAAAAATATACTATGAAAAATCAATTAATGGTCCGATTTTCACGAAAATATATTAGGGGAAATATTTTTTATGAGGTCTACCCCCATCCCCTATTCTATTTTATGAGATATTAAAAAAATGAACCGAAATTGGGTATACCTATCTCTTATTTTTTTCACCACTCACTCTTTGGTGTTCCTATTTTTTTTTTTAGTCCGGTCATGGACCGGGTACTTTAGCTAGTATATATATATATATATATAAGATTTTCGATGTTTTTTTTAGAAGTATTGTTGAATAAAGTATATATTATTATTTATATTTTGCTTGAAGGCAATTACAATGCGTATATCGTATAAAATTCGATAATCATAGAAAATAATCATGACAAGCGAACTCGGAATCTGTGATGCGTAGAACATCGTACAACCTGTTTCGTTAGTATACATCGCTGATGAGACTTAATAAAGTCGAAACAGGCTGTACGATGTTCTGAGTTCGTTTGTCATGATTATTTTCTATAATTATCGAATTTTATACGATACTAGCTAAAGTACCCGGTCCATGACCGGACTAAAAAAAATAAAATAGGATCACCAAAGAGTAAGTGGTGAAAAAAATAAGAGATAGGTATACCCAATTTCGGTTCATTTTTTTAATATCTCATAAAATAGAATAGGGGATAGGGGTAGACCTTATAAAAAAATATTTCCCCTAATATATTTTCGTGAAAATCGGATCATTAATTGATTTTTCATAGTATATTTTAAAAATCCTCTTGTCGTAAGTTGTTTTTGGCTACGTAAAATTTCAATTGATTAAACGGTGCAAAAATGAAAACATTGTTTTTCAATCATAATTTTCATTATTTCCGTTAGCTGAAAATTAAAAAGAATCATCAGTAGTTTGTTTAATGTATCTTCTTTCGAACTGAAAATTTTGTTTCAAGATAATATTCATTTTTATGCAAGTTTCATTGTATTAAATATAGGGGTGGGGTAAATTTCACAGGGAAAATTGGTGGTAACTAATAAGAGATAATTATTCATCATTTTTTAAAAAAAATCACCGAGAATTGTCTAATGAATAAAAGGTCGAAATAAATGTTATATTCGAGACGACACTAATATGAATGAATTAAAGTTATTCCTAAAGAAAAAAAAATGTTAGTAAATGATTAAAAGAAATCTCGAGATAAGGGCTGAACTTGAAAAACGGTCGGGAAAATTAGGGTGACCAAAAAAAAAAAAAAAAAAAAAAACAGAACCCAAATTATTTATTTTCCCATTAAACTAACTCTAAACTCCAACCCTAACCCTAAACCCCCTAAACCCCCTTAGTTAAAATTAAGTTTTATTACAAAATTTGGGGTTTCTTTTTTTTCTGGGTCACCCTCTATATAGGTGACCCAGAAAAAACAGAACCCAAATTATTTATTTTCCCATTAAACCCCAACCTCAACCTAAACCCCCTAGTTAAAATTAACAGTTTTATTACAAATTTTGTGGGTTCTGTTTTTCTGGGTCACCCTAATTTTCCGACCGTTTTTCAAGTTTAGCAGAAATAAATTCGAAAGACCATTTTTGGCAGTTTTTAGTAAAAAAAAGAAAGAGAGAGAAAAAAGTGGTGACTTAATTTGGCGGACCTGAACTTTTGGAACCCCACACCCTCTAAAATTTTCGTTTTTAATTATTTTTTTTTCAACGGATTATTATCGATTGCAAACCAATCTATCCGATTGTAAAAAAAAAAAAAAATTAAAAAAGTTATTTATTTTTCGAGTTTTCAGGGGTGCTCATTTCCCCGTATACGTTTATCGTAAATCGATCCCCCATAGCGGAACCGCTGAAAAAAATTTTTTTCTTTGTAATTTCTTTTCTTTTTCTTCAATGGATTATTATCGTTTACACACCAATATATCAGATTGTAAAAAAAAATTCTAAAAAGTTATTTATTTTTCGAGTTTTCAGGGGTGCACATTTCCCCGTATAAGTTTATAGTAAATCGAACCCCCATATCGAAACCGCTCTATCTTAACAGTTGGGCTGAATTTGCACTAAGGTGTCAAAATTAAGGTGACACAGAAAAAACAAAACCCACAAATTTTGTAATAAAACTGTTAAATTCAAGTAGGGGGGTTAGGATTTGGGGTTAGGGTTAGGGGTTGGGGTTGGGGTTGGGGTTGGGGTTTAAGGTAAGTTTAATGGGAAAATAAATAAATAATTTGGGTTCTGTTTTGTCTGGGCCACCCTAACTTTGACACATTTGCGCCAGTTTCCTTTCGAGCAGTTCCGATATGGGGGTTCGATTTACTATAAACTTATACGGGGAAATGAGCACCCCTGAAAACTAAAAAAATAAAGAACTTTCAAGAATTTTTTAAAATCTGATTGATTGGTGTGTAATCGATAATAATACATTTAAGGAAAAATAAATAAATAAATAAAATTTTCTTTTTAGCGGTTCCGATAAGGGGGTTCAATTTACGATAAACTTATACGGGAAACTGAGCACCCCTGAAAACTCGAAAAATAAATAACTTTTTTGAATTTTTTTTTACAGTCTGATAGATTGGTGTGCAATCGATAATAATCCATTGACAGAAGAAAAAAAAATTAAAAACAAAATTTTAGAGGGGTGTTTCAAAAGTTCAGGTCCGCCCTTAATTTAAAAAAAAATCTGCCTATTTATTTATCATTAGAATTATGATAAATTAAAGAACACATTTTCTCATTCAAGTTACGTACATGAGAATCATTTTTATTTTATGTTTAAGGTAAGAACATATCATACACTGTTTTGTTTATATACGAAATGTTAACTACATCGTATTTTTATTATAATTTTTGTTTTGTTTTTATTACCATACGAATACAACTATGTTTACTTAGTTACGAAATAAGTAGTTATAATTTAACTTCCTATTTTTGTAAAAGGCTTTTCTTTCTAAAATTCTTTGGTTTTTAATTTTTTCGTATATATACAAAGTTGAGTTATATTATATTTATTAAATAAACGAAATAAAATTTATTAATAAATAATAAGCGCTTATTATTGTTTTTTTTACTTCGCTCTTTCTTACCAAATAAATATTTGGAAGATGGATTATTTCATTTCATTTCTAACTAAATTAATATTTTTAAAGACTGGAATAAAAAGATTGCGATATGAATAAGATTTGATTTTTCGTTAAAACATACTTTTGCTGTCCGAAGCAAAATAATTTTTTTCTAACTCGCTATAAAAAATAATTCAATTGATAAAGACTCGTACAAATTATAAATTGAGCAAGATTATTTTCTCTTCTTTTCACGAAAAGTTTCACTGAAACTCCAGTTTGAAAATAATAATAGTATTTGGGGACAATTTTAAATTCAGTTTTTAATTGCTTGATAAGTTAGAAATACATTGTAATTTATTTCTTTGAATTTTTTCTACATGACAATTCAAATCTAGTTCTTAACGATAAAGAGAATGCAATATCTATTTTTGCTTACATTTTAAAACGTTTTCATTAGTTCTCTAAACTATTAAGACTTTTTTTTAAAACCATTAGTATTAATTACAAAACAACTCGTTTTATCATTTTTTAAAATTTACATTTATACAACCCTATACTGGGGACTGATTTTTATTGACATTTAAAATCTTATTTAAAAAAAATGTAACCGTAAACTTGTGTTTTGAAACAATTTTCATTTTTCTACAATTTTTGTGCATGACAACAATTTAAATTAAGTGAGTGTACATTGTACAATAAAAGTTAGTTTCAAAAACATACGATAAATATAAATAAATATTTAGAAAGATTATAAAAAAACGAATTTATTTTACGTTAAAATTTAGTTTGTCGCTAACATTTTCATCGTTTCTTTCTTTCTTTCTTTCTTTCTGCTGCTAGAATAGCCAGGCGAGTTGCTAACATTTTCGTTGTTTCTTTCTTTCTTTCTTCTTTCTTTCTTTCTGCTGATAAACAGTCAGGCAAGCTCCTACTGATAGACCAAGCATTAGCAGCAGCAGCAGCAGCTATGCTATGGCTTTCGAAAAATCGTTTGATTTTTGTTTGATTAATTAATTATATCCCTTAATCAGTAAAAATCAATAACCAAATTTGGAGTGTTTCTTAGTTAGAACGATATCAATGTGTATGCAAGATTTTAAATCAGAGTGACCTCCCGTTTTGGAGTTATACGTCGACACGTACATACCAAAATCTATGTTTATATATATATATATATATATATATATATATATATATATATATATAATATATATATATATATATATATATAATAATATGAGTTAACCTGATTATTTTTTAGGAGAAAGGTAGATAGTCTATTACTCCTTAGGCTTTAAACTGCACGAACTACTAACGGTTGAAAAATAAGATTCAACCAGGACCTTTTGTTTGTTCATTTCTCTTAGATTTCCAATATTTCCAATATCTAAAAATATGCTATTGGCAAAGAAGATATTCTGTGAATCCCTTAACTTTTATATATCTTCCCTTTTAGTTCCAAGACATTCCATGTGGTAAGAATGATGCATTTTTTTCCTCTTAGTTTTTTTTTTCTCCCTTTAAGTTCTTCCTGGCAATTTTTTCATAAAGAAAAAGACTCTTAATGCTTTCAACTTTCTGTCGTGTTCTGCATTAACTTTTTACTGTGTGATATTTTCAATTTTAGAACATTCACTCTGATTTGAGGAGAATTTAGATGCAACTGATTTCAAAATTTTCGCGTTGTTTCGCACATGACATTTTCAAGTTGTTTGTTTGCTTGTTTGTTTTGTTTTACGGCATATCAACCTCAGTGGGTCATTTAATGCCGATAAAGTTTTGAAATAAATCAATTCTTAATGGATAATACAATTTTTTTATAAATACATTTTTCTATTTAACCCATAGACGGGACCCTAACAGGTACTAGCACTCCCGGTCAGAGTGGACCAGGGAGCAATTGTGATGAATGGGGTGCTCCACATTCCCCAAACCTCCAAAACTGGAACCACACCATCAGATAGAGTTTAACGTCATTCCCAGGACATGTAGACCCGCAGCCACCGCCTTCTAGCACCCATATGATAAAAAGGGGTTGGGGCTTGCCATAAGGGCAATAGGGTTGGGAAAATCATATAGGTGCTAGGGCTTGACGTGACCATTTTCAAGTTGTATTATTTCATTTAAGATATTAGACACAAACATTATTTGATTTGAAACTATATAATATACTGATGTTTACTTTTTAAAACCAAAGAAAAATATCTTTCAGTTTATATGAGCTAATTTAGTCTTTAGATATTTAATACATTCTTTAAACTAAAAAAAAAGTGTTTTGTGTATGTTGACCATGTTTCCAAAATCATATTAGTTTCTAAACAGTTGGTCACTAGTTTCACGGAAAATCTGATTACAGAACAATGTATAAACTGTATAAAATTATAAATAGTTTTCGGTCATTCTGTAGTAGGCGGGCCGAGTGTTGTGGGGCTTCGTCAGAATCTATGTCTTTAACAGATTTGAAAAAAAAATTGGGAGAGGGTCAAAAAGGATTAATAATACGAAGAAAAATAAAAGACTCAGTTCGATAGCCGATGACAGACAGTGCTAAAAAAATGGGTATTCCTTTGGCTGAGAAATGATTTTTATCTAGGAGGGAATATCACTTCTGGCATCTCGCTCATGTGGAGCCAACGAGCAGCCGAAATAAGAGATGAAGACTTACTTTTTGCTTTCTCAAATGGAGCTTTATCTGAAATGTCCTTTCAGCATGGAGGTCTGATTGTTATCGTTTCCCATCAGATGACTACAAAAATCGCCTCTTTGGAATAGTCCGTGGGGGGCCGGGGGCCCGTCACCACGTGCAACAGGAGTAGAAATTTAATCTTATATTGTGAACGCCCACACAGGCGCAAATATTCCGTTCAATGTACAGGTCTGTTAAAAATGGCACTTTTCACACAATTCTAGACTCTTGCTATGATGAGGTTAAATATCCATCAACTCGTTAATAAATACGCACTTTCACCACACACAAAAAAAGAAATATATGATCCCTCTAAATGTATAAATATCTTGGTTGGTTGGTTGGTTGGTTGGATTTTACGGTATGTCAACGCTTGTTGGGTTATTTCATGCCGATGATATTTTGATTTGATTCATTCTTGATGGGTACTCATTTTTTAAAAACATATTTTTTAAACTCATGTTTAGTTTTCTATTTAACCCATAGATGGGACCCTAACGTGTCACTCTGAGTCAGTGTGGCCCTACATCATTTTATGCCGAAGAAAGTTTTTTTAAACTCAATTTATTTAAACACATTTTTTATCTATTTGACCCGTAGATGGGACCCTAAGAGGTATTACCACTCCCGGTCAGAGTGGACATGGAAGTAATGGTGATGAAGTGGAACTCGATACGCCCTAAAAATCCAGAATTGGAAGATAGAGTTTAGCGTCATGCCCAGGACACTAAAGACCCTCAGCCACCGCCTTCTAACATATATGATAAAAAGGGTTGGTGCTTGCCATATGGGCAATAGTGCTGGAACAATCATATAAGTGCTAGGGCTTGACGTGACCAGCTGATTGGTCGAAGGGGGTCTTCGACCGACGGTCTGGCCTAAGGGCCAAAGGGGAGTTTTGCGTGTCATGGACTGCTCAATCAACAGGGTCACGTCCTTAAGCATCAGGGATCGCCACTCACTGCCAACAGGTGGCTTTATTGGTGGGTGCGTCATACCCGTCTACAGAGGTCCGGTCGGTGTATTCTACAGCCCCAGACGACAGGGCTGTATATAAATATGAATGAAAGAGAATTCTGAAAGTCGTATTGACACGTTTTGCTATTTTCCAGTTTTTTTCATTCTGTCGAATATCATTGCAAATCTTATTATAACGGAGATTCGGTGTGTTCTGTCTGTAACCGAAACTACATCATTGATTACGTCACAATACTCTCAAGAAATGCGGAAGTTTATCAATGAGTATTTAATTTATAGTCACAAGCATTAATACAAAGAATAAATCTTATTTATTCACGATGTCTCTATGAAAATCTGAGATAGATTTCCCCCAAAACAGCCCATGTTATTAGTGCGTTTAAAATCTTGCAATGTGTCTCATAAATCACTAATAAATAAAGGTTTACCTAATATGATGTGGTTAATTTGCATACTGGTTTTAACAAAACCGGGTTTAATAAATAATTACTTGGTGTTATTGATTTCTTATATTATTGTTTTATTCTCCAATGTATTAAAATCAATCCTAGGAATGATTTTATAAAGAAACCAATTAGGATATGATTAATATAAGTGTAATATTTTGTATGCGTTATTATTTAATTTCGTTAGACTTTCTAATTTAATATCTTTTATTAAATTAAAAGTTAAATACTTACGCCCGAAGGGCGCCTATTCTTGCTAGTTTTACTAATAAGAGTGTAATTGCAAAAGTAAGATATCCAAAGCGCGTAGAAACTGTCCGTACGTCTATTAGAAACAGTGTTGTGTTTGTTGTGCATACGCCTCCTGATTGACACTACTGCTAAATCTGAAGTTTGCGTAGTTAATGGTGCCACCTGTTGGCCGTAAATAGCAACCCGTGATGCTTAAGAAAATAATCCTGGTGTATGAACAGTATATGCCATGCAACACTCCACTTGGGCTAGACAATCAATGGGCTCGTCACGTCTAGTCCTAGCTCCTACGTAATTGTTCCGGGGGTATTGCCCTTATGGCAAATTCGCAATCATCTTATCATCTATCTGCTAGAAGGCGGTGGCTGTCGATATTTGTGTTCTGGCTATGACGTTAGATTTCATCTAGTGGTGAGGTTTTAATTCAGGAGCTCCGGGCAGTTTGGAGTTCCCCTTCATTTTCATTAATCCCAGGTTTACTCCGGTTCGGAGTGATAGTACCTCCGAGGGTCCCATCTACGTTTTAAATAGATAAAAAAAATGAGTTTAAAAATGTATTTAGAAGATGAGTTTAAAAAGATTACTTGCATAACCAACAAGTTGGTTGGTTGGATTTTACGGCATGTCAACCCTTGGTGGGTCATTTTCTACCGAAGACATTAGTTTTATTCATTCTTCATGAGTTCTCGTTTTTTTAAAAACTCATTTTTTCTATCCAACCTATAGATGGGACACTAACAGGTACTACCAGTCCGGTTCAGAGTGGACCTGGAAGCAGTGGTGATGAAGAGGTACTCCACATTTCCCGGAGATCCAGGATCGGAACTTCACCATCGGATAGTTTAACGTCATACCCAGGACACTAATAGATAACTAACAAGTATGAATAAAACAAAAATGTATGCGGCATAAAGTAACCCAACATGGGTTGACATACCGTAAAATCCAACCAACCAACCAACCAACCAACCAACAAAATGTCCAATAGTAGATTCTGCCAATCGAAGTTGTTCAGAAATGACCTCATCGATTTGCTAGGATTGTGATCTATGTATTGGAACTACTGGGCTAAGTCAGAGTCTGGTTGCTTCGAAGGTTTCTCTTGACCATAAAGAAGTATTGTATACCATATTCATCTTGTATAGTATACCCGTAGATTATACCTGTATACTTGTAGTTGTATGCAGGTATACTTATCTTCTTTACCTGTATACCTGTAGTTGTATACAAGGCACGGAAAAAAAGGAAAAATGAGAGGAAAGAAACCGCCGGAGTAAAGAGAGCCAGAAGGAAGGAGAGACAACAACAACCTCAGCAAGCATCACTGTTTCTATGCAGTCACTGCACCAGGGATCGCAATTCAAAAATTGGCCTGTTCAGCCACTCGTGCAGACGCAGTTAAAAAATGGACACTACGCCATCGTCTTTGACAGACGGAAAGATACCAATACATACAGGTATACTTATCTTTTCTTTGATACTCATACTCTGTTTCTTCTATTTTGCTATCTTCCATCTTAGCTTGGGCTGGATCCATCTATCTCTGGTCTGTTCTGGTCTGGTTGCTGAATTTCTTAATCTATTCTGCTAGATGATATCTTAGCTGGATCTTCTGCTATTTTGGATCTGATCTGGGACGTACTGTGTTGTTACTTTGTTTTTAATTAACAACACAAGACTTACTTTTTGTTTCGAGCGCATATTCTATTTTTTTAAAGAATTCCAGACCAACAAACTAACGCACGGAAATTTTGGCTATTGGGACGAGAGACACCATACGGTTTACTCATCTTATCACTAAGGAAAATCTGATTTTCTAAACTAACTTCCCACGTTCGAACTGACGAATCAGAGACGGCGTCAATACAGGGTTACATCGTGCCACTCACATTACCTGTATATTTCTACTAAACCGTTATTTTGAATCTAACTTACACTTACCATATATAACTAATAGGTTACCTATCAATTCTGTAAAAGAAGCTGGCTATCTCCGATTCTCTCTAGTTGGTGTCTATTGTCGTGAGAGCGACGTACCTTTTCATTCCTTGAGTCAGATTGGAATCTCCCAGGTTAATACACGCAGTACCTACAAAAGAGAAATAGAAAATGTTAGAATTTGACGTATGCCACATAACATTATGTTCGGTTGTTCCCCATTTGTTTCCCACTAAAATTGTGTTCTCAAATACCTGGTATATTATAGGAACATGTTTAGTGCTAAAAGATTATCGAGACTTAAGCTGTGCTAAGCAAGACAGAAATCAACAATGGAATTAAAGGTGTTCATTATCTTCAAAATAGCCCCCTTCGTTGGTCGTTTACTTGGTTAGATTTTACAGCATGTCAACCCTGGTTGGGTTATTTTATGCCAAAGGCGTTTTGTTTTATATATTCCTGATGGGCATTCAACATTTTTTTCTAAACTTATTTTTTTCCAAATTCAATTTTCTTCCTATTTAACCCATAGATGTGATACTAACAATTTTAGAGCTCCGGGGAATGTGGGGTACTCTCCCATCCCCATTACTCCCAAGGTCACTGACTTGGCGTGGTAGTACTTGTTAGGGTCACACCGTTGGGTTAAATAGATAATAAAAATGAGTTTTAATAAATTGTTTAAAAAATGGGTACCCATCAAGAATGAATAAAAAAAACATCTTCGGGATAAAATAATCCAACAAGGGTTGACATGCTATAAAAACCAACCAACCAGCCAGCCAGCCAAGTCTCAGCAAAGATTTCGAACCATTCCTTAGTTAAATTCTTCATGTATTTGAGGCTTGAAGTCTTTCTCGCCAATATACGTGTCTTCATTTCTCTTCGCAAAAGTTTAGTAATGTTGTGTTGCAACGAGCATTTGCATTAGCATTTAAGATTTAACAATGACAAAAAGAGAAATCGTTTTTTTGTTTGTTTTGCCTGTTTTCTGTTTCTTTTTTGTTAGTCAGAATAATTTATTTTGTTTTAAAAAAAGCCACTACACCCAAGATTTTAGATAAGGCTATTCTTCTGATTAAGTCTACAAGTTCAAGCAAAGGTCAGTGCAGCTGTTAAATTTATTGGTCTATCAAAACTGTCAAAGAATTGCAGGTACAGATGAATGGCACCGCACGTTATCTCCAGGTGTTACTTGCCACGATGAAACTAAGTTGAATAACCTTTTTCGGAAGCCGAGAAAGATCAGAAGCGCGCCTGATTGAAAATACTCAAAACTCTTTTGATTCTCCTCCTCTCAAGAGAACACCTTGCCACTAGAAGAATACTCCAACGGAAGAATTAAAGAAATACCAAACCTATAAAATCGTTCGGGCGCAGAAGTAGGGAAAGGTGTCTCGACTCATATCCATGTACCCCCACGAAGCCTCCACACCATTCACCACTTCTTGAAAATCATCATGCGTCACAGAAAAAACACTGTTTACTGCCCTTTTTTCATACACAGCCAACCATTCTCGACCGTCACCACACATTTAGGCCTGATGAAGGCTTATTTAACAAAACGAAACGTTATAACATCGATTTCCCCATCAAGAATAAATTAATCACACACACACACACACACACACACACACACACATATATATATATATATATATATATATATATATTATATATATATATATATAATATACCAAGCGTGTTGGTAAATCCTTGCGATGAGAAAAAAACCAGCAAATAGTTTGATTGTAAAAATATACTACCAAACATCAACCGGGGAGAAAAAATTTTTTGAAAAAAAGAAAAGACCAAGATAGTCGTACCAACAAAAATTAATCTATTGCTACAGTATATGGCCAAAAGAAAAAACAATTTATATTTATATATATGTATATAAGATATATATATATATTCATATAACCGCTAAGAGAATAGCTAATAAGTAAAAAGTGCTCAATACCTAAGTAGAGCAGATCTTAGCCCTGAAGAGCATTAAGCCAAACTAATAATAGGTTCGTCTGACTCATTAGATTTATCTTTATATATATATATATATATATATATATATATATATATGTGTGTGTGTGTGCAGTTTAACAGGTTTCAATTCACAGTTTTCCTTCTCTTAGACTGGTTGCCTAACCAAAGTTAAAGAGCCCTGTCCGCCTTGCTATTTATTCATAGCTGGGGGGAGAGCAAGTGGATACATACCTTTCCCAAGGGTATTAGCACTATATGAAATGTAGACAGCTTCGTCTAGAATTTGAACTCAGGTCGACGAGTACATTTCCTACGACTATAACCATTACACCATGGGCCTCACACACACACACACACACACACACACACACACACACACACATATATATATATATATATATATATATATATATATATATATATATATATATATATATATATATATATATATATATATATATATATATATATATATATATATATATATATATATATATATATATATATATATATATATATATATATATATATATATATATATATATATATATATATATATATATATATATATATATATATATATATATATATATATATATATATATATATATATATATATATATATATATATATATATATATATATATATATATATATATATATATATATATATATATATATATATATATATATATATATATATATATATATATATATATATATATATATATATATATATATATATATATATATATATATATATATATATATATATATATATATATATATATATATATATATATATATATATATATATATATATATATATATATATATATATATATATATATATATATATATATATATATATATATATATATATATATATATATATATATATATATATATATATATATATATATATATATATATATATATATATATATATATATATATATATATATATATATATATATATATATATATATATATATATATATATATATATATATATATATATATATATATATATATATATATATATATATATATATATATAGAGAGAGAGAGAGAGAGAGAGAGAAGGTGTGTCAAAGTATCAATATTTTTGTACTTTTTGACATACATTATTTTCTGAAAAAAAGTTCTATTCATTTTTCAGTTCTATCTTGGTAAATACAGTTTTAAACTTGCTACCTTTAACACACCTTATATTTTGAAAAAAAAAAAAATGAATGGAACGTTATTTTTTTCATAATGCAATGTGTGTCAAAAAGTACAAAAAATCTCGATACTTTTTTACACACACACACTATATATATTATATATATGTGTGTGTGTGTGTGTGTGTATGTGTGTGTGTATGCGTGTGTGTATGTGTGTGTGCGTTTATAACACATTTCTTATTGTTTTCCATATTATTTGTTTGGCTAGATTTTCGATTATAATGTCTGGTGTATGACAGAAACATGAGACATACAGGAAAATAAACAAGACAAAGAATAACTATATTACACTTGAAGAAGAAGAAGAAGAAGAAGAAGAAGAAGAAGAAGAAGAAGAAGAAGAAGAAGATTGCCTTTTAGCATTTGTCTATGTTGCCCTCTACACCATTCACACAAACGAAAGAGACCAACGAAATGTTAAAAAATATAAATGGACTAATGAGGATAACAGTCGGAACATGTCAACAACAAAAAACAAAAAAATACAAAAAATGCCAAAAAACAAAAACAACAACAAAACTTTCTTTTTGTATCTCTAAACACAAGAAATATAAACGTATTTTTTAACGTTTACAAAACGGGAAGAAAGAAAAAACATGTTTGACTTGTGGGCTAAATAAACAGGACATAATGTCTTCTTTTGCAAGAAAAAAACCTAAAGATTTCTCTCTCTCTCTCTCTCTCTCTTCTCTCTCTCTCTCTCTCTCTCTCTTTTTTGTTAAGAATTATCTGTAAAAATCGTTTGAAAACGAGAAAACAAATTTAGTTTGAGAGGTAGAATATGAGAAAACGCGCGGATTATTGTAATGACATGATGTTACAGGTAATGTGCTATAAGTCTTCGTCGGGGCGGCCTAATTTCGGTATGAGCCATACAGCGAGGGAGTCTGTACCCTTTTCTCTAGCGCTCTAGATCAAGGAGATTATTTTTAGGGTTCGAAGTGGAGCGCCCCACCTACCATCAGCTCATCACTTTACCGCACAGATCCTTGTGCTACTTATACGTTGAGTTGGCGAGGGCCGGTAGCGAACCAGGAACCTTGTGATTCCTAGCCGAACGCTCTAACGACTGAGCTAAAAAAAGAAATGTGCTATAGACAGCTTCTAAATAAACAAGTTTTTTTTTTCAATTTTTTATTTTATCACGACATTCACAACGGCTGTATGTGGTGGATTTTGCAAGTTAAATTAATGGATATTTGAAAAATATATCCAGCCGGAGACACTCACTACGTAACGTCGTAAGAAATGAAATCAGCTCTATAATAAAAGGGGTTGGTGTTTGCCATAAGAGCAATTGTTACATAATTATTAGATCCCTATTAATTATATAAGGTAATATAGAAACATATTGGCGATTAGTGCAGCTGATGGCCTTGAGAGTGAGTGACGGCGCTTGACCTCACTCTCGCCTTGCCTTCCGGGGATAAATCGTGAGAACCGGAAGGCATAGAAAACCCTGTCTTCCGGTTTAAGGATAGTAAGTTTCAGTCAGTTAGCAAGTAGGAGCCGAGCTCGTAGGATGTGCGCAGATGTCTGGTTTGGGGATTTACAAATAAAGTAACATCAAAGTAAATCGAAGTCTTGTGTTTATTACCTAAAAACTAACAATGACACTGGGTTTCTGATAAGGAGAAATCCCTAACAGAAACCAGACCCGAAGTCCCCAAGAAAGTCCAGACCTTAGAAGAGACCAGACGCAAGACATTAGAAGATAGAACCAAAGCCGGCCAGAAGAAAAGACGACCAGAAGTAAGAAGAAAGAAAAGGGTATACAACACAATTTGAAGAATATGGTCAGGCCAATCTGTGAAGAAGGGGCTGAGAAGAAGAAATTGTTAGTCAAGCAAACAATGATCCAAAATTGCTACATAAATTCATCAAGTGACACAAAATCCGCAACAAAATAGAACAACAAAGAAAACAACAATGAATGAAATAGAATGAAGAGATTTTTTAGACAAATTTCCAGTACAACTATGACATATTATGTTTAATTTATAATGTAAATTATAAATATAAATAAAAATATAAATAAAATATAAATACCGAATTCCTCTTTGTTTGGGGGGATATAAAATCGAAGATCAGTTTACGTTAAATTTTTATTTGAAAGTGAACAAGTCATAAAATTGGCCATAAAGTCAGTTTCAAATCTTCAAATCTCACACTATATGTATATTGTAAACAACTGATCACCCAGTTTATGACCACCTCAATCAGCCCGAGTAAATTTTTTGTGAAAATGAAAATATCTGAAAAAGTGAGCCATTCTATTTAATTTTTTGTTTTCACTATTATTTTCATCATAGACTGTTCAGAGTATATATAAATATACATGAGAGTTTTATAATTTGCTTGAAGCATTGTGTATATATTGGTTTAGAGGTTGATTTTGAAGGCTATCACAATGCATGTGTAAAGAAAAAAATAATAAGATAACAATGATTTTATCTCGAAAATTCAAGAATAAAATACAGGTTATCACACAACACCATTGTTACCTGATTATTTTTTTCTTTACACCTGCATTGTGATAGCCTTCAAAATCAACCTCTAAACCAATATATATATATATATATATATATATATATATATATATATATATATATATATAGTCACAGACACCGTGTTTCGATGTATCACGTCTCCTGTGTGGCTAGACTTTTTACAAGTTACCTGCGCCTGGTATAGAAACTTGTGTGTGTATGTGTGTATGTTTAATATATATATATATATATATATATATATATATATATATATATATATATATATATATATTGAGCACTTTATATTTGTTATAATGTTGACTTATCCGGGTAAAACTTGTAACAACTAAATATTGAGACCAACCCAATATTTTCACCGGTAGGTCATTCCTTTTTCATATATATATATATATATATATATATATATATATATATATATAGGGGGAAATGTGTGTGTATCGGCATATGTGCTGTACGTGTGTATATATGCATGAATTAACAGATAGAAACTAAGAAAAGAATGGACATCTTTGGCGGGATGATAAGAAGACTGGGTCGCCTGTGGTTAATGGTCAATCGTCTGGTCATATCAAGCCTGGGCACCTATATGATTCTCACAATTTTATTGCTTTTATGGAAACCTTTTTATCATATATGTGCTAGAAGGCGGTGGCTAAGTGTCTTCATGTCCTGGGTATGACGTTAAACTTTATCTGATGGTGAAGTTCCAATTCTGGAGCTCTGGGGAATGTGGGGTACGCCTTCATCACCATTACTTCAGGTACACTCGGAGTGGCAGTACCTCTTAGAGTCATATCTATGTGCAAAATGAAAAAAAACAACATGAGTTTAAAAATGTTTTTAAAAATGGGTTTTAAAAAAATGTCTTTAAAAAATGAGTTTAAAAAATAAGGGTGTTATTCGCAGAATTGCGTCCCAGCCTCCTGCCTTAAAAAAAACGCTAGGCAGTGATAGCTGAAAAAACAACCCCACCTACGAATGAAGTCCCTATCTGAAGCGGTTTCTGCTGAAATTTTTTTTTTTACCTCCTCCTGTCTTTTTTCGACAAGTAAATGTAAATATTTTAACCATCCCCTTCTTTAAAATATTGGTGGGGGGGTAAATATTTACATTTACTTATCAATAAAAGTATAGCTTATTTTTAATGCCTTCAAACCACACACACAGAAAAAAATAATTTGTCGATAAAAACACCTTCAATCCGTTAAAAAATATTTTTTTCGGTATTTTCATCTTTTTTTTTCGACATTTAATTTCAAATAAAAAATCAAAACATTTTTTTTTTGTATTTTTGTTTTGTTTTAATATATTTATTTCCAACAAACAATTTGTATCGACAATTTATTTTTTAGGGGTTTGAAGGCGTTAAAACTAAGCCATATTTTTATCGACAAGTAAATGTAAATATTTAGCCCCAACCCCCCAAAAATATTTTAAAAAGGGGTAGGGTTAAAATATTTACATTTACTTGTCAAAAAAAAAGAAAAAAAGAATGGAGGTGGTAAAATATCGCATTTCGGGGAAAAACACCTTAAGCGCTGGTTGTTTTTGTTTTTTTCAGCTAGGGACATCATTCGTAGGTGGGGTTGTTTTTTCAGATATCACCGCCTAGCGTTTTTAATGCTGGAGGCCGGGACGCAATTCAGCGAATAGAACGAAAATGAGTACTTATCAAGAATTAATAAAACAAAAAAGGTTTTACAAATTACCCAATGGGTTGACATGCCGTAAAATCCAACCAACCTACCAACCAACTGTTTAGCGTGTGTAATAGATAGGAACTATCTACGTAAAGAATGGACCTGTTAGTGGGGAGAAGAAGACTGGGTGGCCTGTGGTTAATGATACCGGACTTGACATTTTCATTTGCCCCTCTCCTCCCGAAAATAACCTCGGCAGTACACGAATCCTCCAGAGACCCAGATATCCAATACGAAGGTATTAGCAGGCGTTAAGGGTGTGTGTATGGCGCGGGGGAGTCTGGAAGCTGGGGAGTGACCAAATGGTGGAAATATCTGTCATCAGTTTCAAATGAAGAAGGCTGCCCGCAACGGGCACGTGCCGGACTCTTGGCCCCTTGATACTCTTTCTCTGTTTACCTTTGTAATTCAATACCTTCTTCTTCTTCTTCTTCTTCTTCTTTCTTTCTTTCTTTCTTTCTTCTTTTTCACACACACACACACACACATGCGCGCGCGCACGCACGCACACACACACACACACACACACACACATCACATCTCCTGATTTTATTCTTCTGGGATCATCTTTATTTCTTTCATGTATGTCTTTCTTCTTCTTCATGATCCAAGCTGTGCTACTCATGCCTATCTATCTATCTATCTATCTATCTATCTAAGTAAGATAAGTTTCCTATTTATCATTATAATTTTTTTTTGCGAATAAGGTGGCGCACCACATCTCCCACCAGCTCCCCACTTTACTGTATGGATCCAAGCTGTGCTACTCATAGCTATCTATCTATCTATCTAAGCATTTTCATATCTATGACATTGTTAGCATCAAAGTTAAGCAGCGATGAGCCTCTTCAATACTTAATTGGGTGACCATTTAAGCAGCAGCAGGTACTGTAACAGAATATGAAAATGATTTGATTCGGCATTAAATGACCCGAAAAGGATTGATATGCCGTAAAAAGCAAGCAAGCAAGCAAAAATCTATCACATTTTTCATATCTGTCTGTCTGTCTTCCGGTCTATCTATCTATCATATTAAACAATGTAAAACCATAATTCGTCAGGCTAATTTGCAATCTTTTTACAATAAGTTTTTTTCTCAAATTATTTATCTCTTTTAATAATCATTTAATATTATAAATCTCTTTAAAATTGTTTATACTGGAACTGATGGACAATATCTAAGTGGGGTCTGTATCCGCACCCAAACGCAGACTGTAAGTTTTCTCTTCGTTATTATAATTATTTTCATGGCAGATTATAAGAAATATCTGGTTTATTATTCTTTCCCGCCCATTCAATGTCCGCCATTTTTCTTAGACTTTGGTCCTCTACGTACATTTTCTTGCCATTTCCATAATTCCTGACAATAAAAGATCGCAGAGTCCATAGACAAACAGATTAGGAATTTCCGCATTTTTTTTCTCCCTATTTTCTTCAATAGACGTTCACTGACTTTCACTGAAATCAATTCGAAATGTGTAAAACAAGTGTCAATGGATTTAACATAATCATCCTTCGTTCTGTTTCGAATTAGTTCTGTTTTTATCTTATTCCTGTTTATTTTCCTGTGTGGTCTTCTTCTTCTTCTTCTTCTTCTTTCTTCTTCTTCTTCTTCTTCTTCTTCTTCTTCTTATTATTATTATTATATATTATTATTATTATTATTATTATTATTATTATTTGAGTTTTCACATCAGTGTTAGCTGATGGTCTTTCACTGGAGTCTGAGTGACAGCAAGTCTCCTCAGGTCTCCAGGACTCTTCTGAGTATTCTGGCAGATTGCAGCAGTGCAGTGTTCTGAATGGTTTCAATCCTTCCTCTGATATCCAAACTTTCCAAACCCTTTTCTAATCCTTTTGGGACTGTTCCAAGTGCACCAACTACAATTGGTATAACTTTCACTTTCATATTCCATAACTTTTTCAGTTCTCTGGCAAGGTCCAGATATTTGTCAATTTTTTCATTTTCCTTTAGCTTCACCCTGTGATCCGCTGGCACTGCAAAATCCACCAGTTGACAAGTTCTTTCTTTTTTGTTTATCAACACTAGGTCTGGTCTTCTTGCTGGGATAAGGTGATCCGTTTTAATTTCAAAGTCCCAGAGAATTTTGTGCGTTTCGTTCTCAAGAACAGATTCTGGTTTATGCATATACCATTTTGTTGTGTGGTCAAAATTTAATTTCTTGCATAATTCCCAGTGGATCACCTTCCCAACCCAGTCGTGTCTAGTTTTGTATTCTCGTTGTGCTAGTTTGCTACATTCGCAGAGTATATGGTTAACAGTCTCATCTCTATTACCGCAAAGTCTACATTTACTATTTTGTTGGGTCTTATCAATTTTCGCTTTGATGTAGTTTGTCCTTATGGCATTATTTTGTGCAGCAATTATAAGTGATTCTGTTTCTCTTTTGAGGTTTCCCTTTCTTAACCATGTCCAAGTCTTTCCATGTGCAACCTCATCTATTTGTCGTTTGAAGCGTCCATATAATTGTTTTTCTTCCCATTTTTGTTTTCTAGTCTTTGTCGTTTTTCTGTTTGTCCATCTGCCGTTTCTACTATTGTTGGTCGCCATAAGTAATTTGTCTTTGCTCTTCCTTGTGTAATCTTCAAGTTGTTGGATTGTGGTTTCTACGCATTCCTCTATGTTGGCAAGACCTCTTCCCCCTTCCTTTCTTGACACATACAATATATCTCTATCATCTCTAGGGTGGAGAGCCTTGTGCATGGTCATTAATTTTCTCGTCCTTTGGTCTATCTGTCTAAGTTCTTCTTTTGTCCATTTTAAGAATGGTCCTGAGTATCTTATAATGAGGACAGCCCAGGTATTAATTCCTTTGATCAGATTTCTGCTGTTAAGTTTCGTTTCTAGAAGTTTTCTAGTTCTCCTGAGATATTCTTTTTTAACTTTTCCTTTCATTTCTGCTTGCATGATATTGTCCGCTTCTAAAATTCCTAAGTATTTGTAGCTTTCATTTTCATCAAGATATTTTATAGTTTCCTGATTTGGTAGTTGTATTCCATTTAATAGTTTCCTTTCACACCTTTTTATTACAAGCATAGCACATTTTTCGATTCCAAATTCCATCCCTATATCCTGGCTATATATTCTAATAGTTTGTACTAGGCTCTCCAATTCTTTTTCATTTTTTGCAAAAATCTTAATGTCATCCATGTACATAAGGTGGTTGATCTTTTCTTGTGAATTACTAAATTTGTATCCCCCGGTACATTTTTTCAGTATATGGTTTAGCGGCATCATTGCAATAATAAAGAGTAGTGGTGATAATGAGTCTCCTTGGAAGATACCTCTTTGGATTTTTACTTCTGCGAGGGATTGTTTTCCAGCTTTTAATTGAACTCGCCAGTTTTCCATGGCTTTTTTAATGAAGTTTATAATGTTGTTGGAAATTTTATACATTTGTAGGCATTCTAAAATCCAGGTATTATTATTATTATTATTATTATTATTATTATTATTATTATTATTATTATTCATCATCATCATCATCATCATCATCATCATCATCATCATCATCATCATCATTCATTCATTCATTCATTTCTTTACTTTGTACTTGTAAATACTATGTGGGCCTTGCAAAGAGATGTATTGGGTCTATCTTCTTCTGTTTATAGCCATTCTTCTTCTTCTTCTTCTTCTTCTTCTTATTCTTATTCTTATTCTTCTTATTCTATCAAATTTTAGAGCAAAAACGTTTCTCGTTCCCCAAATAGTACCTTTCTTTCTTTCCATCTTTCTTTCTTTCTTTCTTTCTTTCTTTTATCTTGGTATGATCAAGAAAGGGGCAGATAAACACATTAACAAGATACCGGCCAGTCACAGCCTATATGAAATAGAAAAAAATGCATTTTGCGGAACTGCACATCTATTTAGAAGAGTATTTTGAATATGAGTGTAGAAATAACACCCAAAAGAGCATAGCACCCCCTCCCCTAAAAAAAAAGCAACACAGATGCATAGATACATATAATCACTTTCTACCTTAGTAAACAATTATATCGTCAAGTAACTATCTTACTACAACTAATTTTGCTCATAGTTATATAGTATTCCAATGTAATACGAGTATTTTTAGACAGATTTATTTGACACATAGATTGGACCCTAACAAGTACTACCACTCCGGGTCAGAGTAGATAGGGGATAATAGCAATGAAAGTGTAGTTTATATTCCCTAGATCCTGAGAACTGGATCCCCCCCCCCCAGATGTAGTTTAATTTCGAACATTACATTGGGTTTAGGTATACCTTTGCAGAGGTTACAGTCGGTGTATTCTAAGCCAATAATATAATATATATATATATATATATATATATATATATATATAGAGAGAGAGAGAGAGAGAGAGAGAGTCATCCACAGACACGAGTTTCGACTTATCAAGTCTCTTCAGTGTGGCTAGATATTTGTAAGCTACCTACAGCCGGAATTGAAATCCGATCGGCTGGGACCTTAACCATTAGGCTGTTGTCACTTATAGAATGGGAAGGGGATTTTAACTGTCTTAATACACACATCGCTTTGTATGTAAAGTCCGTCATAGAGTGCTCCATCCCTTATATATAGGAGAGCGTCGCGTTTACGCTTGAGTTGGCGGCCGTTAGCGAAATCCCCCCCCCAGAGTGCTCAACCCTAGGGGGATGGGGAGCGTATATATTTATATAATTATATATATATATATATATATGGGGTGTATACCAAACACCTCCGTAGGAGCAGGATGGGACACAAAATCAATTTGTTAATCGGAGGTGTGAATCCAGGGTTATCCTTTTTCTAGTCTGGTTGCACTACTAAGGTTAAAGATCCCAGTCTGCCCTACTATTTACCCATAGCTGGAGGGAGAATAGTTGGATGTACATCTTTCCTAAGGATATTAGCGCAATGTGAAATGCCAAAAGCTTCATCCAGGAATTGAACTCGTCTCGCCATGTCCATTTCCTACGACGGTAACCATTACACCACGTGCCACCAAACCGTTATAGGTTAAAGACTAAGAGCATCGCAAATTCGCTGGAGTAGCAAGCGTGCTTCAGGTATTCATAAAACCCATACGTTTGTACCAGATGCAACAAGCACTGCTGTTTGTATACGGGTCTACGCAGTAACCACAAATGATGCTAAGTCTCATGCTACAGGCGCAGTATTAAAATTCACACCTACTTAATAAAGAAGTCAATGATTTTCATCTGGTCTCCTTACTACAGACTCCCCCCCTCTCTCTCTCTCTCTATATATATATATATATATATATATATATATATAATACTAATAATAGTGTTAGATATAAAATAAAGGGTCTACCATGGTTTCAATCAAAAATTGATCTCCTCAGGACCCCACTCTATATTAACCAAGTTGATGTAATTCCTCGGTTAGACCCTTTATCTTACATCTAACAATATTATTAGTATTATTACTACTCTATATTTTTAATATATTGGGCACTTTTGAATTATTTACTGACGCCACTGCGACGGAAAATTTAAAGCAACAATCGGATATATATATATATATATATATATATATATATATAGAGAGAGAGAGAGAGAGAGAGAGAGATAGATAGATAGATAGATAGATATCTTCGTAGAGCCTCTTCAAGCGATGTAAAAAAAATGACGTCCGTTCAATTTGGCTTTCACCTTTCTTTTTTTAAGTGTGTGATGATTTTTTACTTTTTAATTTACTTATTCATTATTATTTAAATCATATTCTTTATTAATCTAGTAGATTCATACACAAAATTTATTCTTACTACTAGTTCATCTGTGATTCGTGTTTAGCGTTTAATAGATACCACCAAAATACATCACGTTATCAGTTTAGGCCATATTGAAAGAAGAAACGTAAATATTTTTGAATTTTTTTAAATCATGCAAAAAAGAAATAACGACCATAAAGAGTTGTTACAAAGAAAAATAGTTAATTCAAAGATCAGATTATCCGATTGGAGAAAAATTACTTATCATTATTTTTTTAAATAAGTAAAACAGTCCGTTTTTTACAACACGGCCAGTTTCTTTATTGATATTTTTTTAGCAGAATTCTGTATTCATGGATCTTTAACCAAAAAACTCTGGCATTGAAACTTATAAAGATCTTCTGATATAATTATTTAGGTTCGTATTATTATAGAGAAAAAGTCAAAATCGTTTTTTGTCGATTCTTTTGTTCATAAGATAAAATATAAGGGGAGTAGACCTCGTAAAAAAATATTTACCCTAATATATTTTAGGAAAAAAAAAACTATTTCAGACATATTTTCATCAAATGGTAAGTAACTATGAAACTTTTCGTAAAAATTGGTTCATTAATTGATTGTTAATAGAATTAAAAAAGCCTATAGTCATAACTTGTTTTTGGCTACGTTAAATTTCAATTGATTTAACGGTGCAAAATTGTAAATATTGTTTATTGTTCATAATTTCATTATTTCCGTAAGCCGAAAACATTTTGTTTTAATCATCAGGAGTTTGTTTAATATGTCTTCTTTCGAATGGAAAATTTTTTCAAGATAATATTAACCTTTATGCAAGTTTCATTCGGTTAAATATAGGGGGGGGTACATTTCACAGGGAAAATTCGTGGTAACTAGATCTTTCTTTCTTTCTTTTATCTTGGTATGATCAAGAAAGGGGCAGATAAACACATTAACAAGATACCGGCCAGTCACAGCCTATATGAAATAGAAAAAAATGCATTTTGCGGAACTGCACATCTATTTAGAAGAGTATTTTGAATATGAGTGTAGAAATAACACCCAAAAGAGGCATAGCACCCCCTCCCCTAAAAAAAAAGCAACACAGATGCATAGATACATATAATCACTTTCTACCTTAGTAAACAATTATATCGTCAAGTAACTATCTTACTACAACTAATTTGCTCATAGTTATATAGTATTCCAATGTAATACGAGTATTTTTAGACAGATTTATTTGACACATAGATTGGACCCTAACAAGTACTACCACTCCGGGTCAGAGTAGATAGGGGATAATAGCAATGAAAGTGTAGTTTATATTCCCTAGATCCTGAGAACTGGATCCCCCCCCCCAGATGTAGTTTAATTTCGAACATTACATTGGGTTTAGGTATACCTTTGCAGAGGTTACAGTCGGTGTATTCTAAGCCAATAATATATATATATATATATATATATATATATATATATATATATATATATATATATATATATATAGAGAGAGAGAGAGAGAGAGAGAGAGTCATCCACAGACACGAGTTTCGACTTATCAAGTCTCTTCAGTGTGGCTAGATATTTGTAAGCTACCTACAGCCGGAATTGAAATCCGATCGGCTGGGACCTTAACCATTAGGCTGTTGTCACTTATAGAATGGGAAGGGGATTTTAACTGTCTTAATACACACATCGCTTTGTATGTAAAGTCCGTCATAGAGTGCTCCATCCCTTATATATAGGAGAGCGTCGCGTTTACGCTTGAGTTGGCGGCCGTTAGCGAAATCCCCCCCCCCAGAGTGCTCAACCCTAGGGGGATGGGGAGCGTATATATATTATATATATATATATATATATATAATATGGGGGGGTGTATACCAAACACCTCCGTAGGAGCAGGATGGGACACAAAATCAATTTGTTAATCGGAGGTGTGAATCCAGGGTTATCCTTTTTCTAGTCTGGTTGCACTACTAAGGTTAAAGATCCCAGTCTGCCCTACTATTTACCCATAGCTGGAGGGAGAATAGTTGGATGTACATCTTTCCTAAGGATATTAGCGCAATGTGAAATGCCAAAAGCTTCATCCAGGAATTGAACTCGTCTCGCCATGTCCATTTCCTACGACGGTAACCATTACACCACGTGCCACCAAACCGTTATAGGTTAAAGACTAAGAGCATCGCAAATTCGCTGGAGTAGCAAGCGTGCTTCAGGTATTCATAAAACCCATACGTTTGTACCAGATGCAACAAGCACTGCTGTTTTGTATACGGGTCTACGCAGTAACCACAAATGATGCTAAGTCTCATGCTACAGGCGCAGTATTAAAATTCACACCTACTTAATAAAGAAGTCAATGATTTTCATCTGGTCTCCTTACTACAGACTCCCCCCCCTCTCTCTCTCTCTCTATATATATATATATATATATATATATATATATAATACTAATAATAGTGTTAGATATAAAATAAAGGGTCTACCATGGTTTCAATCAAAAATTGATCTCCTCAGGACCCCACTCTATATTAACCAAGTTGATGTAATTCCTCGGTTAGACCTTTATCTTACATCTAACAATATTATTAGTATTATTACTACTCTATATTTTTAATATATTTGGCACTTTTGAATTATTTACTGACGCCACTGCGACGGAAAATTTAAAGCAACAATCGGATATATATATATATATATATATATTATATATATATATATATAGAGAGAGAGAGAGAGAGAGAGAGAGGATAGATAGATAGATATCTTCGTAGAGCCTCTTCAAGCGATGTAAAAAAAATGACGTCCGTTCAATTTGGCTTTCACCTTTTTTTTTTAAAGTGTGTGTGATGATTTTTACTTTTTAATTTACTTATTCATTATTATTTAAATCATATTCTTTATTAATCTAGTAGATTCATACACAAAATTTATTCTTACTACTAGTTCATCTGTGATTCGTGTTTAGCGTTTAATAGATACCACCAAAATACATCACGTTATCAGTTTAGGCCATATTGAAAGAAGAAACGTAAATATTTTTGAATTTTTTAAATCATGCAAAAAAGAAATAACGACCATAAAGAGTTGTTACAAAGAAAAATAGTTAATTCAAAGATCAGATTATCCGATTGGAGAAAAATTACTTATCATTATTTTTTTAAATAAGTAAAACAGTCCGTTTTTTACAACACGGCCAGTTTCTTTATTGATATTTTTTTAGCAGAATTCTGTATTCATGGATCTTTAACCAAAAAACTCTGGCATTGAAACTTATAAAGATCTTCTGATATAATTATTTAGGTTCGTATTATTATAGAGAAAAAGTCAAAATCGTTTTTTGTCGATTCTTTTGTTCATAAGATAAAATATAAGGGGAGTAGACCTCGTAAAAAAATATTTACCCTAATATATTTTAGGAAAAAAAAAACTATTTCAGACATATTTTCATCAAATGGTAAGTAACTATGAAACTTTTCGTAAAAATTGGTTCATTAATTGATTGTTAATAGAATTAAAAAAGCCTATAGTCATAACTTGTTTTTGGCTACGTTAAATTTCAATTGATTTAACGGTGCAAAATTGTAAATATTGTTTATTGTTCATAATTTTCATTATTTCCGTAAGCCGAAAACATTTTGTTTTAATCATCAGGAGTTTGTTTAATATGTCTTCTTTCGAATGGACAAAATTTTTTCAAGATAATATTAACCTTTATGCAAGTTTCATTCGGTTAAATATAGGGGGGGGGGTACATTTCACAGGGAAAATTCGTGGTAACTAGATTATATGCAACTATATGTATATACTTCAGTAGATCTTTATTTTATTATTATTATTATTATTATTATTATTATTATTATTATTATTATTATTATTATTATTCCTCATTTTGAGTTTTCACATCAGAATTAGCTGATGGTCTTTCACTGGAGTCTGAGTTACAGCAAGTCTCCTCAGGTCTCCAGGACTCTTCTGAGTATTCTGGCAGATTGCAGCAGTGCAGTGTTCTGAATGGTTTCAATCCTTCCTCTGATTTCCAAACTTTCCAAACCCTTTTCTAATCCTTTTGGGACCTTTCCAAGTGCACCAACTACAATTAGTATCACTTTGACTTTCATATTCCATAACTGTTTCAGTTCTCTGGCAAGGTTCAGATATTTGTCCATTCTTTTCATTTTCCTTTAGCTTCACCCTGTGATCTGCTGGAACTGCAAAATCCACCAGTTGACGAGTTCCTTCTTTTTTGTTTATCAACACTAGGTCTGGTCTTC
>CM042144.1:67373766-67403766 GCA_023376005.1 Doryteuthis pealeii | reverse complement strand
GGTGTGGTAGTACCTATTAGAGTCCTATCTATAGGTTAAATAGAAAAATGTACTTATAACATTTTTTGTAACCATTAAGAATCAATTTATTTAAAAAATTAGTCGGTATTAAATATATATTTACCAACTCCTCCGCACGAGCAGGGTGTGACACAAGGTCAATTTCTTAAGCGGAGTTTAACAGGTTTAAATTCAGAGTTTTCCTTCTCCTAGACCGGTTGCCTAACCAAGGTTAAAGAGCCCAGTCTGTCCTACTATTTACCCATAGCTGGAGGAAGAGTAGAATTCATACCTTTCCCAAGGGTATTAGTGCTAAGTGAAATGCAATTACCACGTCTAGGATTTGAACTCGGGTCGACGAGTCCATTAGTCGGTATTAAATGACCCACTGAGATTGTTATGCTGTGAAGCAAACCAAACCAAAGCTGTTGGTGAAATGACATCTGAATGCACACACGCGCGCGCGAACACACATACACACATACACACACAGACACACACATACACGTATATATATATATATATATATATATATATAAATGGGGGGGTGTAAAATAGGGTATGAATCCGAAGGTATATAGGAGATAGAAAAACAAAGTATTCCAAAAAGATGAATTTATTCTTGATGGAGATGTTATAAAGTTTCGGTTTTGTTTTTGTAAGTCATCCAGTCGTTCTACACAATTCAAGTCTCGATGAAGGATGTCAAAAATCTGTGTGTGTGTGTGTGTGTGTGTGTACGCGCTCTATGCTATACTATACAGTTAAAAGGCGCTTGTTACCATTGGTTTCAAAGCAGCTCACCGCTATATATAACTGAATAAAAATTTGCTGTCATTTTTCGAGGGCACTTTTTCTTGATGAAAAGCGATTAATACGCTGTTTCGAAACAAATGGTAACACACACGTTTTAATTGTATACTATACCATAAGAAATAAATATAGCTTTTACACCTATAATCACGCACTTTATTTGATGTATTCTACAGCCCCTCCAACAGGGCAGCTCTAACTTTGAAATTGTACATAGCTATTTCTATATAAAGACAGTGTATCGAAGTTCTCATTAATTGTGCTACTGGACTTGATCAAAAGTTCATGACTTAAAACCGTTCCGCTTAGGACATCTTCTTTATTTTTCTGACCTTCTGTTATTGTATCGAAGTTCACATTGATTGACCTACTGTACCGACTTGTTCAACAGTTCATGACTTAAAACCGTTCCGCTTATGTCATCTTCTTTATTTTTCTGACCGGCTATTGTTATTAAGGAGATTACCATGTTGGTTAAACACACGAAAGCCAATTGACTCTAGCAGTACTTAATTTGTTTACTCTCATAAAACACTCCTCTCTGTCACTTGAATACTATAGACTGCATCAAAGCAGCGTAAAGTGTTCCTTGGGCTTATTACATCTCCTAAGTGCTACATGCTTCTCGAGAGACATTAAATCATTGTCTCAGGTTTAGGGCGGTAAGTGTAAAGCTAATAAAATAACAACTCTTTGCTTTGGCAGTGGAGCCTAATAAATAATTGCATTATTGTCGTTATTTTATTTATGTGTGCTCAAAAAACATTACCTTAAATTCTCTTTCTAGCCCCCACCCACGCTATTAACTGTCAAAAGTGTGTTGATTGGTTGCATTTTACGGCATGTCAACCCGTGTTGGGTTATTTTATGCCGAAAACGTTTTGTTTTATTCATTCTTGTTGGGTATTCAATTCTTTTTTCAAACTCAATTTCTAAGCACATTTTTAACACTCATTTTTAATCTATTTAACCCATAGATGGGATCCTAACAGGTACTACCACTCCGATTTGTTTTATTAATTTCTGGATGGGTATTCAATTTGTGGTTAAACCGAACTTAACAGACCTAAATTTCACCATCGTATGTCACCCCACCGAAAGAAAAAAATACCAAAAATCAGGGAATTAACCGAACTTAATGAAATTTTCAGTGTTGATATATCAATGAATAAAAGATATAATGCACCAGTTATCTTATTTAAAAACTAATACATTTTTTCAGGTCAGTTAACTTTAAACCACAAATCTTTGAGAATTTGTGTTACACCTCAAAGATATGTGGTTCAATGTTAACAGACTGAGGGAAATTTAGAAATTATCCGCACTTTTGTTTTATGGAAACTGAGCTCATCTAGGATGATTTGATAGGCAGAACCATAACTAATATTCAGAGAACAAACTACCTCGTTGATGATAACTCGCCGATTCACCAATACTATCTCTTGAGTTTGTTGAATCTTCTTATCGGTGGTAGAGGTTGATGGGCGATCTGTTCCCTCTACGTGCGTTACGCTTGTCCGGCCACTTTTAAACTTCTCTGTCCACTCATACACTCTTCTACGCAGTAGTGCATTGTCCTCGTCTTGTGCTAAAAGCCTCCGACGAATTTCAGCCCCAGGCACTCGTTTCGACCAGAGAAATCGGGTTACTTCCATAGTGAATACTGCTAGTGGAGTGGCAATGTTTATCTTCTAAAGACAGCAAGCAAAATGATGCGATCAGGTTCAAATTTAGATGACGCAGGCGCAGAACGCACTGTGAAAATAATAAAGATATGTTATGGCGAAAGTGGTGATATTTTTTTATTCTCCCTCGTAATATCAAAATTTATTTTTCTTAGTTTTTATCTATTCATTGCACTTTACATATTTGAATATATTTATCTATCTATCAATATATATATATATATATTATATATATATATATAATATATATATCCCTCTCTCACCATCCACTTTCTCTCTCTCTCTCTCTCTCTCTCTCTCTCTCTATATATATATATATATATATATATATATATATATATATATATCACTTAATTTTTTGTATAATTTACTTCAGCGTATTTCGTTTATTTTTTCTATCTTTTTCCTTTCCTTCGTTCAACCTTCACTATTTTTTATAAATATCGACACACACGTACACACAAAAAGACAAACACCCCCCCACAACACACACACACTCATGTGTATATATACATATATATATATATATATATATATGTGTGTTGTGTGTGTGTGTGTCTGTGTGTGTGTTTGTGTGAGTGTGTGTGTGTTCCTTTATTATTCTTAGTTTTATCAATTACTTATTACAGCTTTTATCAACATGCATATGATATAAACGTCTTCAGCATGAAATAAACGAATGGTTGACCCGTCATAAAATCCAACCAGCCAACCCACCAACCAACCTAATAGCAATTAATTTTAACCAGATAATTGGATTCTCTGTAACCAAATATATGAATACATACCAGTCTAAAAATAAGTAGATTCCTTTAAAAACATTTATGCAATTTCATTTTAGGTTACACGCGTTTTGTAATTTTCTTTTTGATTACACAGTTTATGTATATGTTTACCAGCAAGCTTTAATGTTTTTGACTAAATGAACTGCGACTAATAATAACTGAAAGTAAATATTTTCATTGCTTGCTTCCTTATGCTCTTCTCATTAATTTACTTATAGGATAAGTTTTGCCCTTGACTCCAGCTCTTAGTGTTTGAGTTAGGTTTCCAATGTTGTGTTAGAAAGCAATATTTCCGTCTCTCCGGGAGATTGACTGTATATATAATCTTATTTCACGAGATATCATATCGTTTGTTTAAGAAAATGACGAGTTGTAAATATTTCGTAATCTATTCAGAATGACAAATATAAAGAAGATTATGCATGATTTTCAAATATTTCTGTACCCTTGGGTCATAATACTGCTGGGAGTATCTGTTACGATTCGAGTTGCCGTTTTAGGCCTGTAGTTGAATGTAGTTTCACAGTGGATATCATTTGTGGCGAAGTAGAAAGATGTAGTATCAGTTGTAATCCTTGTCTGTTGATCTGTCTTTAGGCCTGTAGTTGAATGTAGTTTCACAGTGGATATCATTTGTGGCATAAAGTTTGATCCTTCCTCGAAGTAGAAAGATTTAGTATCAATTGTAATCCTTGTCTGTTGATCTATCTTTAGGCCTGTAGTTGAATGTAATTTCACAGTGGATATCATTTGTGGCATAAAGTTTGATCCTTCCTCGCAGTAGAAAGATGTAGTATCAATTGTAATCCTTGTCTGTTGATCTGGCTTTTAAATAGAAATATTTAATCTCAGTTTTAATCCATGTCTATTGGTCCTTCCTTGAAGTAAAAAGATGTAGTATCAGTTTTAATGCTTGTCTATTGATCCTTTCTTGAAACAGTCCAGAAAGCAAGTAATTTATGACAATTTATCAACACCGTTCAATACATGTTTGGGCATTTTACATTGGTCAATTCAGCTCCTCCTGTTTGGAACAGTCTATAAATATAAGTTATGTTTGTTAGTATAGATTATAACCAGGAGATATCCAAAAATATCCCCTGCAGAAGGTTAAGAATCCCCATAAAAAGAGATGTCCCATATATGTCTCCAAACTGCATCCGATAGTGAGGCTCCAGTTCTGGGAATCTGGTAATTGTGGAGTTCAATTTTAATTGCCATTACTCCCAGGTTCACTCTGAGCCAGATAGATGGTATCTGTAAGATTCACATCTATGGGTCAAATAGAAGTGATTGAAAATTATTCGTATTAGATGGGAATACTTGATAGCACATAACTAAATTATTTTTTATTAAGAATAGTTACTTGAAACTATACTTTTTTAGTAAAGATTATTATTATCATTATTTACTTGAAATCATACAACTATGGGCAAATTATTTGTATTAGGTAAGAATACTTGATATCACATAACCATATGCGAAAAAATAAAACTCTAAAAAAAAAAACACAAAAAATGTAAATATGAATGTACCATGAAAAAAATTCCGTATCATATAAGCATAAGATTACCTTGTGTACACATTTTTTGTTTTTGCTTTTGTAATATATTTCTTGAATTCATCATAAACAATTTGCTCTATTTCTTAAAAACAAAATCTGAATCTCTGCTGTTAAAAGAATAATAATAATAAAAATAAAAATAACATAAATGAAGTGCTTATTTGTTGAAATAACCTTCAAGCCCGTTAGCCTCAAATTAGTTTTTATTTAAACGATATTTCAATTTAATTTTTAGTAGTGAATCTCCTGCCAAAAATGTTAAAAAATTTTGCTTATGAATTTTACTGACCATAAAATATTGAATTTTATAAAAAAAATCAATATATATATATATATATATATATATATATATATATATATATATATATATATATTGTGTTAAACTGCATTGACAATTCTTATCGGACAAGTTTTTGTTCAATCCTTTCTAATTTTCTGGCCATCTTTTTGGTGTCAGGGTGAACTGATGTAGCAGTCCACCAAAGGTTTAATTACGAGCGCTTTCGGCAATTCGATTTGCCATCTTTAGGTAGGAAACTGATGCTATGTCCCGTGTCTCGTTTTTAAGGAAAACGAGCAATAGCGTAGGAATTGGAAGTGGGAGGTAGTAACAATTGGTAGGGGGAGGTTGTAGGAATTAGTAGTAGTTCGAACGAACGATGCAGTAGAGATTTTTTGTGGGAGGGGGGCACGAGTTATATATATATATATATATATATATATATATATATATATATATATATATAATATATATAATTTTATATATATATTTACTTTTTAGTGGATCTTATTGAAATGCTAATAATGAAAATAAAAAAGAAGAGCGGGAGACAGCAACCCTCCCCTTAAAGTTAAAAAAAACCCACAAAAACTGCTAAATGAGAAAGCATCTGAGATTTAAGCATTGAATTTTTTTAATGGCTTTCTTATAAACATTATACACAAACTATATATATTCATTAAATAGCCTGTTGATTATGTAAGATAGTATAGAATTCGACATGTAGCTGGTAATTCTGTCCCAGGGAAAATACCTGAAAAATAATAGACAAAGTTTTAAATTTTTCATTTTTCAACATACTGTTGGATTCATTTCCATTTCTTCATGTCTCCTCCCCGCCACACACACACACACACACACACACACACACACACACACACACACACATATATATATATATATATATATATATATATAGGTGTATAATTTCATCTGTTTCTTTAATAGGACTCAGCCAATATTGAAAACTTATATGTACATATAAAGTTTTGCGTATATGTTTGTCCATATACGGGGTATTATAGATAAATTTAACATTTACTCGTGGACAATTCCGTTCGACATGCGACGGTTTTTGATCATCAATTTTCGCTTTCACATGCAATGATCGCATCATCGGCTTTCATATAAAAACGTCAAGTAAATAACGGATAATAACCTTTTATCACACATTCAACATATACTGAATATCTTTCATCTTTTACTCGTACAAATATTCAATGTCCTGAAGAAGGTTTTAATTTATAAAAACCGAAATACTTAAGTATCGAAATAAAGAGTTTCCATTGTTCATGACATCCTGTGTTTGTTTTTTTTAAAAATGTTCTCCACATAAATAGATAAATGGATACCTTGGTTCAGATATAAATTAATTTCGGCATTTCATTGTCTCCTCATTCTGATTTTTTTTTAATTTGGAGACCTCCTCCCAGTCTTATTCGTAAGATCTTCACCGGAAGATCATACCAATAAGACCGGGTGTGAGGTCTTATATATATATATATATATATATATATATATATATATATATATATATATGCGTGTGTGTGTGTGTGTGTGTGTGTGTGTATGTGTGTGTGAGAGAGAGAATATTCTTTTAAATCCCAACCTGGGATTTTTAAAAGGTTCCCAATTACAAGAAATAGACCAGGTGCACTTTCTCGAGAATTTAGCAAACTTTTTTTATTCCTTGAGTAGTGTCAATGAAAGTAGAAATATAGAAAAAAAACTGAACAGATTTCGTTGTATATTTATCCAGATTCAGCAAATTCTGCGATCTCTTTACAATGATTACTGTCTCAGTTTTTCTCGTGTAATTAAAGAAAACTCTTTGTTTTGTATTTTTCTATCATATTTTATAAGTAACTTGAACAGCTTTACAGGCATGATTAAGTTGTTTTCTCGGACCCAGATGATAGACGTTGTTTTAATTTCCCCACAGGTTTTTTTTCTTTACTCCGGAATCAGTGATGTCATGAACACGTGTTGTCCATACAACTGGAAAAAGATGAACGATAAAAATGAAATAAAATAAAGGAAGATATTTCAAACATAAAGAAAGGAAATAAAGAAAGAAGCACGTAAAGGGTACATCTGGAAAGAGTTGTATTTCGGCGTCAGAAACAAGGAAGGAAGAAAAAAATAAAGAAATAAAGAAGGGAAAAGATGTGAGGAAGTAAAAGACAGGTAGAAAAGAAAGAAAACAAGAGTGAAAGAGAGATGAAGGAGAGATGAAGAAAGGAGAGAGAAAGAGAGAAGACGGAGGAAAAGAATAGCGAAAAGGAAGACAAAGAAGGAATCGAGAGAGAAAGAAAAAAAAGAAGAAAAAAGAAATAAAAGAAGATTGAAGAGAAGAGATAAAGAAAGAATAAAGAAAGAGAAGAGAAAGAAAAAAAGAAAGATTAGAAGAGTGAAGGAGGGAGGCAAAAAAGGAGTAGTGAAAGAAAGAAAAATGAAGAAAAAAGAAAGAAAGAAGGTTGAAAGGGGGGGGAGACAAAGAATAGAGAAAGAGAAAAAAATGTAGAAAAAAAGAAAGAAACAAAGGAGTCTGAAGGGGGAGATGAAAAAATAATAGAGAAAGAAAGGAAGAAAAAGGAAGAAAAAAAGAAAGAAAAGAAGAATGAAGGTGGGGGGATAAAAGAAAGAACAGAGAGAGAAAGAAAAAGGAAGAAAAGAAATAAAAGAAGAGTGAAGGAGGGGAGATAAAGAAACAATAGAGAAAGAAATAAAAGGAAAGGAAAAAGAAATAAAAGAAGACTGAAGGTGGGGGGGGGGCAAAGAAAGAATAGAGAAATACTGAAAAAGAGAAGAAAAATAAAGAAAAGAAGGGTCAAAGATGATAAGTTGAAAGAATAGCGAGAAAAAGAAGAAAAAAGTGTTAAAGGAGAGACAGTGAAAAAAATAGAGAAAGAAAGAAGAACGAAAAAGAAGGGAGATTGAAAGGGGGTATAAAGAAAGAATGGAGAAAGAAAGAAAAAAGAAGAAAAAACATAAGAGAAAGAAAAGAGTGAAATATAAGAAGGGAGTGTTAAAGGTAAAAAGGAAAAAAAAAGGAAGAATTTTAAAAAAGAGAGAAAGAAAAAAGCTAGAAAATGAAAGCAAGGGACGAATGAGAAAAAAAAAAAAGAAAAAAGAAGGAAATAAAATGATATAAAAAGGAAAGAATGAAGGAAGGAAAATAAGAAGTTTGAACAAGAACTGCAATCTGGTAATCTCGCGTGATTACAGATCTACGCGCATGTCTAGGGAAGGTTTTATGGAAATTCTTCTAGTTTAGTAGTAATGATAGTTTTCACACCAGCGTTAGCTGGTGGTCTTTCACTGGAATTGGAATTTGAAGTCTCCTCAGGTCTCCTGGACTCTCCTAAGTATTCCAGCTGAATTCAACAAGGCTGTTGTCTGGATGGTCTCAATTCTTCCTTTGATTTCCAGTTCCTCGTCTTTTTTCTAAGATTTTGAAAACAGCACTGCTCACGTGACTTTCGGAAACATTTTTTCACGCTCAGAATTGCGGAGACATAGAATAAACTGCCCGCGTCTGTTGTAGGCTGCCGAAGCACTGAGTCTTTCGAAGCCTCCATGCTTCCTGTGGTCCGCCGTCACTATACCTTGATGACACTCTCCACATACATATGCACACATGCGCACACATACATGCATATTACTACTGTAAACTGTTCATGTTCCTGACACTGCATTACTCTGTGTACTTGACTTTGATGAGTTTTACCGTTCCTTGTGCCCCAACTACTATTGGTATCACTTTCACTCTCATATTCCACAGCTATTTCAATTCTCTTGCAAGGTCTAGGTATTTGTCTTCCTTTTGGTTTTCTTTCATTTTCACACTATGATCTGCTGGAACTGCAAAATCTACCAGTTGAAAAGTTCTTTTTTTTTTTTTGGTTAATCAATATTAGGTCTGATCTTCTGGCTGGGATAATGCGATCGGTCTATTATTTGGTGTGAGAACGCCTTTCACTGCAGGCTGAGTGACAGCAAGTTGTCTTAGGTCTTTGAGAGTCTTCTGATTAATCCAGCTTATCTTAACAGTGCTGTCATTTGGATGGTCGCAATTCTACTGCGGATTTCCAATTCTTCCAGACTATGTTCCAAACCCTTGTGAACCGTTCCCAGGGCCCTAATTTTTTAGCTCTCTGGCCAGTTCCAAGTATTTGTCAATCTTTTTGTTTTCTTTCATCTTCACTCTATGGTCCACCGCGATGGCAAAATCTACGAGATGGCACGTTTTCTTTTTCTTGTTAATTCATACTAGATCTGGTCTCTTAGCCAGGATTTAGTGATCCGTCTCTGTCTCTCAGTGCCCCAAGAAATTTTATGCGTCTCATTCTCTAGGACAGATTCCGGTTTGTGCATATACCATTTAGTAGCATAGGGAAAATTGAGGTTCTTGCACAATTCCCAGTGGATGACCTTTCCTACTCAGTTATTATTATTATTATTATTATTATATTATTATTATTATTATTATTATTATTATTCCTTTTGAGTTTTCACATCAGTGTTAGCTGATGGTCTTTCACTGGAGTCTGAGTGACAGCAAGTCTCCTCAGGTTTCCAGGACTCTTCTGAGTATTCTGGTAGATTGCAGCAGTGCAGTGTTCTGAATGGTTTCAATTCTTCCTCTGATTTCCAAACTTTCCAAACCCTTTTCTAATCCTTTTGGGACCGTTCCAAGTGCACCAACTACAATTGGCATAACTTTCACTTTCATATTCCATAACTTTTTCAGTTCTCTGGCAAGGTCCAGATATTTGTCCATTTTTTCATTTTCCTTGAGCTTCACCCTGTGATCTGCTGAAACTGCAAAATCCACTAGTTGACAAGTTCTTTCTTTTTTGTTTATCAACACTAGGTCTGGTCTTCTTGCTGGAATAAGGTGATCCGTTTTTATTTCAAATACACATAGAATTTTATGTGTTTCGTTCTCAAGAACAGATTATTATTATTATTATTATTATTATTATTATTATTATTTATTTATTTATTTATTCATATCGCACATTAGTTGGATTATAGTAATAAGGAATGTAGGCGAAGCCGCCTATTGTCACTATCAGCCCTACAGCGAGGGAGTCTATCCCATTTTCACTATTGTTAGACCAGGGATTGCTTTTGTGTCTGTGGTGGAGCGCCACACCTATCATGAGCTCCTCACTTTACCGCACAGATCGAAGCTGTGCTACTCATTCGCTGAGTTGGCGTGTTTGATATCGAATACGGAACTCTGTTGGTCAGAGGCGGATGCTTTACGACTAAGATAAAGCGGTTCATAAAGAAAGTACTTATTAGTAATAGAAAGAGAGGAAGGTTCAGACCTAACGAAAATATAGTTACTCCCCTTGATCAGTAGGGGGTTGATGGGAAACCCGGAAGTAGGGTTTCCAACATGACACTTTTGGATTGGGGTTTGTACCGAGTGGACACACGTTCATGTTCTTCGAAATAAACAATATAAACCCTTTTTTGTGGGGGGGTCTTAGCCTTTTGCTGAAGATACAGTCATCGTATTCTAAGCTCATTACAAGAGTGCTGGATAGATGATACGTTTGATAGCAAGTCTGATAGCCATTAAACAAACTACGCATTGCTGAGATCTAAGAAATATTTAGCTTTATAAATTGTGGTGGGTGTAAGAGACACAACATCGCCAGATCTGATTGGATTTCTTTTTTCAGAGTTACTTTGGTTTTGATTTTCGTAGGATTTGTTTTCCTAAGTAATGTACTGCGACCAAGTCAATTCCCTTGGGAGGATCGAGGCAATCCACTGGTCGTAGAACATTACCAGTGATGAGGTACGGGAACCAAACCCAACAGCAGCATGCCTCTTCGTCTCTTGTTATAAAAACAAAAGATGAGTCCGTTCAAACGGTCGTGTCCCTGATCCTCCTATCGGAACATCCAGCGCGGCGTACTGGAATTCCCTCCCGACTAGCTGGATATAAACGACCTAGTGATGCTCTGCGAAACCATCAGCTCTTTTTAGTGGCTTGGGATCTTTGGACAAGTCAAAATTCCTTCGATGTACAGGAAATGGTTCTGGACTGAACAAAATTGAAAGCACTAGTGAATTTGGATATTTTGTTTGTTTTGTTTTGTTTTACGGCATATCAACCTCAGTGGGTCATTTAATGCCGATAAAGTTTTGAAATAAATCAATTCTTAATGGATAATACAATTTTTTTATAAATACATTTTTGTATTTATCCCATTGATGGGACCCTAACAGGTACTACCACCCCGGGTCAGAGTGGACCAGGGAGCAATGGTGATGAAGGGGTGCTCCATATTCCCCAAACCTTCAAAACTGGAACCTCACCATCAGATAGAGTTTAACGTCATTCCTAGGACATGTAGACCCGCAGCCACCGCCTTCTAGCATCCATATGATAAAAAGGGGTTGGGGCTTGCCATAAGGGCAATAGGGTTAGGAAAATCATATAGGTGCTAGGGGTTGACGTGACCAGCCGATTGATCGGAGGGGGCTTCTCCGACCGCCCGTCTAGCCCAAGATAGGGCCAAAGTGGAGTATTGCACGTCATGAACTGCTCATCTACCTGGGCTCTATCCATAAGCATCATGGGTCGCCACCCACGGCCAACAGGTGGCCCCATTGGGGGAGTTTTACCCCTCTGCAGAGGTGCAGTCGGTGCATTCTAAGGCCCAAGCCGACAGGGCGATGAATTTGGATAGCTCCACGCACTATATACAGGAGATAGATAGATAGATAAGAAAATACTACGAGAGAGATACATAAACTGAAATAGATAGATAGATAGATATGAAGAAATGGAGATAAATATAGATAGTGATAGCAACTTTCCTCGTGTCTCCATGATTCTTCTGAGTATTCAAATTGATCTTAACAATGTTGTCGGTTGGATGGTCTCTATTCTTCCTTTGATTTCCAATTCATCCAGACTCTTTTCCAAAGTCTTGGGGACCGTTCAAAAGACACCAACTACTAGTGGTAGGAGCTTCATCTTCAGGATCAAGAGTTCTTTCAGTTCTCTAGATAGGACCAAATATTTGTTTATCTTTTAACTTTATTACATTTCAATTTTCTGGTCCGCCGGAACGGCAAAATCTGTTAGCTAATAAGTTCTCTTCTTTTTGATGATCAACACAAAATCTGGTCCTCTAGCCGGGTGTGGGTGATCTGTTTGTATCGCAAAATCCAAGAGAATCTTATGCGTCTCATTCCTTATGATGGATTCTGGTTTTTGAATATACCATTTGTTAGTATGTTCAAAATTCAATTTCTTGCACAATTCCCAGTGGATTATTTTTCCCACCCAGTCATGCCTAGTTTTGTATACCCTTTGTACTAGTTTTTTGCATTCGCTTATTAAGGGATTAGTTTCCAAACATCCTATATTTGCTATTCTGTTACGTTTGATCTATTATTGCTTTGATGTTATTGCTCCTCATGGCCTTATTTTGTGCTGCTATTATAAGGGATTTAGTTTCTCTCTTGAGGCTTCCTTTTCTTAGTTATATCTATGACTTCTAGTGTGCAATCTTTCCCGTTCCCGCTCTGTCGTATCGATTGCATCTCTACAGAGGGATAAAATCCCCCAATGGGGCTACCTGTTATCCGGGGTGGGGATCGTGATGCTTAAGGACGTAATATTCTTGGCTGAGCAGTTTATGACATGCAACACTCCACTATGATCCTTACTAGGACTAGACGGACGGTCTGAGAGCCTGAATCAATTAATCGGCTTGTCGTGCCAATCCCTACCTCGATATGATTGTCCCGACCCTAGTGCACTTATGGCAAAGCCAGCCCTTTTACCATATATGTGCTATCATACTGTGGTATATTCACTGGTCTTGCTAGTAAACAATAAGCGTATTTGAGATTTCTGGAGAACTTGCCTTTGGGATTAGCATCGTATAAAGACAAGAAAACTTAAATTTTGATTTTGATTTTGCGGGAGGGTTGTGAAATACATACTCAATCAAATGTTGTAATAATTAAATTATCATACTATGATATATTCACATGTCCCGCTAGTCTTAACTATTATCCTTTGTTAAGGTATAGGCAATGCGGGGACAATTTGTATCGAAGCTACGGCATTAAACTATCCTACTGTGATATATCCACAGGTCCCGACAGTCTTAATTATTATCCTTTGTTAACGTATAGACAATGCGGAGACACTTTGTATCGAAGTTACGGCATTAAATTATTATACTGTGATATATCCACAGGTCCCGATAGTCTTAACTATTATCCTTTGTTAAGGTATAGGCAATGCGGGGACGATTTGTATCAAAGCTACGGCATTAAATTATCATACTGTGATATATCCACAGGTCCCGATAGTCTTAACTATTATCCTTTGTTAACGTATAGGCAATGCGGCGACACTTTGTATCGAAGTTACGGCAAAATTAGACTCAGAAACAAGGTAATCTTCGACGTTTCGAAAACATATCTCATGTAATGAACATCCCCTTGTTTTTAAGATGAAAAATTGGTCTTAAGAAGTCGTTTATTATACGCGTATATACGTTAAATGAAAGAAATAGTGTAAATGCTCGCTTTTTCTGTCAAAACCCTTGGGTAACCATTGTGGTAACGATTCCTACTATGCTCTTCCCGCCCCCTTTCTGATGTCAACCAGCACAAAACCTTTTAACACAATACACTCTTTGCATTATTTACGCCCTCCGAAGAATTATTCAAGGTATTTTTATTTAAAATATTCAGGCGAAACGTATACAGACTCCTTTTTCCTATTTTCTTGTTTCTCAACTCTATGAAAATACATCACATTTTAACAAGTCTACTATGTTAATTAATCATAGCCTTGAAGATACCGACGGATAAATCTTGTGCTTAGAGTTGGCCACCTGGCCCACTCTGTTTTTTTTTCAGGAATTCAGAATGGCAGTGTGGAAGTCACTTGGACTGGAAATACTTAGCCTTACCTCTTTAATAGCCGCCGTGCAGTAGTGGTTACCAAGTTCGTCTTAGAGAACATCATTTTTGTTATAAACTCTATCATCATTGCTTCATTCAGAGCATTGTTTCCGACCAAGATAAAAATTAGTACAAACAATGATATGTATATACACAATAGGGTAGGTAGATTTTTCAGGTTTTTTTTAATATCAAATTTTCCATCGATGAGAAAGTTTTGTTCTAGTGTACTGAATGCTGATACCAAAAATTTGATTTTTTACTTGCACCATTGTTTGAGGAAATAGCATCAAAGATCATCTACTAAAATGCACTAAAAATCCTCGTTTTCGGAAAATTTAACCTTTAGAAAATGAGGATTTTTAGTGCATTTTAGTAGACGATCTTTGATGCTATTTCCTCAAACAATGGTGCAAGTAAAATATTTTTTTTGGTATCAGTATTCAGTATAAAAGTAAAAAGTCGACGGGGCGACCTAAAGTCGGTATCAGCCTGTCAGCGAGGGAGTCTATCCCCTTTTCAATAGCGCTAGACCAAGGAGATTGTTTTTTAGCATATGTGGGGGAGCGCCACACCTACCATCAGCTCTTTACTTTACCGCACAGATCCCTGTGCTACTCATACGCTGAGTTGGCGGGGACCGGTATCGAACTAGGAACCTTGTGGTTTCTAGCCGAACGCTCTACCGACTGAGCTAACCCGGCCCCTTCTCAGTATACTAACACACAACTAACACATAGATTGACAATTTGGTATTTTTAAAAAGTGAAAAATCGACCTACCCTATTACACAACGACTCTGAAACGAGCAGGATGTAGTAAATGCCTCCGACTGTAGCTTGTTTAGAGTTGAGTGCTAGACTAGATTATATATTGGTAAGTAAAAGTAAAGTAAAGTAGTCGGGGTTGCCTAAAGTCGGTATCAGCCAGACAGTGAGGAAGTCTATCCCCTTTTCACTAGCGTTCGATCAAAGAGAGTGTGTTTTAGCATATAAGGTGAAGCACTACATCTACCATCAGCTTCTCACTTTACCGCACAGATTCCTGTACTCCTCATACGCTGAGTTGGCGTGGGCCAGTAACGAGCCAGGAATCTTGTGATTCCTAGTCCAACGCTCTACCGTACTCGATATTTGCTTAGTTTAGAGTAGTATGACACAAGGACAGACGAGGAAAATGAGAATCGGGTTGTTGGTACACAAGATATAATTGTCTCCCTTTTAGAATTGTGACAGGGCTTTACACGACACGTGTCCGATGCTTAGCTATTCATCTTTGACAAATACGACTCTGAACGAAACAAACAGACGTGAGTCTCTCGTTCCGTAGCGACTAGGCACATATATACCTGTTGTGTTTCCAGACCGAGCAAAACCAAATGAATATTAATAGGCTTGTTTCCATCTTTATCTTGAACTTCTTGCATTCAATGGAACACCTTTGTGTCCTTTTTGTTTGTTTGGGACTGAACCATGTTATCCTTGTATGTTTTTATTAAATACTTTTAACCTGTATGAATTGACTTTGTCTTTTCCCTTCCGAATATTCTGTGTTGCGTTATCATTTTTGATCACGTAATACATTATAGGAGAGCGGGTGTTATCTTCGCACTAATACCCTGCTAATATCCGAAATGGGAATGCTTTGTTTGCCTTGAAAATGAGCGTGAGAAATCCAAGTTTTTGCGCTGCTCAAACACCGATGTTTCCCATGAGCGGGAAATACGAAGGAGATTAAATAATTATCCACACTCTTGTTTTATTGTGGAAGATTTGATAGGTAGATCCGTGACTAATCTGCAGAGAACAAACTACCTCATCGATGATAACTCGCCGGTTGGCCAATACCATCTCTCCCAAGCTATAAACTGGAGATGGCTAAGATGAGAAAACCTCAAGAGAGAAACAGAATCTCTCATAATCGCAACACAAGTCAGTGCCATAAGAACAAATTATAATAAAGTTATATAAACAAATTATATAAAAGCAAAAATAGATATGACGCAACGGAAAAGCAAGTGTAGAATGTGTGGAGAAAAAGAAGAAACAATTAATCATAGGCTAAGCAAATGCAGCAAACACAAAGGGAGTACAAGACTAGGCACTACTGGTGTTGTACACTCTTCTTTCCTTACTTCTATTTTTCTTCTGTTCATCTTTGGTATCTTACGTTCTTCTCCTAGCATCTCGCTAGGAGAAGAATTTAAGATACCTAACATCTCTTCTAGCATCTGGACTTCGTCTTGGTGGTCGGTCGCACTTAATTCACTTCTTCTAGGTCAGTCTTGTTACCAAGACATTCATTAACCACAACACCATGTTATTTTCGTAAGCTTTTATTTACTTAACTAAACATTTCATGTAACTAAACATAGCGCGCGTATGCAGGTGAGTCCCAGCTAAGCAGACATATCTTATCTGCCTGACGTCTAAGCTGAAACTGAGAGCCAACCAGGTCGCAAGTGACTTCACGTATTTCGCGGGCTTTCGGTAATATTCCATGGAAAGTCCCGCCCGTGATATGAAAAGGGGCCATCCCTTCAGAAATTCAGGGGGTTGACAATAATCTTATGCAACCGCATAGATTATGTAACACTGGTTGAGAAACGTGATCCACTGGGAATTGTACAAAAATTGATTTTTCACCATGCAACTAATATGGTATATACACAAACCGGAATCTATACTGCAGAATGAGACGCATAACATTCACTGAAACTTTAAGATACAGACAGATCAACTAATCACGGCTAGGAAACCAGACCTAGTATTAATCAACAAGAGGGCGAAAGCCTGTCATCTCGTAGATTTTACCGTTTCAGCGGATCGCCGAGTGAAAGTGAAAGAAAGCGAAAAGATAACAAATACTTGGACCTTGGACAGTGAAACATAAAGGTAAATGTCGTACCAATTGTAATTGATGCCCTTGGAACAGCATTTAAGGGTCTGGAAAAGAGTCTGGATAAACTAGAAATCAGAGGAATAATCGACTCCATCCAAAAAACGGTCTTGTTAAGATCGGCTAGAATACTCAGAAGAGTCCTGGAAACCTTATGAGATTTGTTGTCACTCAGCCTCCAGTGAACCACCGTCTAAGGTGTTACGATTTTAGTGGCCATCCTTTAGGCTTCAAGCAAGAGCGCTTGTCCAGCGGAAACCCTTGGTAAAGAATCCTTTGGTTATTCCTTGGTGCTCCTCAATGAAAGTTCCTCGCCAATGATTGCAAATGGACGTCTCTCAGTATCAGTGCTTAAGTAGTCAACCAGCCACGCATTATGGGTGTTGATTGGCGGAGGAATAAACCACGTGACCTCGTCTAGTCTCTAAATTTGTATTTAGCACACCTTATATGTCAAAATATTCCAACGGGTGTGATAAACTCTAATTGAGCGAAATTATAATAATATGTGTATCTTTCGAAATAGCTAAAAAAAAGCCAAGGTACGTAAAATTTACGGTGATACCAGTGGTAGTTGGAACACTTGGAGTGGTCTGCAGTGTCTTGGATCAACAAGGTAATTTCCTACGACCCTAACCATTACACCATGCACCTACATATGTATCCATATACAGGTGTCAACTGAAGAATGCCATGATTTCTATTCTGCGTTTAATCAATTGCAATGAAAACTGTCTATGCATATACGTGTATTTCGTTTTCATTCACTTGCAAAATTTTACATTTATATTGATGCATCGTCATTGTATATTTGATTGATTGATTGTTCAAATACTGGACGAGGCTTTTCGCATTTCACATAACGCTAGAGAAATTATTTGCACCCAACGACTCTCTCTCCAGTTATGGGTAAATAGTAGAGCAGACTGGACACTTTAACCTTGGATAGGTGACCAGTCTAGAAGGAAAACTCTGGATTCAAACTTGTTCAACTCCGCATAAGAAATTGACCTTTTGTCACATCCTAGTCGTACGAAGGGGTATATATATATATATATAATATATATAATATATATATATATATATATATATATGAAGTGGTCAAAGGATGTGTTTGAATGGCGAAGGCCGACAATTTTTAGGGAGATTATGTGCTTAATTAAAGTCATACCCAATCATTAGGTATGACTTTAATTAAGGTATGACAATTTTAGGGAGATTATGTGAATCTCCCTAAAAATTGTCGGCCTTCGCCATTCAAACACATCGTTTGACCACTTTATACTGTCGTGCCATAAGTCACCCAAAAAAGTGCGATATACATATCAGTTTAAAATAAACAAGAGATTCTGGGGAAGCCAGGTAGTGTAGTGGTTAGAATGTCCGCCTGTCAGCCTGACAGGTAGGGTTCGAATCGCGCACAAAGCACTGCCTGTCTATAGCTCTGCTGATGAGGCCTAATGGGCTGAAATGTACATACAGAGATTGACTTTTTCTCGATTTGTTTACGCTTTACATTTAAACCGATATGCACGCCTAATTCATCTAATTATAATGAATTAATTAACAAATTAGGTATGACTTTAATTAAGCACATAATCTCCCTATATATATATATATATATATGATTGATTGATTAATTTTAATGGCATGTCAACCCGTCTAGGGTTTTTTATGCCTAGAGGTTGGTTAAGTTGTTTATTAAGAGTTCTTTTTGTAACACAGATATCAAGTATTTCTATCTAATAGAAATAATTGGTATATATTGCATTCGTGCGTCCTGATCTCCTGCCCTAAAAAACGCTAATCATCAGCTCAAAATCTGACCCGTGTTAGTTTTGAACTCCTTAGCTGTTTGAAGGCATTTTTCTCGAAAAGTTAATGCAATATGAAAGCAATATTTTACACCCGCCAAGTCTTTTCTCGACAAGTAAATGTAAAATATTTTACCCCCTGCCCCTCTTTAAAGTATTTTTAGCGGTTTGAAGGCGTTTGTATCGACAACTATCTTTTTTAGTGATTTGAAGGCGTTAAAATCAACAAGTTAATACAATGAGAAAGCGATATTTTACAGCCACTACTAGTTTTTTTTTATCGACAAGTAAACGTAAATATTTTACATCCCACCCCTTTTAAAATATCTTTTCACAAATAAAAAATCAGAATATTTAGATATTTTTTTTATTTTAATTACGAAAATGTAACAAAAATGTCACATCATTTTTAATTCAAAAACATCTTTTTTTTCGGTATTTTCATATTGTTTTAATTAAAAAAAATGTCACGTATTTTTCAAAACTAGCACGGGTCAGATTTTGAGCAGGCACCGCTTAGCGTTTTTTAGGACAGGGGGCCAGGACGCACTCATCTGATATTTACAAAATAATTTGTATATAGTCGTATGGCTTCAAGCCTTACCCCTGAGTAGAGTAAACATTTAGAATATTCTAAACTTCACTGACAGTACAGCATTGTAGAATTGAAACGTACACGTTTAATCACGTGTTATAGTGGGGATATGAGGATACATTGGTCTGGAGATTTGGCATTCGGCTACGTGACAGCAGGTGGAATAAACGTGTAGAAAAGAAAGGACCGCAATTTTAATCATGATACATTCAAAGATGGCGATGAAAATCAAAACGAGGCTGATGACAGAGGTAGAAGATAGGAAAAAAAGTAAAAAAATAAAAATAAAAAAGTAAAAAAATAAAAAACGACGAAGGATATTGATACGCACAACTAGAGAGTAAAATATAAAGACACACTGAAGCACATATACAGACACGGAAAGAGAGATAAACACACACCTATCGACATGGAAGTAAAATATGTAAATGAATTCGACAATATGTAGAAATTAGAAAAACAAAGTATTCCAGAAAAAAGATGAATTTATTCGGATGCTCACGTCGACGTTTAAACGTTTTGGTTTGTATACCTAAATAAGGGAGTCCAGTCGGTCGGGGCTTTAGAATACACCGACTGCACCTCTGCAGAGGGGTAAGACCCCTCAAATGAGGCCACCTTTTGGCTGTGGGTGACGACCCGTGATACTTAAGGACGGAATTAATGACATGCAACACTCCACTTTGGTCCTTACTTAAGCTAGACGGGCGGTCAAAAAGACCTCCCCCGATCAATCGGCTGGCCATGTCAAACCCTATCACCTATATGATTATCCCAACCCTATTGCTCTTATGGCAAACCCAAACCTTTTTATCTTATGTACTAGAAGGCGGTGGCTGAGGGTCTTTATGTCCTGGATATGACGTTAAACTCATAAACTGATGGTGAGGTGCCAGTTCTGGAGGTCTGGACAATGTGGAGCACTCCTTCATAACCATTGCTCCCAGGTCCACTCTGACCCAGAGTGGTAGTACCTATTTGGGTCCCATCTATGGGCTAAATAGAACAAATAAGTATGAATTTATTTCAAAACTTTGTCGGCATTGGATGACCCACCGAGGTTGATATGCTATAAAAAAAAACGGAAAAAAAAAAACAAAGCAAACCAAACCTACATAAGGACCCAAGTAGAGTGTTATAGGTCATGGACTGCTCATCCACAAGCATACCGTCCTTAAGCATCACGGATAGCCACCCACGGCCAACAGGTAACATCATTGGGAGGAGGGTCTTACCCCTCTGCTGAGGCGCAGTCGGTGTTTTCCGACAGGGCTTTAACTTATTTTGTATGTGCTACTACTACTTTATCAAAATGTACAGTTTTATATATTGGCATGTATCCCTGTTTGTTTACTTCTCGTAAGTTCGTGTAGAGGTCACTTAAGAGGAATATAAATACCTACTACTTAACAAAACGAAGAAATCTTGCTAAGTACGTTTGGTGTGGAGGTAAGACGCTTGCCTGTCAATTTGACAGACAAATTTCGAATCACACACGGGGCGGTCTTCGTATCTATAGCTCTGCTGATGAGGCCTAATAGGCCGAAATGTACATACAGAGATTGATTTTTCTCGATTTGTTTAGCCTTACATTTAAATAGGTAATCCCGCCTAATTAATTATTAATGAATTAACTTTCAAAAATTAGGTTCGACTTCAATTAAGCACATATTCTCCCAACTATCGATATGTGTAAAGATTAGATTAACAACGTATTAAAAAAAAAAAAGAAGATAAATTTATTCTGATAATATTTAAATATTTCGGTTAATATCATACCTTCATCAGGACAATAAAATAGGAAGGAAAAATAAATTGTTGTTTAAACGACGATGGATGTTTTTGTAAAATGACTTGAGCTGGAAATATGTATGGGTGACAGGCACATAACCGTATTTTGGTCATCAAAATGAACACTAACCAAAATACGGTTTCATTATATATCTTTATTATACCACAATTAATTATTATTATTGTTATATTATTTGTGTGGGCCCCCATTACTATTCCACAGAAAAAAGGCTTCTTATATTTTTCACTAATAAAAAGTAAAGGAATTGTATAAAAAATTAAAGAAATAGTAAATGAGTATGCTTTATTTTGAAGGAAAAACTAATTCATTGCTAATAAATATTTAACAATTAAAGTCCATCTCCCAGAAGACCAGCTTCATTTTGATGTATGATACATGTTAATGTGTTGGTAATTATACCTGTTCTAAATAAAATGGCATTAATTTTGACTCACCCTCGTATCTTGCGGATTAGCAGTATTTTCGTAAGATGTCAAATGAAAAAAAAAAAAAAAAAAACAACTTTTTACTGATTAAATAGAATTAAATTACTCTAAAAATAACCAATTTATATAAAATATTCACAGTTTCTAATAATTAAGTTACATCATTTATTAAACTCTTCAAGAAGAAACGTGGCATAAGTGTTGTCACATTTTAGATTGCTTGTGTCAAGTGAACTGTGGCTATTTAATCAGCTGCTTCTATCATTAAAGGTCTTCCGGGTTGTTTCTAATTGTTCTGAATCAAATAACTTTATGGACCACTAAAATATGTCTTAAGATTCTTGTGTCCATTTTTAGGCTGCAGGTGAGAGCACTTTTCAGTGGAGATCCCTTGTGTTCCTTAGTGTTAAGCAGACTCCTTGTGTTCCTTAGTGTTAAGCAGGATCCTTGTGTTGTTGATCCGTTCTTTCGTCTCAAACACGAGCTACTAAACGCCTTTCAAGATTTGCTATTACATAGCTAACCAACCACGTATTCGAGCGTGTTGATTGGCTGATTGAATCCACGCGGCCACGAAGAGTTTATAAATTTAAGTGGTGGGCACACCTTATATAGCAAAAAATTGGGCGCCTCATGCGGTGTAATGGTTAGCAGGCTAGATTAGCAGGCCACTGTTAGTGAGTTCGATACTCACTCGGTGCCCCATACTTCTGGCCTTGTGCCACATCTAAGCTACGATTAGTAAATAACTATATAGCAAAATATTCCAATATGACCGTGGATCCCCAATTCAGTATTGTTTTATGTGTGGACCCTAAATATTTTCACATGGACCCTGGGGTTCTATGTGGGCCTGAGTTGAGAACCACTTTTTATAACAGGAACCAACATTTTGCCACAAGTCCATTGAAAATACTTTTAGATTCCTGCAATATTCCATTTCTTTTATAAACAACGGAATAAAGCCAAATAGAATATGTTCTGATGTTAATGCATTCATATGCTATATAAAAAGACTCTCAGTCACATGGAAATCCTATCTCACTGAAAAGTTAAAGAAATAATTGTTTCAAACTGTAGTAGTATGTATGGCTAATGCAACGCCTAGAGAATAAACTAGATGGGAGCTGCAAAAGAATGCTGCGTGTGATGTTTAAAAAATCGTGGAAACAACACCCACAAGAAAGCAGATGTACGTCCACTTGCCCTCTATCACACAAACCATCCGAGTGAGACGAACAAGACATGCTGGACACTGCTGCAGAAGCAAGGACGAACTCATAAGCGACGTCCTCTTGTGGAAACCACCACATGGACACGCCAGTGCGGGCCGTCCAGCAAAGACCTATATTTACCAGCACTGCGCTGATACTGGATGCTGCGTCGAGGGCCTCCTGAAGGTAATGAATGATAGGAACGATTGGCGAGAGATTGTCAGGGATATCCGTGCTACTAGCGCGGTAAGATGATGATAATTATGATTATTGTTTCTAGTAGCACGGTAAAATGATTGATGATGATGATGATGATTACTATTATAGTTCCTACTATATTATACAAGCCGAAGCTCATGGGTGATAGGCACAAAAAATGCGTCGATCCCGTCGGCATTTCCCCTCGTGAGGGGCGCATCCGGCGCTTGGCAATAAACCCAGCCCTGCCCCCTTAAATCAAGGGGCAGGTATTGCCTGGGGGTGTATTTGCCTCATACCCCACTTGTATGGGCTGGGCACAAGGCCTCGTTTTAATGTGGGCCACCCACAAGCCGAAGCTCATGGGTGGGGAAGAACAAAAATTGCGTCGATCCCTTCGGCATTCCCCCTCAAGGGGGTGCCTCAGGCGCTGGGCAATAAACCCAGCCCTGCCCCCAAGGGGGCAGGTATTGCCTGGGGGATAGCCCCCTGGGACCGACGCTATTAATTGAATACACCGGTCCAGTGGCCGAAGCACACTGGACCCCCGTCCCGAAGGCCGTGTTGGAAATGCCTGAAACTGAAAGAATTATGAAGAGTTCCACAGATCTTTTGATTTTCGTTTAATTAATTAATTATCTCACTTAATTAGCAAAAATCAATAATTAAATGTTGTGTGTTTCTTAGTTAGATGGATATTAAAGTATATGCAAGATTTCAAATCTGAACGACCTATATTCTCAGAGTTTAAGGTCGACACGTACATACCGTGGGATTCCTTGAGACTCTTTTATATATATAGATGTATTATATTTCATATATTTGTCATTGGCGTTGCAAGAACTGCTTTCAGTTAGATCACCGGAATTAAGCAGTGAAGAGCCTTTTCAATACTTAGATGGCTGATCAGCAAAACAGGTATTGTAAGAAACCTAAAATCGAAATGACTTGAATCAGCATTAAATGACCCGAAATTAATTGATAACACATCACTCAATAAGTCTCAGGACTAACTAATAAAACAACATCTTTTAGGCAAAATTCGACTTTATTCATCAACATAATCTCCTTCTAGAGTGATACACTGATTCCAACGCTTCTCTAACAATTTGATGCCTTCTTTGTAAAAGGATTTGTCTTTGACCTCAAAATACGCCTCAGATTCCGATATCCCTTATTCATTGGAACCAAATCTCTTTCCCCTGGAGCATTCTTTTGAAGTCTGCAAACAGCCAGTAGTTGCGTGTGGCCAGATCTAGAGAATAGGGTTGGTCCGGAAGCAATTCGAAGTAATTCGAAGTGAAATTCATGTAGTTTTAACATCATTGTGATCGACTTGTGACACGGTGCATTGTCTTGGTGAAAGAGGGAGAGAAAGAGAGTTAAGAAAATCCGTGCTCTCAGCAATAATTGATGATGATAACGATGATGATGATTGTGATGATGACGGTGGTGTGATGGTGGTGGTGATGGTGGTGGTGATGATGATGATGATGAAGATGATGTAGAAACAATACGGCACATATATCCTTTAATCTTCTGTCTGTCTTTCATTTCCGTCTATTTATCCAATTAATAGACAAGAAGAAATAAAGAATAAAGATTAAAAAAGAAGAAGAAAAGAAAAAAGAAAAGAAAAGGAAATAATGTCTTCAAAATAGAACCGTACCCCTCCTCTCGTTCAACAGTAATTAGAAATCAAGTTCCGGTTCAAAGGAAAGAAACTTCTTCAGTATTTCAATGCCCAGTTAGAAAGCTAACAGGTGCCGACGGAAATTCGTTAACAACAGGCAAGTGCTTGATACTCCGATGATTGACGGATTGTTCCGACACCCCTACCTGAACCCCCCGTCTGAAAAACACACCCAGATGGATCAGCTAAAATAAATAGCCGTGATACTGTTAAAAAGAACGGGAAGAGGAATTGACGGACGGCTGGACAAGAAAAACAATCGTGTTTTAAGTGTGTCCGAGAATCTCCCATTCCTTTGGCCAGCATCTCATAAAATGTTTATTACTTTTCAACTCATTTTACTTGGAGAATTTCGTGACATTTTAAATTCGCTGTTGAACTCGGTTCTAGGATTTTTCCTTGGGGAGTTCTTTCAAAGGGGAGGGGGGCTGATATGTTGAATATATATATCCTGATAAGACATCCTGATGAGATTACCATAGTGAGGAGTCAAAATATATATTTTTTATTCGGGCTTGGTTAATTGATTGGATAAAAAATTAAAAAGAAATACGTTGCAAAATAATTTTTCAATTGCTTACGACACAAATACACCGACCTCCGTGTTCGTCGATATCATTTCTCATCTCTGAATGTACAACACAGAAAGTACGAACTCATAAGCGACGTTCTCCTGTGGAAGCCAACACATGGACATGCAAGTGTGGGGCGCCCAGCAAGAACCTACATTGACCAGCTATGCGAGGATGCTATATGCTCAGCAGAGGACCTCCAGGTGCAATGAGTGATAGGGAGGGTTGGCGAGAGATTGTCATGGATATCCGTGCTGCAAGCGCGACATGATGATGATATGATATATATATATATATATATATATATATATATATATATATATGAAGGGCACTTGGTGTATACGTATGTACGTATTTATGTATATATGTATATATATATTTATGTATGTCCGGATGAAACTACGAAATTAAAATAATTAACGACAATATATATATATATATATATATATATATATATATATATATATATATATATATATATATATATATATATATATACACACAGTTCTTGCTTAATGTGCAAAAATTATGAAGATTTGATTTATATTCGAAGATCTTTATAAATTAAAATATACATAGAAATAGCATTGAAATTCTACTTAAAAATATCTAGCATATGTAAATCTCAAAAGTAAACAAATCAATACACCATGCTTGCTAGCCGCTTCTAGTATATATAGAGGCTGTTCGTGATAAATTTGACATACTTATATTTGGTTATTTTTCTCCGTAGGTTGGCGGTATTGACGCACACTACGCATCATTTATAAGCTTGGAGAAAACGACCTTCTTCGAGGTATCAAATATCAAACCTGAAGAAGGCCGTTTTCTTTGTATACTTAAATATTTTATATTTTTCTATTATTATTATTATTATTATTATTATTATTATTATTATTATTATTATTATTTTATTTCATATGTAACATAATGATAAATAGAATACAATGTATACATGGACAAACTCTCGGCTGAAACATGTGTTGGCATTTCATTAAACCATTTTTTATCCATTCAACATTTTCTTTCCTTTATTTATTTATTTATCCTTTTAACACACACACACACACACACACACACACACACACACACACACATATGTATATGTATATATATATATATATATATATATATATATATATAAGCCTCTTCCTCTCGGTCCTATACATAACTTTGTGCTTCCTGAAGATATGTAAAAGATGGAAAATAATTTTTGGTATATCTTTCTCTAATGACATTTCTTTATTTATTTTTCTTATATTAGTTCTTTCTTTCTTTCTTTCTTTCTCAAAATGTCTTCATATAACTCTTCATTTATTTATTTATTTAATATTTACTTTCTTACATTCTTTCCCTCTTTCTTTCTTTCTTGAAATTCCTTTTGTCATTTTCAGTATCTAATTCTCCAATGGAAATCTTTTATTTATTTTTCTCATATTTGTTCTTTCTTTCTTTCTTCTTTCTTTCTTTCTTTCTTTCATTATTCATTCATTCATTTATTTCTCAGAATGTCCATATCTTTTAATTACAAACTAGCATATGATGCGTCCGCCAGGTATTTTAATTGATTTTTCTTCAAGACTGGTCACCCGACTAAAGCTAGAAAGTCCTCATCTCTACAATTGTATTCTGACAAATTATTTCAAATTTTTGATTGTTTTAAATCTAAAAACTTAAAACACAATCACGGAATAACTTTCAACAAGTGTTTGTGTCAAAGCAATTTACATGCACCAACTTGTCCTCGAACATTTCGGCTATTAACTTTGTAGCTAAAAACTTGCTCTATTCAACACGCTCTGTGGATGGAGCTTAATATACAGTGACTGTATCCCCTTCGGAGGAGTAAGAACTCCCCCAAAACGGGTGTCTTGTGTATAGTATCATACTGCAGCTGATGTTAAGACTCAACTTCCACTTTAACTTGTAGTGAGAGACCCTGTTCGATTCCAATTTATAGGTCAAATCTAAAATTGTTTAAAATTATTCGTAATCTACAGAACCGTGTGCAAAAAAAGCCGTCTTTGTTAGATTTTACGACACGTCAACCCTTGTTTGGTTATTTTATGCCGAAGACGGTTTGTTCTGTTCATTTGGTTGGGTATTCATTTTTTTCAAGCTCAAGTTTTTAAACACATTTTTAATACTCATTTCTGAACTATTTAGCCCATAGATGGGACCCTAAAATGTACTATTACTCCAGATAAGAACTGAGGGTAATAACAATGAAGGGGTACTCCACACTCCCCAGAGTTCCAAAGTTGGCACTTCGCCATTAGATGCAGTTTAACGTAATACCCGGGACACTGACCCTCTGTCACCGCCTTTTAGCACATAGGATAAAAGGGTTGGAGCTTGCCATAAGGCAATAGGGTTGGGACAATCATATAGGTGCTAGGGCTTGACGTGACTAGCCGTTAATCGGAGGGGGGATTTCGGACTAGCCGTCTAGCTAAATAAAGGTTAAAGTGGAGTTTCGCATGTCATGGATTGCTCAGCCGTATTGGGGAGTATTTACCCCTCTGCAGAGGTACAGTCGGTGTATTCTTCTGCCCCAGCCAACAGGGTGATAGAGCTGATGGTGAGGCTCTAATTCCACTTTAATTAGTAGTGGTAGTAGTACCTGTTTGGTTGCCATGTATAGGTTAAATTGGTCCGTTTAAAATTATTCGTAATCTATAGAAACGTGAGCAAAAAAGAAGTCGTCTTAACAAATAATTACACAAAAAAATGTAAATATGAACGTAAAACGATCACGATTCCCTAACCTTATCCATGACTTTCAACACTCCACTTTGGTTCTTACTTAGGCTAGACGGATGGTCGGAGAGGACCCCACCCCGATCAATCGGCTGGTCACGTCAGGCACTCTATTACCCTTATGGCAACCCCAATACTTTTTACCATATATGGTAAGGCGGTGGCTGAGGGACTTGATGTCCTGTGCATGATGTTGAATTTTATCTAATGGTGAAGTTTCAATTCTGGAGCTCTGGGGAGTATGGAGTACCCCTTCATTGTTATTACCCTCAGTTCCACTCTGAAGTAGTAGTACATTTTAGGGTCCCATCTATGGGGTAAATAGTTAAGAAATGAGTATTAAAAATGTGTTAAAAAAATTGAGTTTAAAAAATAAATTGAATATTCATCAAGCTGACTAGAACAAAACCTCTTCGGCATAAAATAAGCCAATAAGGGTTGACATGCCGTAAAATCCAACAAACAAAACCAAACCCTAAGAATAGAATATGCTGCAATTCTGGATATTTACAAAGTGTGCATCACTCCTTCATTGCCATGACTTCCAAGTCCACTCTGGACCGTACTAGTAGTACCTGTTAGGGTGTCATATATGGGTCAAATAGATATAATAAAACTTATTCGTTTTTGATAAAACAGTATGCAAAAAAAATCCTCTGAGGTAATAAGTATACAAAAAATGTAAATATGAACATATAGTGATTGCAATTCTCTAACCTATGGCATCAAATAACCATAGTTAAAATATCGTTAGAATCAATAAATCTATTATTGCTCTAACCAACAGCGTTATAGTGTTCCTACTTCTGTTGTGGTGAAAGGAGAAATAAATATATGTCATCTCGTTTCAGAGCGTCGCTTGTAGAATACTTTGAGTTCCTCATGCTATTTTTTTCGGGTGTTATTTTTTGGTTAGTAAGAGTTAACCGCACCTGCTCGACCGGAAATAATAATTTAAACGAGCATGCGTCGTTGGGAGAAAACAGGAAGGAGAAAATGGTATTTTTTTTTAACGGAAGGAAAAAATAAAAACAAAAATAAACGACGAAAACAAATAAAAAATAAAAACAAAAAACCGTAATTTTAAGTTAGATAAAAAGAATAAAGTGTATAATAAAAAAATTAAAAAAAAAACAAACTTGGAAAGGGCGGGTTAAGGGAAAAATGCGGTTTGATGGTTGAAATTCATTTACGAAAGATCCAGAACATAGAAAAGAATTTGACGTGAAATTAACTAATTTGTCTTGGAAACGAACTGAGTGACTTTGCAAAAAAATTATCGTGTAAACCAAAAAAAACAAAAAAAAAAATCAAACAAAAAAAAAACAGTTATCGTGGAAACAAAAAAAAAAAAAAAAAAAAAAAAAAAGAAAAAGCCGGCAATGACAATCTTACTTAAAAAAAAAACAAAAAAAAAAACAAACAAACCCAAAGGTACTTGAAATCTATATACTAGACTAAGCAAAGCTAAGTAAATTAGTAAAATAGTCTATACTAGTAATTATTAGTGGAGGCGCGTGGTGTAATGAATAGATTCAGAGAAGATGGACTCGTCGACTCGAGTTCAAATCCTAGATGAAGTTGTTTGCATTTCCCATAGCGTTTATACACTTAGTATTCATCCAACTACTTTCCCTCCAGCTATGGGTAAATAGTAGGATAGATTGGGGTTTTTAACCTTTGTTAAGTAACCAGTCAAGGTGAATGGAAACTCAGAATTAAAAGCTGTTAAACTATGAAAAAATTGACCATGTATGGAATCCTGCTCGTGCAGAGGTGTTGGTATATATATATATATATATATATATATATATATATATATATATATAATAAAGTAATCCACAGACACGTGTTTCGAGGTATCACCTCTCATCAGTGTGGTTAAACCGTTTAACAGCTACCTCTGGTCAGGTTCGAGACCCGAATGAATTTT
>CM042144.1:67341266-67368766 GCA_023376005.1 Doryteuthis pealeii | reverse complement strand
GGAATGTCTGGACACCTCCCGATCTTGAGATTGGGAAAACTCAAACTACATACTTGCATCGTGACAGGGAAGTATCTCGATAAGGGACAGACACCGATGCTCTTGCGGAAATCAGCTCCAGCTATAAGGTCCAATTGACAGGAGGTCTGGATACACATCCTCATGGAAAGACAGGCCGATGATAGCTGTAAGAAGTTTGAGGTAAGGTGACTCGAGCCCTCCATTCTGAAGCGACACATGACGGACACCATGGAAACATTTTCCTACATTGAAGTCTGACCTGTGTGGCAGCGCTTGTATGTCGAGGATTTCATATGTGTGATGGGGTACATAAAAAACAAGCTGGATCCGTGGGCCATCTGCGTGCTCACAACTGCTCACATCTGGACTACTTGTAGAAATGGCCTTATTCTGTCAAGAAGCGGCAATCACCATATATATGTGTGTGTGTGTGTGTGTGTGTGTGTGTGTGTGTGGATGGTATTAAGTATTTCCTTGATAGGATTCTACCAATATAGAACGCTCAAACGTACATATAAAGAATTGTGTATATAATGTGACATATTCGGATTATTATAAATAAATACCCGAGTATTTAAGATTATATTTATACTAAGGTATTCATATATATATATATATATATATATATATATATATATATATATACTTAAAATTGTACTAGGGTCTGCCAAAATATCGTCTGATTTTCATTTTTAAACGAATTAAAATTAATTAAATCGAATATTTAAGGTCAATTTTTTGTCTGAGACGAAAACTATTAACATAATGAGCATTAGTAAAAGACCAAAATAATATTACACATGTAACTTATTTGTAATACATTTTAAACTATTTTTGTCTATTTTGCTCAAATTATCTTAAATCTACCCACCAAATTTGCCGTAATTTATTTTTAATACATTTTATACTAGGCACTGCTGAAGATGGCGTAAAATCCGTATTTTTTTCAAAATATATTTAACCCTTTGGATTGAAAAATCGATTTTAATGATATTTTCAGTGTTGATTTATCAATGAATGAATTTTATAAGGCATCAGTTATTTTATTTCAAAACTTTCTGGTTTAATTAAGTATTTCTGCTATGGTAAACTAATTTATAAAATTCTTTTAAAATATGAAACACCTAATTTTAAGTTTCAAATTTCATATTTTTAGATTCTAAAAACATATTTATTTGATAACTACTTTAGTTTATTATCGTTTTCTAATAATTATTGCAGATAAACTCTGGGTATTATCACATAAATGCATCCTGGCCTCCTGCCCTAAAAAAAAACGCTAAGCGGTGTTTGGTGAAAATTCAACCTGCTGAAAATCCAATCCGCGCTACTATTCAACTTCCTAGCTGTTTGAAGGCGTTTTTCCTGAAAAGTTAATGCGATAAGAAAGTGATATCCCCCCCTCCCCATTCTTTTCTTGACAAGTAAATGTAAATATTTACCCCCTCTCTTTAAATATATATTTTTAGTGGTTTGAAGGCATTTTTATCAACAAATAACTTTTTTTTTAGTGTTTTGAAGGTATTAAATGTAAGCCACCTCCCAGGTTTTTATTGACAAGTAAATGTAAATATTTTACCCCCCTCTAAAATATCTTTTTTTCGGTATTTTCATTTTATTTCAATTAAAAATAAAACAAGCTGTCACGTATTATAAAAAAAATACTCCTTCAATCAGCTAGGGAGTCGAATTGTAGCGCGGGTTGGATTTTCAGCAGGCACCGCTTAGCATTTTTAGGGCAGTTGGCCAGGACGCATTTATGCGATATGCACCAAAACTCTATTAAAAGTTTAGCCTCTCCCTTTAAAAAGAACAAATATCGATGTATAATTTTTTTTTAGTTTTTATCTTAAACTTATTTTCCTATTTTCGGTACTTATTTTCTACCTGGATATGTCACATAATTTCTTTTCCTCTATTCGGTATTTTGTCATTTATTTATACTGTAATTAGTTCCGAAAGTATATAATCCCATCGATATTTTGCGCTCCAAAAATAAGGGGGGGTCAAAGTTAGATGACCAGAAAAAAATCAGAAAATATTGAAATAGAATAACTGATGCATTATAAAATTCATTCATTGATAAATCAACACTGAAAACTCTAGTAAATTGGATTATTTCCTGATTTTCGGTAAAAAATGTTCAATCGGGGGGGGGGGGTACATTTGTTTTGTAAAACACGGATTTTTCGGCAACTTTGGCTGTGCCTAATATATATATATATATATATATATATATATATATATATATATATATGTGTGTGTGTAATATAAAGATTTTGAAGGCAATTTACAATGCAATATGTGTTGAATTTATTTAACCTTGTTTTTTATTTTCAAAACTAAATATTTTCGGAAGTAAAATTCCATCTTCAGAGTTATTGAAAGTACTAGGTGGTTTTTTTATAGTACTTATCCCACGGCGATATTGTAATCATCAGTTGTTTAAGAAGTTGAGTAACGCCGTATATTTGAAAATTTTTTCCGTGATGTTAAATCGACTAATTCCGTGATGTTAACTCGGCTCGTAAAAATTAAAAGAATTTCGAACAATTTCCACGCGGGGGTTAACATCACGGAATTAGCCGATTTAACATCACGGAAAAAAATTTCAAATATACGGCGTTCCTCAACTTCTTAAACAACAGATGATTACAATATCGCCGTGGGATAAGTACTATAAAAAAACCACCTAGTACTTTCAATAACTCTGAAGATGGAATTTTACTTCCGAAAATATTTAGTTTTGAAAAAAAAAAAAAAAGTTAAATAAATTTAACACATATTGCATTGTAAATTGCCTTCAAAATCTTTATATTACACATACACACAATGCTTCAAAGATACTATAAAGAAACAAATTTTATATTATATATATATATATATATATATATATATATATATATGTGTGTGTGTGTGTGTATATAAAGAAAGAAAGAAAGAAAGAAAGATAAGAATAGATTGAGCTAAATAGATAGATAGGAAGAGACTTAAATACATATATATATATGTGTGTGTGTGTGTGTTATCATTATCATTATTATTAATTTTCCACACACACACACACACACACACACATATATATATATATATATATATATATATAGAGAGAGAGAGAGAGAGAGAGAGAGAGAGAGAGAGAGAGAGAGAGATTTTATAAACGCCAACTGTCTGAATTTCCTGAAGACCGGAGTTTTCGAATCGACCTATCCTAAATCAATACCCCACTGAGTAAATATAATTCCATCACCAAAATGATACAGTCACATCACTCACAGACGCCAAGGCAAAGGAGAGAGACACACTCCGTGTCAATGAGATTAAAAAACAAACACAGGAATACGCAAATGGATAGAAACTCATATTTATTACCCGTCCGCAACCCCGTGTCACTGGACACGCACCTACATAAACACTATCTAGCATAACTAACATACCCGACGTTTGAAACATAAATATACACACTCATTTATCTATCACACGTACTGTCAATAAGGGCAGCCCTCACGTACTTTGTCGGACTTGTCCCTTAAATGAAGAATTTAAGGACCAGCCGAGTTTGGCTACCGAAGTAAACTTATTCATTCCATTGCTTTTTAAGTACTTCCTTTAAATGCTTTGTTGAATTGATTTTGATCGGGGGAATATTTTAATGTTTGTTATTTTTTGTACGACACACCATAAGTCACACAAATGGAATGGATTTCGGCGCTCTTGAACTTTCTCGACCGTAGAAGCGGTGTTCAGTAAATTCTTATACCTTAAAAAAATCAGATCATTAAGCGATTGATGGGTTTGGAAAAAATGCTTTATTGTGAATCAACTATATCATTAAGAACTGGGCACCTCACGTGGTATAATGGTTAGCAAGCTCGATTCGCTGACCATTGTTAGTGAGTTTGATTCACACTGGGCACCCATATTACTGGTGTTGTGCCACAAATTACTGTACCCCCCCCAGCAAAAAAAAAAAAAAAAAAAAAAAACAAACAAAAGGCAGTTGATTCAGAAAGGGCACTTTCTCGACCGTAGGAGCTATGTTCAGTAAATTCATATATCTTTAAAAAAAAATCAAATAATTAAGCAATAGATAGGTGTGAAAAATATTTTATAGGGAATCAACTATACCATTAAGAATTGGGCACCTCACGTGGTATAATGGTTAGCAAGCTAGATTCGCTAACCATTGTTAGTGAGTTCGATTCTCATTGGGCGCCCCATACTACTAGCGTTGTGCCACATCTAAGCTAAACTTAGTAAATAACTATATCATTAAGATTTTGATTGAAAGTCTTACTTTCTTTGTTCACTCACCACGCGAATTCACAAACATATGAATCTGGCATGTCTGCTTGAATAAATCAATGGTTTAGCTCGGTCGGTAGAGCGTCCACCTTGGAATCGCAATGTCCCGTGTTTGATACCGTCACCGCAAACAGTGTATTAGTAGCACAGCTCGGCTAATCTGATATGTACGGTTATGTTGGACCTGGCCGTAGGTGTAGCGGTCCATCTCAGCAAAACTCTCCATGGTCTAGCGCTAGCGAAACGGAGATAGACTCCCTCACCGTTCGGCTGGTACCAACAACAGGCCACTCCGCTAATTTTACTTACGAACCCTAACCCTAACCAGTGTACGGTGGGGTGTTCTGAAATTTTCAACTTAGGTTGGTCTCTTCAAGCCCTGAGAACCTATATGATTGTCCCAACCCTATTGCCCTTATGGCAACCTCCCAACCCTTTTTATCATTCTTGTGCTAGAAGGCCTGGGTGAGGGTCCTGGTGTCCTGGGTATTACTAAAAATCTAGTGGTGAAACTGAACTGAATCTAGTGATGAAGTTTCAATTTGAGAGATCTGGAGTACCTCATTCATTGGCATTACTCCCAGGCTGACTCTGAACCTGAGCGTTAGTAGCTTTTAGGGACACATCTATGGGTTAAATAGAAAAAAATATGAGTTTAAAAATGTGTTTTAAACAATTGAGTTACAAAATTTCAATACCCATCAAGAATAAATAAAACAAAACGTTTTCGGCATAGAATAACAAGGGTTGACATGCCGTAAAATCCAACCAGCCAACCAGCAAACCAACCAGCTGCAAAAATGAATTATCTCCCCTTTTAAGTTGTTGATATATACTTGTAAAATCAGAGATGTCTCCAGTGTATAAACGTAAAGCAAACCAGGCAATTGTACTAACGAACTTACTAACCTTCACTGTTGGGAATAACTAAAGTGAGTGAAAAGCAATCTGCCGCCATTTTTCTTAAAAAAAAAAAAGGGCAGGTCTGTATATTGCTTTAGTTTGTTTATAGATGCAGGTGACTCCCAGGGTGCACTGCGGTCACGCCATGACTTTTTTCCAAACTACTGTTCTGTGTATTCGTAATGCTCCACTTCCGCTGTGGAATCGACGAGCGTACTCGACGTTTTTTTTTTTTCGTTTTTTTTCTTGAAGTCTACTCACTGCAGCAAATAGAGAGATATTTAAATTCATATATATATATATATATATATATATATATATATATATATATATATATATAGAGAGAGAGAGAGAGAGAGAGAGAAAGAGAGATAAGATAAAGATAAAGAGAGAAAATATTATATATATTATATATATATATACATATATATGTATTGAGAGTGGGAGAGAGAGATATATATAGAGAGAGAGAGAAAATATATATATATATATATATATATATATATATATATATATATATATATATATATATAGAGAGAGAGAGAGAGAGAGAGAGATTATCGTTTTAACTAATAGCAATTTTCCACTTTGTGACCCGCCGAAATTGTTTTTGATGTTTTCTGTATTCTCTACGGAGAAATTATCGGGAAACGAGTCTCCATTTTAAAAAGATTACAGAAGGTGAACTGCTGGAATGGTGAGAAATTTAAGCTCGAATTAATTTCTAAGATAAACAGCAACAAGAAGATTTCCCTGTTATGTACATTGCAAAAAGAATTAATACTGAAACGGCAATAAATTTACTCAGGTTATATTTTCATTTGATACACTTAATCATATTCTTTCTTTTTTTCTCATCAGTGTAGACTTATTTTGATAAGCCAAAGACGTGCAGTTGGACACCCGTTAATGTTTGACTACAAATAATATAGGATTGCATCTCGGTTGAGTAGATTACAGGGGTGTAGAAATCAAAAGTGCATCTATTAATACGTTGGCTGCACTAGCTAATGCAATACTAATTCTCGATCAGTATCATGTTCCAACTCGTATCTTGGACGTTTGACCGTTTTTTTTGTTTTTTGTTTTATTTATTTATTTATTTATTTATTATTATTATTTCTTCTTTTTGAGTTTTCACATCAGCATTAGCTGATGGTCTTTCACTTGAGTCTGAGTGACAGCAAGTCTCCTCAGGACTCCAGGACTCTTCTGAGTATTCTGGCAGATTGCAGCAGTGCAGTGTTCTGAATGGTATCAATCCTTCCTCTGATTCCCAGACTTTCCAAACCCTTTTCCAATCCTTTTGGGACCGTTCCAAGTGCACCAATAACAATTGGTCTCATTTTGACTTTCATATTCCATAACTTTTTCAGTTCTCTGGCAAGGTCCAGATATTTGTCCATTTTCTCATTTTCTTTTAGCTTCACCCTGTGATCTGCTGGAACTGCAAAATCCACCAGTTGACAAGTTCTTTCTTTTTTGTTTATCAACACTAAGTCTGGTCTTCTTGCTGGGATAAGGTGATTATTATTATTATTATTATTATTATTATTGCTTTTACGGCATGTCAACCCATTGGGTCATTTTATGCCGAAGACGTTTGTTTTAATTAATTTTTGACAGGTACTCATTTTTTTTAACTCATTTTTTTAAACATATTTGCAAGCACATTTTTTCTAACAACCGGGTTAGAGTGGACATGGGAGCAATGGTGATGAAGGGGTACTCCACATTCCTCAGAGCCCCATAATTGGAACTTCACCATCACATAGAGTTTAACGTCATACCCAAGACCCACAGCCACCGCCTTTTGGCACATCTATGATAAAAAGGGTTGGAGCTTGCCATAAGGACAATAGGGTTGAAACAATCACATAAGTGCTATGGCTTGATGCAACCAGCTGGTTGATCGGAGAGACCTCTTTGACCGCCCATCTCACCTAAGTAAGAGCCAAAGAGGAATGTTACTACTCAGCCACCTGGGTTCCAACCTGGGTTCCATCCTTAAGCATTACAGGTCCCCATCCTCGACCTATAGGTGGACACATTGGAGGAGCCTTACCTCTCTGCAGAGATGCAGTCGGTGTATTCTAAAGTCCCAGCCAATAGGGCTCCAACTCGTATGACTTCAGTACTAAACCAGATACCGAAGTAAAAGGTTGTGTTCAGCTTTGCAGAGGTAAGTAATTTTGAAAATGTCTATGCAAAGCTGCACAAAATAATTTGATGTTTTTTTTGTGAATAATTTGAAGGCATTTAACTAGGATTCATTGAAATGAAATTATGTGAATTAAAAAAATATTTTGTCAGTTAAAGATTCAAATAAAGATTTTCTGTTATATCGATATTTATTTTAAATATTCCTTAACAGTATTAATACTTTGTATTTTTAAAAAATTTATTTTATTTTACGGCATATCAACCTCAATGGGTCATTTAATGCCGACAAAGTTTTGAAATAAATTCATTTTTGATGGATACTCAATTTTTTTATAAACTCATGTTATTCTATTTAACCCATAGATGGGACCCTAACAGGTACTACCACTTCGGGTCAGAATGGACCAGAACTCCAGAACTGGAACCTTACCATCAGATAGAGTTTAACGCCATTCCCAGGACATGAAGACTCTCAGCCACTGCCTTCTAGCACCCATATGATAAAAAGGGTTGGGCTTGCCATATCTAACTTAGTGAAATTTTAATTGTAAATTTATAGGTGTGTTCCTTATTTGGCACACAAAGTGATTTTGGACAGTTCTTCGTGTGTCATATGTGGCGCATATCACGGCCATCTTGTTAAAAAAAAGAAAAAAAAAAGATTAAGTGAGAAAAAGGAGCGAGAAAAGGACGTTTTTCTTTTTAAATCAGAGAATGAAAAGATGAGATGTTGCATTGTTAATATTCGATTACCTACCCTTGCCAAGACTTTGAGGCAAGAAAGTTAAACCGGTCACTGAAGTAGCAATTTTGGAAAACGGGAACAGATAAAAAGATGTAGACATGTCAAAAGAGGAATTCTTTCTTTCTTTCTTTTTATTCTGGTACCGACAACATTTTCAGTTTGTCAATTAAGGCGTAAAGGATATATATATATATATATATATATATATATATATATATATATAATATATATATACAAGGTGTGTCAAAAAAGTATCGAGATGTGTTGTACTTTTTGACACACCTTGTATCCTGAAAAATAACGTTCCATTCCTTCTTCATTTCTATCTTGGTAAATACACCTTTAAACTTGGCACTTTTTGACACACCTTATATTCTGAAAAAATAATGAGTGGAATGTTATTTTTACCTTACCAACAGTGTTAACAATAGCCTCACGAACAGTTTCCCTGCGTTTCCACAGCTTTGGGGACCTTTGGATTATCCACGTATCTATACATACTAGAAAAAACGTGACCCGTCGGGTCATCCATTGTGCTCAGGTTGGATTGTTGAAAAAATAACAGGATAATATTATTTCGTCAATTTAAAATTTAAAAAACTGTCCAAATAAGTTGGATTTTATTGAGAATAGACACAAAAATAAGGGTTGTACTTTTTTCCTATAGCTTCCTACACTTACCCGATCCGGTACAGAGAACAACGTATATAAATAAAACTTTGTATGAAATCTATTGTTATTTTTAATATTACTTGCATTCAAAATAAAAAATATTTACAGGACCAGTAAAATAAGCATAAAATACCCAAGCTAAAAATTTACCCCCCCCCTCCCGATTGAGAAAAATACTTAAAATCATGAAATTATCCGATTTTAATGAATAATTGTCAAAAAGCGTAAAAAAAAAGAGAAAAGATCTGCAAAATTAATTTTTTAGTTTTTATTTAAAATTTATTTTCCGATTTTCGGTACTTACCTTATACCGGGATAGCTCCATTAATTTTTTTCTTCTACTCCCACCTTCGGTTTTTTGTCTTTTTATTTATATTGTAATTTGTTTCATATTTTGCGCAAAATAAGGGGAGGGCAGTCAAAGTTAAGTTGCCTGAAAAAAATCAGAAAGTTTTGAAATAAAATAACTGATGCATTATAAAATTCATTTATTGATAAATCAACACTGAAAATTACATTAAAACTGGATAATTCCCTGATTTTTAGTAAGTTTCTTTCAATCGAGTGGGTGGGGGCTGATGTAAATTTATTTTGTAAAATAAGGATTTAGCGGTAAAATTGGCAGTGTCAAGTAGGTTTTTATATTTTACCGAAACCAGCTAAATAGCATCTTCCTAAATAAAAAAAAATCAATAATTAAAGTAATTTAAAAAAATATATTTTAAAACAAGATATTCAATTTTATTTTTTTTTACAACCAAGAAAACAATTTTAAGACATTGAATCATGTAGGAATCTTATTTACATTTTTTTTAGAAATGAAACAATCATTTTATGTTTCCCCTTCCTCGATGAATTTTGAGTAGATTTTTGTGTTTTGTATATTAAAAGTTTAGTAAAAACAACATTCGAAATTCAAATATCAAACCAAACTTTAAACTGACCAGAAAGAAATTTATTTTGCAAAGCAAATTAGATAAAAAAAAACTACGGGAGAATTAATAAAATTAAATACCGTTTGCAAATAAATGATCGTTTGCGCATGTTGGTCTTGTTTTAACGTTGTAGCTTTTAAATTTGATTTCTTTTCTTGTGAATACGTATGTTCTAACTTCATGTATTTTATGAATTTTATGTTCCGATTGTCGGGTTTTGTATTTATATATATGGGAACGTAAATGATATATATATATATATATTATATATATATATATATATATATATATATATATATATATATATATATATATATATATATATATGTAAACAAACAAATGTGTTTATTTTTATATTGCTTTAAGCCGACAACTTTTGGAGGATATGTGCTTAATTGAAGTCGTACCTAATTTTGAAAATTAATTAGTTAATAATCAATGAATTTTAGGCGGGCATATATGTTCAAATGTAAGGCTAAACATTTTCTCGATTCGTTTAGACTTACATTTGAACATATATGCCCGCCTAAAATTCATTGATTATTAACTAATTAATTTTAAAAATTAGGTACGACTTCAATTAAGCACATCTCTTCCAAATATATATATATATATATATATATATATATATATATATATATATATATATATATATATATATATATATATATATATATATATATAGCCAATTTGTCAAAAAATTCCGTGTTTTACAAAACAAATTTAACCCCCAATTTGAACAAAAATAACAAAAATCAGGGAATTATCCGATTTCATTGAAAATTTTGAATTAAAATTATGATACATTATAAAATTCATTCATTGATAAATCAACTGGAAATTTCATTAAAATCGGATAATTCCCTGATTTTTAAAAAAATCATTCAATCAGGAGGGTTAAATTTATTTTGTAAACACAGATTTTACGCCATCTTTAAGCAGCGTTTACAGCCATATTTGAGCAAAATTGACAAAAAAAAATAGTTTAAATGTATAAAAATAAATTACATGTGTAATATCATTTTTTTTACTGATCCTCATTATATTACTTCTTTTCGACTTAGACAGAAATGTGACCTTAAATAATCGATTTGATTAATTTTGATTCGTTTTTAAAATGAAAAGCAGATGAAAAATTGGGTCTGCCTAATATATATATATATATATATATATATATATATATATATATATATATATATATCCCATCCACTGTTGTTGAAATACTTCTCTCTCACCTCTCTCTCCATTTCATATTATTTATCTTTTTATTTAATCCAAATGATTTTCCCCATCTTCTTCCCTTTCTTTTCTCTCTCTCTCTCTCTCTCTCTCTCTCTCTCTCTCTCTTCTTTTTTTCTTTCTTTCTTTTATTCTTCCCTCTCTCCTATCCATCATCTAGTCAACCTTAATGAATAAATCCATTTTCCTATCCACCATTCGTCTTCTCCTCTTCAATATTAATTTCGCCCTGTCGGATGGAGCTGTAGAATACAGACTAATCTCTGCAAAGGGGTAAAATCCCTCCGTGGATCGCGACCCGTGATGCTTAAGGACGGAATCCTGGTAGCTTGGCAGTCTATGATGCGCAAGACTCCATTTTGGTCCATACTTAGACTAGACGGGCGGCTGGAGAGGTCCTCTCCGATCAGTCAGCAGATCAGGCCAAGGACCCATGATTGTCCCAACCCGATTGCCCTTATGGCAAATCCCCATCCTTTTTATCATAAATGTCCTAGAAGGCGGTGGCTGAGGATCTTAGTGTTCTGGACATGATGTTAAACTGCATCTTATGGAGACATTTCAATTCTGGAGCTCTGGAGAATGTGGAGTACTCCTTCATCAACATTACTCCCAGGTTCACTCTGACTCGGAATGGTAGTACTTGTCAGACTCCCATCTCTAGGTTAAATAGAAAAAATATGTTTAAAAAATTGTTTAGAAAAATTGAATTTTGATAAAAGAAATTGAATACCCATCAAGAATAAATAAAACAAAATGTCTCCGGCATAAGATAACCCAACAAGTGTTGACATGCCGTAATATCCAACCAATCAACCGATCAATATTAATCATAGGTAAATTTTAATGTCGAAACGTCTTAGATAACTACATTATAGAGTACGGAATTATTGATTCACAGACAGCACGGATTCCTTTGACTCTCATTCACCATCCGTCACTATCAGCCATAGAAATTGGTAAATTTTCTAAACGGCATCCGGTGTCTGATCTGTGCTGGTTAATATATGTTCTTGCTAGTTGGCCAACTCACTGGTGAGTCAATGTGTATAAATCCACAGAAGAACGTCGCTTATGAGTTCATCCTTACTTCTCCAGTGTGTATTTTTCGTTTTACTTGGATATTTTGGGAAATATAGCCCCCCCCCCGTGCTCGTACGGCTGCTCTTTTGTCGGGTGTTGCTTCGAGGATTTGTTCAAAACAGCACGCGGCATTCCTGTGTAATTCACATCTAGATTTTTCTCCAAGTGTTTTGCCAACGTTGAAATGACACAGCCATACAGTAGTATGGATACTGTTTCGGTAGTTCACTTATAGTTTTTTTCTAGGCGTTTCATTAAAGCCCAATCGGTGCTACTATACAACAGTACCTACATAGCTGTACGTTGGAAGAATTCCCGTTTTATTTTATCAGAAGGATCAGATTTCCATATGGTCGATAACATGTCAATAACTGTTCAACCTTGATTGATTGATTGATTGATTTTATTGATTGATTGATTTTAACGGCATATCAACCCGTCTGGGGTTATGTTATGCCTAACGATTAGGAATTAATACATATCGTGTATTTATATTTATACTTTTAGTAATTGGTTTTAACAATGTGTTTACATTATTGGGGATCATGTTGTATGGTATTGATTAGGCTCATGTCTATATTCTATGATCATTTTATTTCCCTAAAAAAGGAGATAATATCCTCTCTGTTGACATTTTCAAACAGATCTTTCATATTGTTTGCTTTAAAATAACGGTTTCTGATGCGAGCAAAAAACCTGCATTCAATGAATAAGTGTTTAACTGTCAAAGGTGTTAGATATGTTTCACATTGTGGTTGTTGTTCTTGTTTGAGTATATAGGAGTGTGTTAGTTTATTTATTTATGTATTTATCTATTTTTATTTATTTATCAATTATATATATAATTAATGTTAGAATTAAACATCGAATATATAATTAATTTACACATTCCATATATACACATGTATACATAAAACAAATAAATAAAAATAGATAAATACATAAATAAATAAATAGATAAAATGAATGAAATTGAAATTGATTGAACAACGGTTATCACGACCTTTCCGCTTGGCGTTATAAAAAAACCCCACGCGACGCGTGTTTATGACGTCTAAAACAAAAACCGCACAAGACCGCGCCCATTTCAGAAAAAGGTCTCTGATGATAAAGTTTCTTTGAAATCGATAAGACTGAACATTATTCTATTTTATACGCATTGAAATTGCTTTCTTAACATAAATAAATGATAATATACTTAACAATGCTTCAAGCAAATTATCAAATACTATCACACATATATATATATATATATATATATATATATATATATATATATATATCCTCTGTGTATGTGTATGGAAAATTGGACACACCAATGTTTTGGCCGATCGGCAAAACCTAAATTCATAAATTCTGTGCGGATACTGTATGCCATGTTGAGGACTTGCAAGAAGCGATGATCGACTACATAATCAATATTGATAATTCATATTTTTTCCAAGCTGTAAGCCTATAGTAGAGAAGGTTATTTTTGTTCTTTCTTTGTACATTTGATTTTATGGAAATACCAGCGTGAGTAAAAAAAGTAATGGCATTTTCTATATTTCATATGAATTTTTAAAAATAAAACTAAGGTCTACATTAAGACCCTAATGAGGCTCAGAGCAAGAATCCGACGAGTAAAACCCAACTTACCAATCAACAATGTCCTCCTTCTGCATGTACAATGCTCGACTACACTCAAACATCTGGAAAAGGGAGAAAATATCCTTATTCGGGTGGACAACTTTACCGCATCCTCCATACTCACCAGATTTACCGCCTTCAGTCTATCATTTCTTTCGCCTAATAAAAGAGGGTTTGAGAGGCAAACAATATTCCAGTGACGAAGAAGTAAAATCTGTAGTGAAGAAGTAGCCCAAATAACAGTCAACATAATTTTACGGGGCAGAGATACATGCTCTCATTCAAAGGTGGAGCATTGCTATTGAGAGAAGCGGTGACTATGTGGAGAAGTAGGGATGTGATCCACAGAGGACCAGCTTCGTTTTGATGTATGATACATGTTCCTGTGTTGGTAAGTATACATGTCCTAAACAAAATGGCATTACTTTTTGACTCACCCTCGTAGTTGCTTCTTTTTATGAACACACCCGGTCGTCATTCTACGATCGCGGGAAACAGTACAGACCGGAAATGATTACGTACTAAGCATAGCTTAATTGTAGCCCAAGAGAATTCGGGTCAGCCAGTGAGAATCTAATTTGTTTAGTTGGTTGGTTGGTTGGATTTTTACGGCATGTCATCCCTTGGGTTATTTTATGCCGATGACGTTTTTCTTTTATTCATTCTTGTTGGGTATTCAAGATTTTAAAAACCTCAATTTTTATTTCTCTTCTGCAGAGGTGAAGTCGGTGTTCTATTGCCCCAGCCGACAGGATGAGGAGAATGTCATTACTTTTTGACACACCCTCGTATGTCAATAATTGTCCAACTTTTTTTTTCTATTGGAACTACGTAGTATGGGCGAGTTCATATGGAGGATGAGCTGTTACCCAAGCAACAAATCCCCCTTCTCCATACTGTCGTTGTGATCAAAAGAAGAGGTAAGGAACCAATCCAGTTTGGCAGCGGTGGTGTTGCCGGAAATGCTGGGTTCATTTCCTATAATTCTAACATAAACAAAGGGGAACCACTCTTGACTGATAAATTATTCATTTATTTATTGGTCTACTTGGAAAAAAAGAAAGCTGGGTTAGGGTTAGGGTTTAGGGTTTAGGTTATAAATAAATAATTCATCAGTCAAGAGTGGTTCCCCTTTGTTTATGTTAGACTTATAGGAAATAACCTGCTTCTTAATAAAATGTATAGTTACTAGTTAACTAATTTGAATGTAAAAATAGAACAATCAAAATCAACCCTTGACTTGTTTTCGCAACATTTGAACACCTGAAGAATTGAAGAACGATTCTACGCGAATTCTGACAATTTAAAGAGATAATATTTCTAAGATCTGTTAATCTCGGCGAGAAGAGCGTGAAAGACATACTGCCGGAAGAAACTATTTATCAAAAACTCCTTCCTCGTCTTCCCTTCTTCGTTTCATTCACCGTCTTCTTCTCTCAGCTCTCTTGTCTTCAGTCGATGGTTATTGCACATTTGTGCATAGAAGAAATAGAAGATGGATTATGAAAGCGGAACCTGGTTCTTTTTGAAAGGACGTTACTGCTCGAAGATGGTTACAAAAATAGGAATAATTGATATCGGATGTTCATTCTTCCGTTATTCCTTTTCGTATTTCCGGACGAGGAATTCGACTACTTGCCAGAATGGCATGATTAGTAGATTTCGCTTCTTCATTTTGTTTTGTTTTTTGTTACTTTTTTGTTCATATTTTTTTTTAAGTTTAATAATTCAATTGCGAGCCATATATTTTTCGAGATGCTAAGTGGCTAAGTGTCAGGATGAGGACGTAATCTTTCGGTAAACTTTGAATAGAAATAAAAAGAGATAGATAAATAAATAAATAAATAAATAAATAAAGAAAGAAAGAAAGAAGGAAAATTAAAAGGTTAGGTTGTTGCATTATAAAAGAAAATATAGAAGAAACATGATAAAACAACGTGGAGTTGTCATGTTAGAAAGAAAGAAAGAAAGAAAGAAAAAAGGAAAGAAAGAAAGAAAGGTTGCATGAAAAATATAGGAGAAAAAAAAAAGAAAGAAAGGACGTAGAGTTGTCAAATTGGGAAGAAGAAAAAAACAGAAAATAGAAGGTAAAGTTGCATTATAAAAAATATAAGTGGAACAATAAAAAGAAAGAAAGAAAAAACGTAGTGTTGTCTTGTTAGAAAGAAAGAAAAGAAAAGAAAGAAAAGAAAGAAAGAAAGAAAGAAAGAGAAAACGAAAAGTTATTTTGTAAAAACAGTAGACATGAAACAAGAAAAAAGCATAAGGTTCTCGTATTAGAAAGAAAGAAAGAAAGAAAAAAGAAAAAAAGAAAGAAAGAAAGAAAGAAAGAAGGAAGGAAAAATAAAGAAAGAAGGAAAACAAAGAAAAAGGCAAGAAAAAAATGTTGCAATGAAAAGAAATAAAAAGAACGAGAATATTACAAAGAAAAAAAAGAATGAAAAAGAGAATTAAATTTTAGAAAAAAAAAATGAAATAAATGTTATTAGGAAGAAAAAAAGACATTGAAATGCGAAAGCAGAAGAAAAAGGAAAAAAGAACCAAGGAAAAATGAAAGAGAAGGGAAATGAAAAATAAAGAAAGAGAAGGAGAAAAAAAAGAAGAGAAAAGAAAGAGAAAGAGAAAGGGAATGAAGGAAAAAAAGAAAAGAGAGAGAGAAAGAAAAAGGGAATGAAAGAAAGAAGAGAAAGAAAGAAAGGAAAGGAAAAAAGAAAGAGAAGGGAAAAGAAAAAATAAAGAAGGAGAAGGAGAAAAAGAAAGGAAAAAGAAAGAGAAAGAGAAAGGGAATGAAGGAAAAAGAAAAGAGAGAGAGAAAGAAAAGGGATGAAAGAAAGAAAGAAAAAAGAAAGGAAAGAAAGGAAAAAAGAAGAGAAGGGGAAGGAGAAAAATAAAGAGAAGGAGAAGGAGAAAAGAAAGAGAAAAAGAAGAGAAAGAGAAAGGGAATGAAGGAAAAAAAAAGAGAGAGAGAAAGAAAAGGGAATGAAAGAAGAAAGAAAGAAAGAAAGAGAAAGGAAAGGAAAGGAAAAAGAAAGAGAAGGGAAGGAGAAAAATAAAGAGAGGAGAAGGAGAACAAGAAGAGAAGAGAAAGGGAATGAAGAAAAAAAAAAAAAAGAGAGAAAGAAAAAGAAAGAAAGAAGAAAGAGAAAATACATTGTGAAACAGACTGTAAAATGTTTACAACAGAAACGAGAATCTTTAGTTGATAAAAGCAACACATAGAGTGTTGTGCGCATCTAGTTGGACATGCATTGCGCAGAGGCCCCCCTCCCCTCATTTTCACATTATGATACTCTTCATCTAGTTGAGAAGACCATTTATCAGCATGACAGATGTTCGTCTCGTGTTGCTCATTATCATCCTGAAGGTGAACAGCGAAGAGGAGATGAAGGATGGTGGGTAAAAAAAAAAAACGGATTCATCTATTAGGTTTGTGGTGGTGGTGTGGTCCGATAAAGGATCAAAAAGAGGAGAGAATAAAAGAAGGGAGAGATTAAAGAAAGGGAAGAGAAAAAAGGAAGGGGAGAGAATAAAAAGAAAGGGAAGAGAATAAAAGGAAGGGAAGAGATAAAGGAAGGGGAGAGAATAAAAGAAAGGGAAGAGAATAAAAGGAAGGGAGAGAAGGGAAGAGAATAAAAGGAAGGGAGAGAATAAAAGAAAGGGAAGGGAATAAAAGGAAGGGAAAAATAAGGAAGGGGAAGAATAAAAAGAAGAGAAAAAAGGGGAAGAAAAAAGAATAAAAGAAGGGAAGAGAATAAAAGGAAGGGAAGAGAATAAAGGAAGGGGAAGAGAATAAAAGAAAGGGAAGAGAATAAAAGGAAAGGAAGAGAATAAAAGGAAGGGGAGAGAATAAAAGAAAGGGAAGAGAATAAAAGGAGAGTAAAAGGAAGGAAGGGAAGAGAAAAAGGAAGGGGAGAGAATAAAAGAAAGGGAGAGAATAAAAGGAAGGGGAGAGAATAAAAGAAAGGGAAGAGAATAAAAGGAAGGGAAGAGAATAAAGGAAGGGGAGAGAATAAAGAAAGAAAGAAAGAGAATAAAAGGAAGGGGAGAGAATAAAAGAAAGGGAAGAGAATAAAAGAAGGGAAGAGAATAAAAGAAGGGGAAGAGAATAAAAGGAAGGGAGAAGAATAAGGAAGGGAGAGAATAAAAGGAAGGGGAGAGAGGAAGAAGAAGAGGAGGAGAAAAGAAATGAAAGAGAGGAGAAAAGAGGCACATTAAGAAGATTTTTAAGAACAAGAAGAAAAAGAAAGAATGAAAGAAAATAGATAGATAGATAGATAGAATGAAGAAAAGAGAGAAAGAAGGGAAAGAAAAAGAAGAAGAGGGGAGAGGAAGAAAAGAAAAGAAAATCGTGTGATGTTGAGTAGAATCATGAAGAGAGGAAAGAAATTAGAGCAATGAAAGTGAAGAAAAAAGGAGAGAAGAAAATCAAGAATGAGATTTAAGAAGCAGAAGAAGGAAAACAAAGGAAGAAAGGGAGGGAGGAAGGAAGGAAGGAGAAAAAGAAAATAATATGAAGAAAGACAAAAGAAGGAAAAGTAGTAAATGAAGAAGAAAATGAAGAAAAAATGTTAAATAGAGAAAGAAAAGAATGAAAGAGAAGTGAAGAGGTGAGAAGGAGAGAAACACATTGGGAATAGATTTAAGAACGAAAAGAAAAAGAAAGAAAGAAAGAATGAAAGAAGAAAGAAAGGAAGGAAAAAAAGAAGGAAAATAAACAGATGAAGAGTGGGAGAAAAGGGAAAAATAGAGAAAGAAGATGTGAAGAAAAACAAAAAAAGAATGAAAAGTAGTTAATAAAGAATAAGAAAAAAAAGAAAGAAAAGAAATAGGAGAAATGAAAGGAAAGAGAAGAAGGTGAGAAGCACATTCAGAATGGCATTAAGAACGAAAAGAAGGGAAAAGAAAAAAAGAAGGAAAGAAAAGGGGAAAAAAGGAAAAAGAAAATGAAAGCTATAGATAACTCAGCTACCAGGATTCAGTCCTTAAGCCTCAGGGGTCGCCACCCACGGTCAACAGGTGGCCTCATTGGGGGATTTTACCCCACTGCAGATGTGCAGTCGATTGATTCTATAGCCGCAGCCGACAAGACATGGCGTTTAAATATATACTCTTAAACGTCCATGTTGTGAAGTAACATATCGTATTGTACTGCTATTTTAATAGAATTCTTAAAATAATGAGAATGAGGAGGTCTGTGTAGGACGTCAGCAGTGGTTTGACGTGTGGTGGATGTGTAGAGAGAGAGTGTGGAAATTGAAAATTGTGGAAGTAGAAAAGAACCAGTATAAGGAGACGTATGAATGATACGTGGAAGTCACTAACTTCGACTTCTGATTAGCCGATACCAAGGTTAAAGAGCCCAGTCTGCCCTGCTATTTACCCATAGCTGGGTGGAGAATACTTGGATTCATACCTTTCCCAATGGTATTAGTGCTCTGTGAAATGTACATAGTCTTGTTCAGGATTTGAACTCGTATCGACGTGTCCTTTTTCTATGATGGCAACCATTGAACCACGAACACTTCCTGTGTGTTTGTATATATGTACGTTGTCTGTGAGTTAGAGCGCGTGACTTTGATAAACATCCATTTTAATTGATAAAAGCTGGCAATATGAGCCCATATATAGTTCTTTTTGGAGTTGAATGTACAGGGTGTTCGGGAGAAATTTGACAGTTTTATAAGCAAAAAGAAAAATTGCTTGGTAACTAGAAAATTTAATGGGTTGTAAAGAAATTCAACAGGCACGGAAATTAAACTACTGTCAACAAGTTTCACACAAAATGACCACCATTAGCGTCGATATCAGCCTCAATCCTGCTCCGGAACCTGGAGCAAGCTGATGTTACAGTTTCCCTGTGAAGGGTCTGAAAAACTATCTTAATTCTCTCGATTAACTGGGCTTTTGTAGTACTTGCACGGCGATTGGTGTCTTTCTCAACAGCGCTTCATACATAATAATCCATAGGGTTAAGATCTGGGGAGCTTGGAGGCCAAACATTGGGACTAGTGTAGTCGTAAAAATTCACCGATCACCATTTTTTTAACCGAATCCTGCTGCCATACATATATCTATTCATTGGCTACCTTAGTTATCCTGGACTTTACAGTGTTTAGCAACTCCACGTAGGCATATAAGGGTCAACTTCATTCTGTGGATTTTCGAGGAATTCTGCTCTACGAACGCAATCAGATCCTCTGTTATGTTGCTTTCTTCTACCCACAGAAGAATAATAAAAAAATAGTTATTTCATGTTGTTGTTGTTAATTCAATAGGAATTTTTTTGAAGTTTGAAAAACTTTAAACGAAAGACATGTTTTTATATTAAAGACACATTTTTATATCAAAATAGCTTTTATTTAATCAGAAGAGAAATGCAGATATGTTTAAATAGAAATAGTTTTTTTTACAAAATATTTTTATGTTTATTTAAATAAAAGGATGTTGAGACCAAGTAACCAATAAATAACTAATTTGTGCTTATTGGTTACTTGGTCCGGATGATTTGAGTAATAGGAGGCAAATGAGCGTTTCTGTGGGATGCGGCTTCAAAGATTTGTTCAAGAAAACGTGTAACATTCTTGTGTAGCTCCCATTTGATCTTTCTTCTAGTGCATTGTTAGTTTCCAAGTGGTACAACCGTACAGTATCACTTATCAGGCTGGTCTACCTACACAGGTTTCCATTGGAAGATGTCACTTATGAGTTCGTCCTTGCTTCTCCAACAGTGTCCAGCCTGTCTTGTTTGTCTCACATGGATAGTTTGTGTAATAGGAGGTAGGTGACCGTACAGCTATTTTTGAGGGGTACTGCTTCCATGCTCAAGACAGCGCGCAACATCCCCGTGTAGCTCCCATCTAATATTTTTCCCAAGCGATTTGTTAGGGTATAGGTGATGCAGCCATATATTTATTTACCCTTGCGTACGAGCAGGATGCGACACAAGGTCAATCTATTATGCGGAATTTAACAGGTTTGAATTCAGAGTTTTCCTTCTCCTAGACTGATTACCTAGCCATGGTTAAAGAGCCCAGTCTGTCCTGCTATTTACCCATAGCTGGAGGGAAATTTGGATTCATACATTTCCCAAGTGTATTAGCACCATGTGAAAGGCAAACAGCTTCGTCGAGGAATTGAACTCGGGTCGACGAGACCATTTCTTACGACTCTAACCATGCAGCCATATAGTATCCCTAATACGACAAGAGGTTTGAAGAATTATCGCGAATATGTTTCATTAAATCTGCATTTGTTTTATTAATTGTTTGTTTTGTTTAATGTCATATCAATCCTGTGGGTCACCCTATCGGCTGAGGCAGAAGAATACAACAACTGCACCTCTTCAGAAGGGTAAAAGTGCTGACTCGTGATGCTTAAGGACGGAATCATCGTGGATGAGTACTCCATAAAACGCAAGACTCCACTTTGGCCCTTACTTACGCTGGTCACGCCAAGTCCTATCACCTATATGATTGTTTCGACCGTAATTCCCTTATGTATATTTAACAACCCCTCCGCACGAGCAGGAAGTGACACAAGGTCAATTTACTAAGCGGAGTTCAACAGGTTTTGAATTCAGAGTTTTCCTTCTCCTAGACCAGTTGCCTAACCAAGGTTAAAGAGCCCTGTCTACCCTGCTATTTACCCATAACTGGAGGGAGAATTGGATTCATGCCTTTCCCAAGGGTATTAGCGCTAAGTGAAAATGCAGTTACCGCGTCCAGGATTTGAACTCGTCGCGACGAGTCCATTTCCCATGACGTTAACCATTACACCACGTAATGCCCTTATGGCAAACACCAACCCTTTTTATTATGTACGTGCTAGAAGGCGGTGGCTGAGAGTATTAGTGTCTTGGGTATGACATTAACCTGTATCTCGTGAAGTTCTAATTCGGGAGCCTTGGGGAATGTAGAGTGACCCTTCATCGTTATTACTCCCAGGTCCACTCTGAACCAGAGTGGTAGTGCCTTTTAGGTACCCATCTATGGTTTACATAGAGGGAAAAATGAGTTTTAAAAATTGAGTTTAAAAAATATTTTGAATACCCATCAAGCATAAATAGAAAAAAACATCTTCGGCATAAAATAACCCAACAAGTGTTGACATGCCGTAGAATTCAATAAATCAAACAATTATAAGCTTGCTCGTAAACATATTGTCGGCCTCAATGATTCCAATCTCATTTTCAAGTACCATTAAACGGAATATATTGGGTGACATCCTATTATCCTATTAATAATGGAGATTCGCTTCCGGTTTTTGTCTGTAACAAAAATTACGTCACTGCTTACGTCACAAATACCCAAAATCGTCATAACATAGAATAAATACACTCAAAATTTGAACATGCAACATTAGACAGTCCTCATTGTTTTTTAAAACAAGTTCTAATAAATACATAACTGGTATTATATATCTATATATAGTTTGTTTTATTTTAATACATATTTAAAGTTTACATTTCAAATTGTTTTATTTTTTAATCCTTTAATGAATTTGATGATTTTACTTACTTAGGGTACAAACTTGCTGACATTGAATTTTTTTACTCCCACCCCTCTGGCAATCTGTTTCAAAAATCTATTTTTACATCGCCCGGATGAGGTTTTTTTATTTTGTACTAGTAATACTAATAAAATTTGCGATTCACTTTGCACTAATTCTCTTCCAAAAGGCCTGAATCCACACATCCCTATCTATGAGTACATTGTAGGACAGACTGGTTTCTTTAGTCTTGGTTACGCAGCCAGTCTAGAAGCAAAACTCTTAAATCAAACCAGCTATTCTTCACTTAAAAAAAGATTTTAAAAAATGTCCTTATGTTACATCCTGCCCACGTCGGAGGAGTTGAGTAACTATGTTGCATAATTCATGGATAGCCTATGAATTATGTAAGTACTGTAGCGAGTATGAATATTGAATTAGAGTTCGTTAGAAAATTAAAATCAGAGGGAGTTAAGTGGAAAATTACCGTTGGCGTGATTGACATGTGTTGACATCCGCTTGATCCCTCAAAAAACACGCCAGTAGAAGCGTGTGATAGTTTAGTTCTTTCGCGACCAGTTGCTCATCGAGAAAAGATGTTCTTTCTAGATGTCGCTTCTCAATCTGCATGTTTTGGGCTGGGGTTGTTTTAATGAAATCTAAATATAAAAACAACAAAGTCTTGCGTTATTAATTTAAAAACGAAAAATGCACGACACCCAGTCCGAACAAGGAAGAAGAAAGCAACCCACAGAAACAGCCCTGAAGAAGATGAAGGTTGACGAGTTAGAACAGAGAAAAAGTGAAGAACTAAATCTATCATCCCTCATCATCTACGTTCTCTGTCTGTCTGTCTGTTTGTCTGTATGTCTGTCTGTCTGTCTCTCTCTCACTCTACCATTATATACCCGATTTTAAGGGGTATATAACAAATACATATGAAGTGAAATCTCGTATGGGAACATAATAGAATTAAAACAAAGTACTTCTACTTCACTGAATAATCTATGACTATTGATTCACTCAGCGCACAATTCAAACAGGCCATGTCTCATAAAACAAACTTTATAGGATTATACTTCTATCAGAACACCTGCAAGTCAGTAATAGAAAATACTGGTATTTACATTTACTTGAATTTCTACTGTTGTATACCCTTTCTTTACTTCTATTATTCTTCTGCTCATCTTTGGTATCTTACGTTCTTCTTCTAGCGTCTCTTCTAACGTCTCTGTTCTTGCTGGTTGGTCGTCCTTGATTCATTTCTTCTACTTGGTCAGTCTTGTTGCCAAGACATTCATCAACCACAAAACCATATTATTTATTTAATCCTTTATTTACTTAACTAAACATATTTCTCTAACTAACACAACGCGCGTGTGCAGGTGAGGCCCAGCTAGGGCAGTTATATCTTCTCTGCCTGACGTCCAAGCTGAAACTGAGAGCCAACCAGGTCCCACGTGACTTCACGTATTTTGCGGGCTTTCTGTAATAATCCATGAAAGTCCCGCCCGTGATATGAAAAGGGGCCATTCCTTTAGAAATACAGGGGGTTGATAATAATCTATGCATAGATTATGTAACACTACTAGTTTCACCGGAGACATATTCTCTATTATTTTGACGAATAGAATAATAGATGTCTGTGTGTGTGTGTGTGTGTGTGTGTGGTGTGTGTGTGAGAGAGAGAGAGAGAGAGAGAGAGAGAGAGAGAGAGAGAGAGGAGAGAGAGAGAGAGAGAGTGTGTGTGTGTGTGTGAGACAGGATGTGTCTACCCCTGAGTGTGAATGTGCATCTATGTGTCTGTGTCTATGAGTGTGTGCGTGTGTATGTGTGTATCTATGAGTGTGATTGAGAGTATGAGTGTGGGTGTGTCTGTGTTAATGTGTCTATGTGTTTCTCAGTGTTAGTGTGTCTGTGTCTCTGTGTCTATGTGTCTGTGAGTGTGTGTGTCTGTGTGTTTCTTTGAGTGTGTTTGTGTGTCCGTGTGTCTGTGTCAATGTATCTCTAAGTATGTGCGTTTGTGTTTGTGTCCGTGTGTTTCTCATTGAATGTGATGGTGAATGTGTGTCTGTATGTTTGCCTCTGAGTGTGTGCGGTTTGTATCTGGGTGAGTATGTATCTGCGTGTGTGCCCGAGTGCGAGAGAGTGTGTGTCTGCATCTGTGTCTCTAAGTGTGAGTGTCACTGTGCGTGTGTCTGTGGGTATATCTTTGAGTATGTGTTAGTATATCTGGGTGTGATTTTCCCTGAATGTGTGCGTATGTGTGAGTTTGTTTATGCGTCTGTGTCTGTCTGTCAGTCTCTGTACATAAATAATGATTTTGAGGTGCAACTGTTTAGCTGTCTGAGTATTTTCATTTTCGGACAAGTGCGTGTATGGGAGGGTTAACCTGCAGTTTGTTTTTTTCTTTTTGGCTCTGCCATTCAAAGAGTTTTGTCTCACGAAGAAAGCGCTGAAAGACATTCCAGAAAGAAAGCGAAATCCTTGATCGCTAAAACGGTCTCCTTAGGAAGCAGGAGAAGGTTGCAAATCGCTTTACTCGTCTGTGCCAGGATGAATGGCAGCAGAAAAAAAATAGATGAAAGGAAAGAAAAAGAATAGAAGAAAGATAAAACAATAGATGTGGTGGTGGTGGTGGGGGGTAATAAAAGTACATGAAAAAGAAAAGGTAAAGGAAGGAAGAAAGAAAGAAAGAAAGAAAGAAATCGGACAAAAAAGTAGACGAAAAAGAAAAGAGACTAAAAATGAGAGATGAAAGAAAGGAAGGAAAGAAAGGAAAGAAAGAAAGAAAGAAAGAAGAAGAAAGAAGAAGGATTGAAAAAGGAAATAAACAGAGAAGGAAGAAAAGAAAAAAGAAAAAAGAAAAAAGAAAGAAAAAATAAAAGAAACAAAGAATATTCCATTATGAACAAGACGACAAGAAATGCAAGAGAAAGAATTAAATGTTTAAGGTTTAAAAAAGAAAGAAAGAAAGAAAGAAAGAAAGAAAGAAAGAGAAAGTTTAGTAACATTAAAAAGAATTGGAGAAACAAAATAAATTGAAAGAAAGATTGAATGATGAAAAGAAAGAAAGAAGGAAATAGAGAAATAAAATAGAACACAAAGAGTACATTAAAGAACAAAGGAACGTAAATCGAGAAAGAGTTAAAAGAATTACACCCAAAAAGGATAAAAAAAGAGGAAGAAAGAAGAAAGGGGTGAAGGAAAAAGTAAGTGGACATAAAAGTGAAAGAATAAATGAAAGAGTCGAAATAAATGAATAAAATAGAAGTCGGAAAAGACACATTGAATAAGGCAAAGACAGAAATATTGAACGAATGAAAATAGAAAGAATGAAGGAAGGAATGAAAGAAAAAAGAAAGAAAAAAATGGGCAAGTAAAAGAGGGAATATAGATCTTAAGAATAGATAAAAGAAAGTAATAATAAGAGTTGAAAGAAAGAAAGAAAGAAAGAAAAGTAAGAAAGAAAGAAAGTTTAATGTTTAGATAAAAGAAAGAAAAACATGAAAGTTAAAGTTAAGAAAGAAAGAGCAAAGCAAATGTTAAGATAAAGCAAAGATGAATTACATGTAAAACAAATGAAGGTTTTAAGAAAGAAAGAGAGAACAGAACAGAACAGAACAGAATAGAACAGAACAAAATAGATCAGAACAGAATAGAACAGAATAGAACTGAACAGAATAGAACAGAAGAATAGAATAGAACAGAAATGAACAGAAATGAACAGAACAGAATAGAACAGAACAGAAAAGAATAGAACAGAATAGAATAGAACAGAACAGAATAGAATAGAATAGAACAGAATAGAACAGAATAGATCAGAACAGAATACAATATAACAGTACAGAACAGAATAGAACGGAACAGAACAGAATAGAACAGAAAAAAGAATTTAAGGAAAGCGATCATGAGAAAAACAAACGCAGTAACTTTTATCATAGCAAGAAAAGATAGAATAAAAGAAAAGAAGAAATATTGAAAGCTGCGAAGCCAATCAAGCAAGAAATAAAGAAAAAAATAAGAGAAAGAAAAATAAGAGAAGAAAATAAGGAAAGAAAAAAAAGAAAAAAAAAGAAAGGCAAGAAGAAAAAAAAAAGAGAAGAAAAAGAAAAAAAAAAGAAAGGCAAGAAAATAAATGGAAGCGTTTTTTTTAAGTTAGAGAGAAAGAAAGAAAAAAAAGAAATAAAGCTGAGAAGTAAGCAAACAAGAAAGAAAGAATGAAAGAAAGAAAGAAATATTAAAAGAAAGAAAGAAAAAAGAAAGAAAAAGAAAGGCATGGAGAAAAAACAGAAGCGTGGTTTTAAGTTAGGAAGAAAGAAAAAGAAAGAAAGAAAGAAAGAAAGAATATATAAAGAAAGAAAGAAAAAAGAAGAAAGAAAGAAAGAAAAAGAAAAAGAAAGAATGGGAAGGAGAAGAAACAGAAGGGTTTTTGTCAAAACAATGGCAAATTGTATGAGAAAAAAACAACAAAAAAACAAAAGATTGCTTTTGACAAAAGGGTGAAAAGGAAAGAGCGAGCGAGTGATATATATATATATATGTATAAATATATATATATATATATATATATATATATATATATATATATATATAGAGAGAGAGAGAGAGAGAGGGGGGATTTACAGTGAGATAAAAGGCTGTGCAAATAGATTTAAAATATCACAGGGAACGTATTTTAAATTTGAGATGAGTAAGTCAAATGTGGAATAGAAATTAAGGGGTCTATAAAAAAAGAGAGAAGATGGAGGGGGGGGGACAAAATATGCACAAGTTTTACCACTTAGCAACACTGGCAAGTGCATAACAGAGGAACATATTGTATATGTTTAGTAAGTTGAGGTTTGCCAAGCAGATGGCCACTAGAGATATTTCCGGGGGGGGGGAGAGTTTAAAGAGAGAGGGTGAAATTAACAAGACATGTAATGGTTTTAGCGATTTAAAAAAAAAATTAAACTAGAAGCAGTTACCCGGCTTTAACTTGGTAGAAGGGCGGATAATAAAAAAGTTAGTCTCGCAGATCCATTGATTGTATTGGTCTTACATAATTGATTTATATTTTAATCACGAATGTAACCAATGGCTTTCCTTTCTCTATAGTCACGTTGTCGTTAATTGTTCTATTTTAGTAGGTTCCTTCGGACATACATACATACATACACACCAACTGTTCCTAATATATGTACTAGAAGCAGCTACCCAGGGTAAAAGTATCAAAGGTGTATCAATTTATTTACTTTGAGATTTACAAATACTGGATATTGTAAGTAGAATTTCAATGCTATTTCTATGTATATTTTATTTTTTAAAATCTTCAA
>CM042144.1:67291266-67336266 GCA_023376005.1 Doryteuthis pealeii | reverse complement strand
TTAAAAAATATGTTGAAAAAAAATGAGTACAATCAAGAATGAATAAAACAGAATGTCTGACCCGAAGTGGTGGTACCTGTTATAATCTCATCTATGGGTTGAATAGAAAAAATGTGTTTATAAAAAAATTGAGTTCTATTAAGAATAAATAAAAAAAAGTCTAACCCGGAGTGGTAATACCTGTTATGGTTCTATCTATGGTTTAAATCGATAAAAATGTATTTATAGCATATATGAGTACCCATCAACACTTTGTTAGCATTAAATGACCCACTGAGGTTGATATGCCGTAAAACAAAACAAACAAAAAATCACTAAACATAAAGTAACCCAAGGGTTGAAATGCCGTAAAATCCAACCACCCACCCAACCAACCAACCAACCAATCCACTAAAAGTACTCATATTTATAACTTTAGTTGATGGCAACTATAAGTGATAACGAGATGTTGAAAGGCGATTATGAAATTGCCTCTTCAAATCTGTTAGTGATAAAGATATTTACAGGACTTTGCGGGTTGAATAGTAAGGCAGCTCTGTGAATCCAATTTCCATTAATCGAGCCAATCTGCTACTTATGTTTTTTTTATATATTAACGATATATGAATGAATGCATTTATACAGGTGCGCGTTAAAGAGAATCGGGGGAGGGGGTAGAGAACATTAGTGATTAGGATAAAGAGTGTGTGAGGCTCTGTGTGTGGGCATGAATACATTGACTGTAAAGATGAGATGATACCCCTCTGAAAATAATGGACTATTCTGATTTAATATGAACATTGACGGTGTTGATAGGAGGGTCCGTTTTTCCAGCGAGACTAGCTAGTAATCTATCCATATACTAATACTCGTCTTCCTTAATTATACGACCGTTATCATCTTGCAACACCATCTAGTTTAAGATGAGACCGTCCAAATCGTCCAAGATCAAATTTAAATATGTAAATCCTGATTATCTGGTGTTATTTATACGCCGAATTTTTATTTATTGTGAGTATCGTCACCTGAGCTAAATAATGGACCATTCCGTTCTGATCATAAGGAAAGGGAAGAAAAAATACAAGATGCACCGAAAAAATATTAAAAAAAAGAAAGAAAGAAAGAAAGAAAGAGAGTAGGGAAAATATAGAGAGAGGTGATAACGCTATTCTGAAGTGATAACGCTATTCTGTTTCAATCGAATATAAGGAAAAGATAAAAAGAAGGAAAGAAAGAAAAAAAAGAAAGAATGAGAGAGAGTTAAATCAAGATTATTATACTTTTTACATATTGAACTATTTGGCAATAGCTCTTAAGTAAACGTATCCAATAATGAATGAAACAAAACGTCTTCAGCATAAAATAACCCTACAAGGGAAGAAATGCCATAAAAACCAACCAACCGACCAACATTTACGATATACAATTTAAAAAATCAAAACCTTTTTACGTAATTTTCTTAAAAATGAAATAAAACAATAATGCATATATTTTGTGTATTACAATTTTTAATTATCTTATTATGATGGAGATTGTGTGTTTGTCTGTCTGTAACCAAACTTACATTACTATTCAAGTCACAATTCCCTTAAATATTTACATTAAATTCTCCATGATTATATTTTTATTTAAACCTCAATTATTAATAAAATTGTTTACATTATTAATGCTGTTGGCCTAATCTACACATTAAGAATATGCAATTGCATTAATATATACAACAAAATAGCAGTTTATCGTGTGAATGGGAAGGTTAATTTGCATATTGAGAATACAAATTTGATTTTAATAAATGTGTACTTGGGATTATTGATTTCTAATTGCTTGATCTGATCTTAATGTATATGAGCAAAAATATCGGGTATAAATCTTAAAAGAAATCCATTAATAAGAAAAAATAACTCTCATTTTATTCTTTACTTCGTATTTTAACTAAATAGTTAAATTAGGAAAATTTAGCAATGAAAGGCAGGAAAGAATAAGTTTCAGTAGTCCTATTTTTCGATCATACCCCGCTGTGTTTCAAATCTTTTTATCTGCATTCTTATTAAGTTTCATTAGCCTTTCTAATTTAATATATCTTATTTGATTAAAACTTAAATAATTGCACGCGGAGGCACCCTCCGCGTGCAATTATATATATGTGTATATTTGCTAGTTCTATGAATTATAGCATTCAAACTTAAATAGAAACTTAAATAATAATGTATATATATATATATTATTTATGATGATGATTAATTAATTTAAAAATTATAATATACTTTGATTTAAACAAACTTAAGATAAAAACGCTTACAATGTACAATAAAGAAAATCAAATCATTAATCGTAAAAGAATGAATTATTTATTCATTAATGTACATACTGTTTATTAAAATGTTTAATTATTTTAGGAATTATGGCATTTATAGATTAATTCAATCCAAGATCCTTTTGAACAATTTTTTTAATAAAACAAAAATAATGAAATAAAATAGAGAAAAAGAGGTAAATTACGATTGTCGTTTGGGTCAACAGAAAAACTTTTAATATAAAAATAACCAATAAATATTTAAAAAAAAATGGGAATTTAACTCTTTGCCACCGAAATATTCCTCACGGCCGTGCCAAATTTTCTTAGCATTTTTTACTTGTATGATGGGATATTACAAAGTACTATCTATCCAAATTCTAATTCTTATTATTGCAATTAAATGATGATTTTGTGTGATTTTCTTTCGGGCTGAACGTGGGTGGAAGCATCTTCACACTGGATAGTAAACCTATAAAGTTAGTAGACCAGTTCACATACCTAGGTGGTAAAATCTCATCTACAGAAAGCGATGTCAATGCACGCGTAGGAAAAGCATAGACTGCTATAAACAGATTACCCATCATATGGAAATAATATCTCAAAGATGTTAAATCGAGAATTCTTTCGAGCCGTCACCGTATCAGGGCTACTGTACGTCTGCACTACTTGGGCTCATACGAAGTGCTTAGATAAAGGATCAGATGAGCGCTACACAATGATGCTGCACGCAGTCTTGGAAATTTCGTGGAAGCAGCATCCCACAAGAAAACAGATGTATGGCTATCTGCCTCCTATTGCATAAACCATCCAAGTGAGACGAACGATATACATATTTACCAACCTCTCCGCACGAGCAGGATGTGACACAATGTCAATTTCTTAAGCGGAGTTTAACAGATTTGAATTCAGAGTGTTCCTTCTCCTAGACTGGTTACCTAGCCAAAGTTAAACAGCCCAGTCAGCCCTAAATTTAACCAATAGCTGGAGGGAGAGTTGAACGCATACCTTTCTCGTAGGTATTAGCACTATGTGAAATGCAAACAGCTTCGTCAAGGATTTGAACTCGGCTCCTCAACAAAACAAAAAAAAAAGAAAGAAAGAAAACACCTTATCGTATCCCAAGTAGGTATAATTAGTCTTGCAACAGATTGCCGGTGTTGCGACCTTACTTAGGAATTCAATAGGCTGGTCTACTTGACCAGGATCGCTGTACTTCTATGAGCACGATTGACGTGTTGGGTTACAGAATGATAATAAAACCAGAGTGATCTCTGTTTTAAAACAAGCCCCTTATATCATAAGAAAAGGCGTGACATGTGACACAAGTGCTCGTTACGTGACCTTTAATGCAAATAGTCATGTATAAATATGACCAAACACAAGGCAAGCGCTATTCATTCCTCCCATATTTTTCTGACACTTCTGTTCAATCACTTTTCTAGCATGTATTTAGTTTTTTGGTTTGGTTTTGTTTTACGGCATATCAACCTCAGTGGGTCATTTAATACCGATAAAGTTTTGAAATAAATCAATTAATGGATAATACAATTTTTTTTATAAATACATTTTTCTATTTTACCCATAGATGGGACCCTGATAGGTATGTATTTAGTGCTGTGAAACTTTGCACGTGCCGAATGGTTTACCATTCAGCTATAATTTGGCACTAATGCACAATAGCACGCAAGAGATAATATCATTAGATTAGGTATAAAAAGCGTTAAATTTTACGGAAATACCCGATACCTTTGAGACGCTAGGGTTAGTTTTAGGGTTAGGTTTAGGTTTAGTTTAAGGGTTAGGTTAGTGTTAGGGTTAGGGTTAAGGTTTGATACTTTGGGAGTTTCCAATATCTAATGCTATTAATACGTAAAATGCGATTCTAAAGATATTATCTCTTGCGCGCTATGGTGCATTTGCACCCATAATTTTTCTGTTCATATCAAATTTAGTCTGTTCATATCAATATATTTAGCTAGATAGCTCCTTTTGTTCACAGCCGTGTAAATCTGTTGTGTCACTTTACCCTTCTTTTCTACTGTGTAATTTTCTATGTTTCGGCCTTTCCTTCTATTCATATGGCTACCACATTTTCCCGGTTTTAAGATTCGGTATCCCCCCCCCTCTCTCTCTCTCTCTCTCTCTCTCTCTCTCTGTGTGTGTGTGTGTATGTGTGTGTGCGAGCAGGCAAGTGCTCTTATGTAGTTTGACATTGGAAAGTCTGTGACATCTTGTTGCTCTAGTCAATTCCACTGAATGCTGTGAATATTCTATATTACTTCTCCACTTTCTGAGATTTTGGAGCGATGCTTTAACTCCTTGCCTACTTTAAACCACTCACAGCGGCTGTCCTACCACTGCGATCCTAGCAGCGGCTCTCGCACATATCGAGCACTTTTCCAAAGATCTTATTTCGAGATGTTTGAATCTGATAAGATACGAGGTCACTCCCAAATGGTAAGGTCACCAAAATATTTAGACATCACAGAAACGTTTATTTTTTTTTATTGTCAAGGATGTTTACATCATTTTAAAGTTTCATTATTTATCTATTTTTCTACATAATCGCCATTTTATTCAGTTCATTTTGTAGACAATGTTGCAGTTTCTGTACGCCCATGCCATACCAGCGCTCCACCCTGTCGTTGAGGAAGCGTTGAATCTTTTCGTCGCTGTAAACTCCCTTTACCAATCGCAGACGTTTTTGTGATATATGCACGACTCGCCATACAAACACACTGCTGATAGGATTTTCTTTGAATACCCAAATAGCAAGAGGTCATACACCGGGATAGCCTGTCGTTGGGACTTTAAATATATTGACTGTGTCCCTTAAAGGGGTAAGAACCGCCTCCTCAAAGGGTGTCCTGGATATGACACTAAACTGTCACTGATGGTGAGGCTACAGTTCTGGAGCTTTGGTGAACATGGATTACCCCCTTCATTGGCATTACTCTCAGTTCCACCCTGACCTAAGATGGTAGTATATGTTAGGGTCATATCTATGGTCTGAATAGATCTCTTTGAAAATTATTCGTTTGTTACATTATTCATGGATAGCCAGTGAATAATGTAAGTACTGTAGCTAGGTATTTTTGAATCAGAGTTCGTTAGATTCGAAATAACGGCGTTGAGTGGAAAATTACCTTAACCGTTATGGTTATGATTGATTTGTGGTGACATCCGCTTGACCCCCTCGAAAAACGCGCCAGTAGAAGCGTTAGACAGAAGTTTTAGTTTTATTTCATTTGCGGCCAGAGTGAGCGGACGCGAAAGCCTGTTCAACGAGATGTCGCTTCTCAATCCGCGCGGTTTGGGGGCTGGGGTTGTTTCAATAAAAGCTAAAAGAAAAACAACAAAGTCTTTTTAATTCATTAGAACAAGAGATAACCAGCCCGAACAAGAAAGAAGAAAACAACCCACAGGATCAACCCTGAGAAGAATATGGCGGCCGACGCGTTAGCAAGTAAAGAGAAAAGAAATAAGAACCCCTCATCCTCTCTTCATTCTCTCATTCTCTCTCTCTCTCTCTCTCTCTCTCTCTCTCTCTCTCTCTCTCTCTCTCTCTCTCTCTCACACCGTTTATATAACCGATGTTAAAAAATAAATTATTAGTAAACAGAAGTCTGCGAGTAAAAATGTCCGGGTGGCCTAAAGTCGGTATCAGCCAGAAAGCGAGGGAGTATATCCCCTTTTTACTCACGCTAGACCAAGGAGATTGTTTTGTTTTTTTAGCGTTTTCTACCATCAGCTTCTCACTTTACCGCAGAGATCCCTGTGCTAGTCACACGCTGAATTAGCGAGGGCCGATATCGAACCTTTAGTTTCCTAGTCCGACGCTCTAACGACTGAGCTAACATGTGTGTGTGTGTGTGTGTGTGTGTGTGTGTGCAGAATACAATTTTGCTGCACTAATCAGATCTTTTTTTTTAATTTTTAGGTCGACGCGTTTGAAGCACTCATACAAATCTCGTGATGCTTACACAAAGCGACGAGATCTTCAGACGAGATCTTCAGACGAGATTGACTTGAAAAGTGGTATAACCATAGAATGTGTTTGAGGCGCCGGGCGATTTTTTCATACGCTGTGATCCCTGTGGTTATATTGATTCCAGCTGCACTTTCTCTTGCAGGCGTTGATGCGCAAAGCTGGAACAGGTGCATATTTGATTCAGCCTCAAAGACATGCATCCCACTCATGCATCAAAGAGATTTTGGTTATCGTAAAGAATCACGCTGCGCTGTAGTCATTGTTTTATTCTTTATTACTATCGTGACTGTTGTTATTTCTCTGTTGGTTGGATTTTCCGGCATGTTAACCCATTGGTTGATTTTATGCTGAAGACGTTTTGTTTTATTCATTCTTGATGGGTACTCATTTTCAGAGTGTTAAATGGGAGTGTTTCTAATATCAGATATTTCCCAATGTGTTCAAATCCTGTACGAAGCTACAGTTCACATAGCACTAATACCCTTGGGAAAGGTATGAACCCAACTACTACTCTCTCTCTCTCTCTAGCTATGGGTAAATAGTAAGGTCGACTGGAATCTTTAACCTTGGTTCGGCAACCAGTCTAGCAGAAGGAAAACTCTGAAGTCAAACCTGTTAAAACTCCGCTTGGGGTGGTCACTACTAGAATAGGCTTTTTCCTAAATAGTGATCTATTTCACTATTTTTTTACGGCATGTCAACCCATTGGTTCATTTTATGCTGAAGACGTTTTGTTTTATTCATTCTTAATGTGTACTCAATTTTTTAGAGTGTTTTGATAGTGTTTCTTCTCATCACTGATATATTTTCCAATGTGCTCATTTTAATTCTTTCTATGATAGCATCTCTCTTAAAATCTGCGGAGAATTTGACAGTTCATTCCGAGAAAAAAGCATATATTTACCTTATGATGTTGAATCTAACCAAAAGCTGGTTGGTTGGTTGGTTGGTTGGTTGGTGTTTCCGGCATGTTAACCCGTTGGTTCATTTTATGCCGAAGATGTTTTGTTTTATTCATTCTTGATGGGTCCTCAATTTTTTAAAAACTCAATTATCTAAATCTCGTTTAGTTCTATTTAACACATAGATGTTGTTTTCTTTGTTTAGTCGCATATCAACCCTTATGGGTTATCTAAAGCCAAATATCATGACTTGTTTGTTTGTTTGTTGATTGGGTTTTACGGCATGTGAACCCTTGTTGGGTCATATTATGCCGGAGACGTTTTGTTTTATTCATTCTTGATGTGTATTCATTTTTTTAAAACTCAATTTTTTAAACACAATTTTAGAACTCGTTCTGTTCTATATAACCTAATAGGTACTACCATTCTGGCTCAGAGAGAACCTTAGACTAATGGGTATGAATGAGTACTCCACATTCCCCAGAGCTCCAGAACGGGGACTTCACCATCAGAGTTTTAACGCCAGATCCAGGAAAATAAGACCTTCAGCCACGGCCTTCTAGCACATATGATGAAAAAAGGTTGTGGTTGCCATTAGGACAATACGGCTGGGAAAATCATATATATATTTACCAACTCCTCCACACGAGCAGGATACGACACAAGGTCAATTTCTTAAGCGGAGTTCAACAGGTTTAAATTCAGAGTTTTCCTTCTCTAGACTGGTTACCTAGCCATGGTTAAAGAACCCAGTCTGCCCTGCTATTTACCCATAGATGGAGGGAGAGTAGGATTCATAGCTTTCCCAAGGGTATTAGCGCAAAGTGAAATGCAATTACCACGTGCAGGATTTGAACTAGGGGCGACGAGTCCATTTCCCATGACTTTAACCATTACACTACGCGCTTCCTTTTTCCTGGGAAAATCATATAGATGCTAAGGCTTGACGTGAGCAACCGATTGATCGGAGAGGGTCTCTCCAACCACCCGTCTAGCCTAAGTAAGGACAAAAGTACAGTGTTGCATGTTATGGATTGCTCAATGACCAGAATTCCGCCTTTATGACTATTTTATACAGCCAGAATGTTCATCTTTTAAAGAAAAAATGTTTTCCTTATTTTCTCCTGTTAATTTATTTACTTTTAAATAAAAGAGCCTGAATTTAACATTTGTTCAAATTTTCATCCGGTTTGAATCGACAAGAAATAAATATTTACATAGTTTAAAATTTTCACACTCTTTAGAGTAAACGAAAGGGCATATTCACACAAAAATCGAAGCGGAAATAAGCTCTCACTAGGAGAAACAAAAAACTCTAAACAAACGTACATTCCAGTGGTTAGTGGGCATTTCCCTGTTGTGATGTAAAACAAGTATTTATTACAAATGATTTAGTCTAGACCTTAGATATAACCCAATCTTTTGACATAGCGGTCCGGATATGGCGACACAGGTATCCGGAAAAAATGATATTTAATGCTCTTGTATAATACGCATCCCGAAGTTTTAGGCTAAAAAATGAAAAAGGACCTATCATTATCTATGTATTAATACTTGTGTTCCTTATTTATACGACCGTTATCATCTTACAACACGATCTAGTTAAATATAAGAAGTCTGAGAGAAATGCAAGATGAAATGTTAAAATGTAAATCCTGATTATCTGGTAGTGCTTATCCGCCGAATTTTTATTTCTGATGAGTGTCGTCCCCTCGGCTAAATAACGAACCATTCCGTTTTTATTTTAAAGAAAGAAAGTAAAGAAAAAGACATGTTACACTAAAAAATATGATAAGAAGGAAAGAAAGAAAGAAATAGAGTGAGGTGGTGAGAGCGCAGAAGCGGTAACGCTTATCGATTTCAAGCGAATATAATGAAAAGAGGAAAAGAAGGAAATATATATATATATATATATATATATATATATATATATAGAGAGAGAGAGAGAGAGGGGGGAGAGAGAGAGAGTTACATTAAGATTAATGTACTTTTATTGCATACTGAACTATTTAGCAATAGCTCTTAATGTTACATAATAATTGGATCCCTAATACATTTTTAAGGTATTGTAGAAATCATAATGACGATTAGTATAGCTGATGACCTTGAGAGTGAGTGACAGCGTTTGACCTCACTCTGACCTTGTGTTCTGGGGATAGACCATGAGAACCGGAACCCCATAGAAGGCCCTCTTCCGGTTTAAGGAGTAAGCAACTCAGTTAGTCAGTTAGAACTTAGAAGCCGAGCTAGCAACATGTAAGCCTCATCTGCGCAGACTGTCTGGGTGGGTATTTGGAATAAAGTAACATCAACGTAAATTGAAGACTTGTGTTTATTATTAAAAACCAACAATAACACAGGGCTTCTGATAAGGAATGATCCCCAACAGAAACCAGACCCGGAATCCTCAATAGAATACCAGACGAGACCTTAGAAGATATACCAGACCAAGATAGATGATAGACGATCAGAAGCAAAGCCGGCCAGAAGAATAGACAACAGAGTAAGAAGTAAGAAAGGTATATAACGTTATATGCTGACTTGGCTTAGTGAAAAGACCAGTATATAACATATACCTATTTAGTGCCGGTAAAGAAGGCGCTATGCAATATTAAGTAAACATTAAAAGTTGTGAAAATTAAATTATCATACTGCAGTATTCCTGTTTGCAGTGTTATGTAACACTAGGTGGGAGCTGTGCAAAAATGCGGCGTGCGATCTTGAACAAATCGTTGAAACATGTAAGGGCTAAGTGAAGTGTTGTACGTTATGGACTCTTTAATATTCTTTTCTAATAGAAATAATTTGCTCGGAGTTGTATGGTTTCAAGTAATTCTAATTAATATCAGTCATTTGTCTACACAAAGTTGTATGGTTTCAAATAACTACGCGTGCCTCTTAAGCTCTAGATATAAAAATTAAATCTGTGTGATTTGTCTTTATTCGGACATTTGTCCTCATCTTTATTATCATACACACAACGTTTCGGCCGATTTGGCTTCTGCCCTTGTTCATGTGCTTATTGAGAACTTCCTCTTCGAACTCGGAAGCCTTCACGGAACTTTGAATTATTCAATCCACCGTGGAAGATTGTTCCCATTCTGTTAACAATGATGGAAAGATAGAGGGCGCATATTATTTATAACATCTAATGATGTTTACTTATGTAGTCTAGGCATATTATAAATATATATGGTGCTAACATATCTCCAAGAAAATATATTTAGTATTGTAAAATAATGGGTGCAAGAAAAATAAAACATTTATTGCAAAAACACAGACATAAAATGAGGGTTCAATTTATTTTATTGTAGGAATTTATGAGGAAATTGTTCTTCTTTACCCAGGTAGGAAGTTCATAAATAGCACGGTTCGAATTTTCAGAAGGCATCATGTAGCGTTTTTTAGGGCAAGGGCCAGAACGCATTAATGCGATATGCACCAATATGTTTCGCGCGTTGATCCCCCGTACCAAGATTTTTTTTTGTACATAAATAAATTTTACATTTTTCGAAAGACAATTTAATGATGGAATATATGTAAAAAAAGATAATTCACTAATAAATCGGTTTTGGAAATAGGGCATCTTAAACATTGAAACTTAAATCTCGTAAATAAGAAAAAATATGTATCTTTTTTTTTTTTGTTGTTGTTTTTTAATTGTTAGATTATTTTCAAAAGAATTTTATATTAAAAGTTCCTATTGTCTACATTTTTATTTTATTTTTCAGGGATTTTTAAAAATCTATAAAATGTAAAATAAATACTTTTCTTTAATGTACAGCAAAATCGTATTTATTTAATCAAAGAATTGATAGATATATGATAAAAAGGGTTGGGATGTGCCATAAGAGCAATGGCGTCGGGAAAATCATACAGATGCTATGGTTTGACATGACCAGCCGATTGATCAGATAAGGGCTCTCCACCACCCGTCTAGCCCAAGTAAGGGCTAAAGTGAAGGGTTGTATGTTATGGACTGTTAAACCACCAAGATTCCGTCCTTAAGCATCATGGATAGCCAACCATAGCTACCAGGTGGCGTCATTGATGATGGAGGTCTGCATAGGTGTAGTCGGCTTATTCTACAGCCCCAGTCGACCGGGCGTTGAAATGCAAAGAAGAAACGACTAAATTATATCAATTATTATACTAAAGCTGAGATAATAAACATTTGCTTCATAAAGGCTTTTTTACTGTTTAGTGTAATGATACGAAAATTATACTAAATTATTCCTTACTTTTGGATTGAATTATGTTTGAGAGAGAGAGAGAGAGAGAGAGAGAGAGAGAGAGAGAGAGAGAGAGAGAGAGAGAGAGAGAGAGAGAGAATTTGAAATATATTTCTATTTAATTTCACAACCAGCAACCCGTAGCCTAAATGAGGTCAAACATTCCTTTTTAGAAAGCTTACAAAACGATTTAAGATTCGCCCTGTCGTATTTATTTAAAAAAAAATACTTGCTTTGCTAACTCCCTTTCCCCTAATCTCAATTATCTACCCATAGCTGAATGGGTGACACAACGAGTCACGTTTTGTCTTGTAAGTTTATAAATAACAAGCACTGTAAGCAATCTAAGGTATGGGGAGTCACCGTGGCGTAGTTGTTAACGTACTGAACTGTGACATCAGCAGAAAAAAAATAACTTATTTGCTATACTTGTGAGTCAGACAAATCAAAGCTAATTATTGTAAGCGGGTACTGTAATCAGACACCTGTGTGCCAGACGAAACAAACAAATCTATTTGACCTTAACAGGTAGTATTACTCCAGGTCTGAGTGGACCTGGAAGTAATGACAATAAAAGGGTACTCCACACTCCCCAAAGCTGTCTTTTTTTTTCTTGAATATTTTTGAAAACTCTTTTTTTAAAAATCTATATAACCTTTAGATGGGACCCTAACAGGCACTACTACTCCGGGTCTGAGTAGTAGTGCCTGTATAACGGTAATGAAGGGGTACACCACACTGCTCGGGGATGTCTTTTTTTTCTCTAATATTTTTTTCTAAAACTCATTTTTTAATCTATATAACCTTTAGATGGAACCCTAATAGGTACTACTACTCCGGGTCATAGTGGATTTGGGAGTAATGGCAATGAAGGGTACTCCACATTTCCAGGGCTGTAGAATTTAAGTCTCACCCCTAGAAGTAGTCTAACGCCATACTAAGAATATTGAAAGTCATATTGTCTAAGATTTACGCTTGTTCATATCATATCATTGGGGTGGGAGAAAGTGATTTCCAGTTGAACACCTATCTCTGATAAGGGCTTGCCCTTACATACCAAATTGACACATATATGGGATTCTAATAGGTACTACCACACTTGGTCAAAGATGACCTGGGAGTCATAGCAATGAAGGCTACACCACGCTTCCTAAATCTCTAACTGGAGCCAAACCATGTGATACAGGTTCGCGTCATGGGCAGAACAACTTTTTGGTACCATTATAGTATGTGGCCTACTTTGAATGTGGCCTACGAAATCATGTCTCTCTTATAGTATGTGGCCTTCCATAAAAAGCATATTAGAAGGTTATAACAATAACTGCTAGCACTAATCCTAACCCTAAACCCTAACCCTAACCTAACCCAATTTCAGAATTTTAGAATATTTTAGAATTAAATAGATATTTGATTCATGTAAATTATGATAAATTATTTTTTTAATTATTCTTAATTACTATATACAGCTTATGAGTGAATTGCTTGAAATTGAATATATATGAAAAATAATTAGTTTCAATAAATTGCCTACTATTTATATCTATAAATATACTCTTACTGAGTAGACACATTACAACCGGGTAGGTCACATACTATAACAGAATCAAAAAGGTAGGCCACATACTATAACAGCACCAACTGTTTTTGGTTGATGTATGTGTGTGTGTGGGGGGTTTAACCCTCTGCAGGGGGAACAGTAGTATACTTTAAGTCCCGTCGACACGGCAGATATGTTTGACCTATAGATGGATTCCTAACAGGTACTACCACCCTGAGTAAGAGTAGACTTGGTAGTAATGGCAATGAAGAGGTACTAAACACTCACCCAGTGCTCCAGAACTGGAGCCTCACCGCCAGATACAGTTTAGCATCATACCCAACACACATGTAAAAGTAAAGCAGGCACAGTGGCCTATTTTCAGTATCAGCCAGGCAGTGAGGAAGTTTATCCCTTTTTCGCTAGCACTAGACCAGAGAAATTGTTTTTGCATCTGAGTGGAACACCACACCTACCATCAGCTCCCCACTTTACTACACAGATCCAAGCAGTGCTACTCGCAATGGCCAGTATCGAACCGAGAACCTTGTGGTTCCAAGACGAATGCTCTACTGACCCTGTTCATACACACATTTGCCCTGTTTAAAATCAGTTCGAACTGTCTTATTTAAATGGTACATATACTGAATCTTTTTCTGCATTCTAAGAATCAAGACGTAAGAAGGTATTTAAACTTTTCTATTTTAAATAAATAAAACATTTTTGAAAGACTGTGCAGCGTGAAACTTCCGGAAGTGAGCGGTCCTTCAAAGGAAATCAACAGTCAAAGTGTTGCTTTTCAGCTGCCGACAGTGTGGAAACGATATGTCCACCAAGGGTCTACCCGAAGAGCTGCGTTTGAATTTGGGCGGTTTACATCGTCCACCCAACTATATGAATTTCATTAGCATTTTCTTTTATTGCTTCATCAAAGACGAAATTCCAAGCCATGATTTCATTCAAGCAACAGCACTTCGTAATTGTATCCCGAAAAAAAAAAAATTCATAAGGTTTTCCCCTCGAACGTTTTTCTATTGCAAAATCGCAGGGAATCATATCAGAGAAGAAAATCAGGTAATCTGATATTCACAAACGGCGGCAACGACCGTACTTTTTCGTCTGATGTTGACTTGGGTGTCCATTTTTTACAGTATGATATCGATCGTCGGACATTTGAGCTCAGGTGATCCGAACCAAGATGGCTACCGAAACGAGTTGTTATCGTTATAATCAATAGAGTTTGGGGCAAAATTCACGAGTTTTTTTTTATTAACAGGAATGTAGACTGACGAATAGATCTATTGCTTCCTAACCAAATACATGTTCAGCAATATCATGAATATTTGCAGATTGGATTTGTGTGGTTTTGAGCCATTTTTATTTCTGTGGTTTTAATGAAAAATTGCTGTACTTTTGTAAACTAAAAAGTGCGTAGGCAGTCGACAGTAAAAACATTATTGTAGACAAAAAAGAAAAGAATGCTACCAGACATATGATTGAGTAATTGATTGATCAGTTTTAATGACCTGTCAAACCGTCTAGGGTTATTTTATGCCTGGAGGTTGGAAGAGTGTGTTCGTTGTATTAGCCCATGTCGACCGCGGCTGTACAATACGCCGACTGCATTTCTGCAGAGGGATAGAATTGACCTTGTGTCGCCTCCTGCTCGTGAGGAGGGGCCGGTAAATACACATTCCTATATATAACCCAATCAGCGGAGCTTAATATAGATTAACTGTATCCCGCGCAGATGGGTGAAAACCATCTTCCCTAAAATACCCCCCCCCAAAAAAAAAACAAACAAACAAATAGACTGCACGCCCTGTCGTCTGGGACAGTAGAACACACCGACTGCACTTCTGCAGAGGGGTAAAATCCCCGCAATGTGGCCACCTGTTAGCCGTTGGTGGCGAACCGTGATGCTTAAGGACGGAATCCTGGTGGATAAGCAGTACATGACATATAACATCACTTTGACCTTTATTTAGGCTAGACGATCGGTCGGAGAGGGCCCCTCCAATCAATCGGCTGGTCATGTCAAGCCCTAGCACCTATATGATTGTCCCAATTGTATTGCACTCATAGCAAATCTCAAACCCATTTTATCATATGTGTTAGAGGACGATGACTGAGGGTTTTAGTGTCCTAGGTATAACGTTAAACTGGATCTAGTTGTAAGATTCCAATTCTGTAACCCTGGGAAGTGTGGAGTACCCCTTCATCGCCATTACTGCCTGGTTCACTCTAATTCAGAGTAGTTGTACCTGTTAAGGCCCGATCTATGGGTTAAATGGATCAAAAATGTATTTAAAAATGTGTTAAAAATGGAATACCAAACAAGAATGAAACAAACAATGTTTTCTGCATAAAATAACCCAACAAGGGTTGGCATAAGGTGCCTTAAAAAGAAACCAACCAGAATCTGGGCATAAAATAACCACAGAACGGTTGAAATGCCGTTAAGATCTGTCACCATTCAATATTCAAGACGTAGATAAATATATATGCTCATTTTAAAACTTCCTGTGTAACACACTGACAATATAACAGCAACAGCAGGTACTGTAAACAACTGATGTTCTTTGTTCATCAAAATTACTTGATTCGGCATTAAATGACCCAAAAAGGCTTAATATGCTGTGAAACAAAACAAGAACAATTATCGACACTGACGACATATACATTTATCAACCCCTCCGCACGAGCAGGATGTGACACAATGTCAATTTCTTAAGCGGAGTTCAACAGGTTTGAATTTGGAGTTGTTCTTCTCCTAGATTTGTTTAAAGAACCCAGTCTGCCCTACTATTTACCCATAACTGTAGGAAGAGTAGTTGGATGCATACCTTTCCCAAGGGTATTAGCACGATGTGAAATGCAAACAGCTTCGTCCAAGATTTGAACTCGCATCGACGTGTACATTTCCTATTACTCTAACCCTTACACCATACCACACACCACCAACGATATATGTTTATTTATTTATTAAAAAAAGGATAGGCTAAACCTGGAATGATACTAAGACATTGTTGGACAGACACACCCACATCCGCCCTGTCGGTGGGGTGTTAGAATGCACCGACTGCACCTCTGCAGAGGGGTAAGACTCCCCCTATGGGGCCACCTGTTGGCCGTGGGTGGCGACCCGTGATGCTTAAGGATAGAGCCCAGGTGGATGAGCAGTTCATGACATGCAATACTTCCTTTGGCCCTATCTTGGACTAGACGGCGGTCGGAGAGGCCCCCTCCGATCAATCGGCTGGTCACGTCAAGCCCTAGCACCTATATGATTTTCCCAACCCTATTGCCCTTATGGCAAGCCCAACTCCTTTTTATCATATGGGTGCTAGAAGGCAGTGGCTGCGGGTCTACATGTCCTGGGAATGACATTAATCTCTATCTGATGGTGAGGTTCCAGTTTTGGAGGTTTGGGGAATGTGGAGCACCCCTTCATCACCATTGCTCCCTGGTCCACTCTGACCCAGAGTGGTAGTACCTGTTAGGGTCCATCTATGGGTTAAATAGAAAAATGTATTTATAAAAAAAATGTATTATCCATTAAGAATTGATTTATTTCAAAACTTTATCGGCATTAAATGACCCACTGAGGTTGATATGCCGTAAAACAAAACAAACCAAACACAACCACATAAACACACATAAACACAGACTTACTCATACACACGCAGAGAATTTAGAAGATACCGCCAAAATGGACAGATCCTAACAGCAAGCAAATAGCTCCAGACTTAGCTTACAGAAATCTTCTGGTGAAGAGATCTTTATCTAGGAATATTAAGAATATATCAAAGATAAACAAACAACATCACAATTACCCAATTTTTCCTTACACTTGCATTGTTATAGCCTTCAAAACCAACCACCAAACATTTATTTATTTTTTATTTTTAGCTAGAAACTGAATTTAAAAAAAAAGATACAAGCAAAACTTTCATCAAATTCCTTCACAAAATCTCGTTCTAAATTCACGTTTAGAAAATCTCGTTACTATGCAATGCATGGCTGAACGTCATTAATCAACGCAGGAAGTACGCACGCATGCGCGTACAACAGCCCGGAAAACTATGGCGTCTCTTCGGCCATTCTAGGTGATTTAACTTGCCGACTAATTCCATCTGTCATTCATAAAGTCATCGTTGGTGGCCACTGGCTTCCATACTCGCCTTGTTATCTTTAGAAAGAAAATAATTCTTTCAGTGTATTTTGTATTTCATAATACTTAAGTCAATATAACAACCAACACACTGGATATCTATATTTAGAATTTGCTAATTTTTATTTTTCAGTAAGAAAATCATTTTATTAAAAAAAAAAAATAAATACTAGCAAGAATGTGCACCCACCGGGTGTAAGTATTCGAGTTTTAATATAATGATATATATCCAATTAGAAAGATTAACGAAATTAAATAAGAACGCATATTAAAAAATTACACTTTATATTAATACGTTCGAGAATAAAGCAATAATATAATACATCAATAACACCAATTATTTTTTAAAACCAGTATGCAAATTAACCACATCATATATTATATAAACCTTTATTTTTTAGTGATATATAAGACACATTGCAGGATTTTAAAGCACTAATAACATGGGCTATCTGAAGGCAAATTTAACTCAGATTTTCATAGAGACATCGTTAATCAATAAGATTTATTCTATATATTAATGAAAAGGTTTTGATTATAAATGAAACACTCATTGATAAACTTACGTAATTCCTGAGGGTATTGTGACGGAATCAGGTACATAGTTTCGGTTACTGACAGCCACCGAATCTCCATTATAATATATTTGTATTTCATAATACTAACGTCAATAAGACAACCAAAATGCTGGATATCTATGTTTAGAATTTACTAATTAAAAAAAAACGAATTTGCTCAATGTAATACTAAGGAAAGTATGGGCACCCGGTGAGTACTGAATTACCTATACTAGAGCACTTATCTACATAGAAAGGTAACAAGGATTTGAGATGTAAAAGGTGTTTCAAAACATTTGAAATCAATTAAGCTGTACGGCGTATTTAAAAAAAAAGAAAGAAAAGATTATCATTTGAGATATGATGTGTTTCAGAAAAAATGATATCATTTATTAATGGATAAACTAAAAGCGTAAATTCAGTTTTATTTGTAAGGAAAAGTTTCTAACCAATCAGCTACACCCAACAATTAGACTGTTGATTGGTTGGTTTGTTGTTGTTGTTGGTTTTGTTTCATGGCATATCAACCCTTTTCGGGTAATTTGATTCTGAATCAAGTCCATAGCCCAGTCTACTATCCTGTTTACCCATAGCTGGAAGGAGAATAGTTAATTCATACCTTTCCTAAGGGTATTAACTCTATGTAAAATTCAACCAGCCTCGTCTCGGATTCGAGCCCGTCTCGCAGTGTTCATTTCTTACGACAGTAATCATTACACCATGTGCCTTTATTTGTAATTGTATATCATAGAAGAGATAAGTACAGTTGTTTTTTTTTACAAATGAATAGACTAACAGTCTAAATTCAGTTTTTATTTTTGTGGGTGGAGAAGTGTCTTAAAAGTTGCTCGAACTTCTTCTAATACCCTACTCTAACCATTTAGCTATAACTAACAACCAGGCTATTCTTTGTAACAGTTTATAACCCACCGGATATTTTCTCCACTGAACTCAATTGAATGATTACCCATATAAATATTGAACTGGCTCATTGTTGCTTAACTTTGGTTTGTTTGTTTGTTTATTGATTTTAACGGCATATCAACCTCTCTGGGGTTATGTCATGCCTAACGGTTAGAAAGTTATACATATCGTGTATTTATATTTATACTTTTTAGTAATTAGTTTAAAAAATGTGTCAGCATTATTGGGGATTATGTTGTATGATATTGATTTGTTTCATGTCTGTATTCTATGGTCTAATTTTATTTATTTATATTGTTATTTTATTTATTTATATTGTTTGCTTTAAAATAACGGTTTCTGATGTGAGCAAGAAACCTGCATTCCATGAATAAGTGTTTAACTGTCAAAGGTGTTTGACATGTTTCACATTGTGATTGTTGCTCTTGTTTGAGTATATTGGAGTGCGTTTTTTAACAGACTAAATTCAGTTTTACTTTTTGGCTAGTTGGTTGTTTGTTTGGATCATTGGATTTTGCGACTTGTCAACTCTTGGGTTATTTTATACTGAAGATGTTTTTAATCATTCCTCATAAGTATTCAAAAATATTTTCTTAATCAATTACTTAAGCAAATTTTTAAACTCATATTTTTTCTACTTAATCCATAGATGAGACCCTGACTACCACTCCGTGTCAGAGTGTACCTGGGATTAATGGCAATGAAAGGGTACTTCACACACTCCAGAGCTCTGAAATCGGAACTAGATGCAATTTAACGTTATTTATTTTTTTGTGAAGGTATCCTGAAAGTTGCTCGAACTATAAACTTTCGGTCTAGTTCACCATTCTAATCATTTAGCTATAACCAAAAGTCTGGCTGTTCTTTGTAACTGCTTGTAACCCGCCGGAGATTTTCTTCACTGAACTCAATGAAAATATAATTACAAGTAGATCCTATTTCCTCTGCGTGTGCTTCAACAAACTGCCGTTCAAAGCAATAGCATTTCTTTTGCTACTTTCTTTCATTGATATTACATCACAGCTTTCCTTCATTGATATCACATCACAGCATCTGCTCCTCAACGAAGATGAAGTGACCTAATCTAATATGTTTCTTAGCATATCATGATTATCTTTTCTTGAAGGATTTTCATAAGCTATATCAAAATGATGACAATAAAATAGGATGTCTCGATGGGGATGAAAGAGTTAGTTTTTTTTTATGCATATTATAAACTCATGTCTTCAGCAAAGATTGAGAAACTTAATCTTATTTCCTTTTGTTACATAATAATTGGATCCCTAATACATTTTAAGGTAATGTAGAAATCATTATGGCGATCAGTACAGCTGATGGCCTTGAGAGTGAGTGACGGCGCTTGACCTCGATCTCACCTTGAGTTCTGGGGATGGAACGTGAGAACCGGAAGGCAATAGAAGGCCCCTTTCCGGTTTAAGGATACTAAGTAAGTAACTTAGTCAGTTAGAACTTAGAAGCCGAGCTAGCAAGATGTAAGGATCCGCGCGCATTGTCTGGTCTGGGGATTTATGAATAAAGTAACATCAACATAAATCGAAGTCTTGTGTTTATTACTAAAAACTAACAATGACACAGGGCTTCTGATAACAAGAAATCCCTAGCAACAGAAACCAGACCCGGAATCCTCAATAGAATACCAGACGAGACCTTAGAAGATATACCAGACCAAGATAGATGATAGACGATCAGAATAGCAAAGCCGGCCAGAAGAATAGACAACAGAGTAAGAAGTAGTAAGAAAGGTATATAACGTTATATGCTGATTTGGCTTAGTGAAAAGACCAGTATATAACATATACCTATTTAGTGCCGGTAAAGAAGGCGCTATGCAACACTTTTTAGAATATCATGATTATCTTTTCTTGAAGAATTTTCTTAACTCGGTTCAATTATAGTAGGACAGACTAGGCTCTTTAACCTTGGTTAGGTAATCAGTTGAGAATGAAATCTCTAAAAATCTAGTTAGAGCTTAGGGTCAGCCAAGCCGTTAGAGGTTCTTATGTAAACACGGAGCGGCTTCGCTCTCCATGCGGTTGGAAAAGTTCTGGTTCTGAAGTTGATAAAAATGTTATCACAACAAAATATATGCCTAACATTGTCTCTAAGATCTAATGAAAACCTTGGCATAATCAGACCAGCATCTTGAAGAACCATACCTAGAGCAGAACCTAACCAGTCAACAAAAGACCAGTTAGATGAAGCCTTGAAGATAGCTACCGACTACAAGAAGCAGAAGAGAATAAAAATAACAACCAGCTACTCCAGAAAGTGAGTAAAGATTAAATATGAGGGCATAACCACGGGTGTCTCTCATAAGAAGAATAGAAATTAACTCTTTCCATATATATATATATATATATATATATATATTAATATATATCAGAAGAAGTGGATATATACTAACATGACTAATTTTGATTGGTAAACTTTGATTGACAGTGTCCTAGTTTATATAATAGTTTAAATTAATTGAATTAATGATACTTGAGATTTGATTATTTCTGTCTGTAACCAAAATTACGTCATAGCTTACATCACAATAGTATCAATGATTGTATAAGTCTATAAATGAGTATTTAATTTATAGTAAAAATCGTTAATACATAAAATAAAAACAACCCTGTGTTATATACACACAAAATTTGAGTAAGCAAATTTAAAAATTACTTTTTACTCTCGCCATTTTTTCAGTAAACAGAAGTTAACTAAGAAACTTACAAATAAACAAATAACTACAATTTTGTATAAAATTCATGCGTAAAATATTCAAAATAATGATTAATTATGACTAATAGATTCATGCAACATTTTATTTCCATTTCAAATAGTTTTATTTTTTTTTTACTCCTTTAATAAATTTGATGATTTTACTTACTTATGATATAAACCCGCTAACACTAAATTTTTAACTCCCACCCACTCAGGCAAAACATTTCAAAAATTACATTTTACACCGCCCGGAGGCAGTTTTTTTTGCTAGTGTATTAAAATTTTAAAGTGGGAACATATAAATTTTTACTTTAAAAATTGACATTATTTTTTAAAATTATTTCTCTAACCGTATAAAAACAATTAATTAAAAAACTAACAAAAGTATGCATCTCTTGGGCGCAAGTATTTAAGTTTTAATGTAAGAAAAGATCATATTAAATTAGAAATACTACCGAAACTAAATAAGAACGAATATAAAATATTACATTTATTTAATGTTATGTTAGCTGATTTCTATATAAAATTATTTATAGATTGCTTTTAGTATGTTTGAGAATAACATGATAGTATTCGAAATCAGTATCTGTGAATAAATATTTATCAAATTCAATTTTGTAAAAATTGTGCGAATTATTCCAACCATATTCTATGTAAAACTTTATTTCTTAGCGATATATAACACATATTTCAGAAATTTAAATGCATCAATAGTATGGGCATTTTGGCGGTAAATCTACTTCAGATAGACTTTAATAGAGACATCATTAATAAATAAGAGGCTCATTAAGATTAAATAATGACTATTTCGTAATCATTGAAAATATAATTTTTTAAACTAAGGAAATCGTGATATCAGTGATGATGTAGTTTTGGTTGCAGACAATCTTTATCATCAGATGTGCGTATTAATATTGCTCAAAATTCTAAATTTATTTTAGGAAATTTTGTGTAAAAATGAACCGCCCCATTATATATATATTGCTCTGTATATAATCTATAAGGTTATTTTACATTGAGCTCTCTTTAGTGATTTATGATTCACTGTATTTATACATACTGGATCATCAATATTAGTACAGTGGATCTTAGAAATCACATATAGAATCATCCCTTACTACCAAGTTTTGGATAAATCTGGTCAACTTTTTAATATTTTGGTGGAATTCGTAGATTAGTCCACCAAAGTTCAGGTTCTGAGTACTTTCGGCACTTCGAAGTGCCATCATCAGGGGTGATGTGTTCCAGATAGAAAGTTTGTGAAAGAATGCTGTCCAAATACACACACACACACACACACACACACACACACACATATATATATATATATATATATATATATATATATATATATATATATATATATATATAAATATGTGAAACACCTGAAAATGCCGCAGGGCACATCGGCTGAAAAGTTGTGAAAAATAACAATAAAATTAAAGACAACAACCCGAATAATCTAAAAAATACAAATTATCGAACCTCATCTCTAAAATTCGACAAGAAAGATCTGAAGGCATATCGACCGAAACATTGTGTATATCTTCCTATTATAATGGAGATTATGTGTGTGTATGTCTGTAACCGAAACTATATTACCACTCAAGTCACAGTTCCCTAAGTTATTTACGCCACATTCTCCACGGTTTCATTTTTATTTAAGTTTAAACTTCAATTATTAATAAAATTGCTTCTTATCATTAATACTGCTGGCCATATCAACATTCTAATAATATGCAATTGTATTTATATATACAACGAAATAGTGGTTTACAGTGTGAGTGGAAAGGCTAATTTGCATATTGATATTAAAAATTTTATTTTAATAAATATGTGCTTAGTGTTATTGATTTCTAATTGTTTGGTTTTATCTTAATGGATATGTGCATAAATCTCGGGGATAAATCTGAAAAGAAATCCATTAACAAGAAGAAATAACTTTAATTTTATTATTTGCTTTCTAAATAATTAAATTAGGAAAATTTAACAATGACAGACGGGAGTGATGGAAGAGTAAGTTTCAGTTGTTCTATTTCTCGATTATAACCCCTCTCTGTTTCAAATCTTTTATTTGCATTTTTATTTAGTTTAATTAGCTTTTCTAATTTAATATAATATTTTATTACATTAAAACTTAAATACTTGCACCAGGATGGTGCATGTATTTGCTAGTAAGAATAAGGATGAGAACTAAAATCCGAAAAATCTAAATAATACAAAGCTCTTGTGAGTTTTATGAGCGCTCAATTGATTAAAACTATAATTATTTATATGCACCCAATAATACATCGCCGCACTCAGAACAATTATATTACAATGTTTCTCATATCACCGTTAAGAGCTGAGTAATTAGCTTATAAAAACACTTGATTATAAAAGCTATAAAAGCAATAAAAAGGTATATAAGAACTTAATTAAAATTGCAGTAACGTATAATACCAAGCGGTAGGTATTTTACTAAGCGTTGTATATCTATCTATCTATCTATCTATCTATAAAGGGCAGTTGTGTGTATGTATGTATGTATGTATGTATGTATGTATGTCCGGAGGAAACTATGAAAATGCAACAATTAACGACAATGTAAATATATATACACATTCACTATCACCAGATCTTGCTTTTTGAGCAAAAATAATGAACATTTTATTTATATTTGGGAAGATATTTAAAAATTAAAATTTGTATAGTAACAGAAGCTAATTGAAATATAATATTGATTAATTGAATTAATCGCCTCATAATTGTATTTCTTTTCAATTGTAAATTATTGAATTAAAATTTCTTACTATATTGTTATATATTTATGCAAATACGAAAATAAAACAATTAACGACAAAGTAAATATATATATATATATATATATATATATATATATATATATATATATATATATATATATGAAGAAATTTGAAAACCGAAGTGTTCCAAAATAAGATGAATTTATTAATGCAAATAAGTCGACGCTTAAACGTTTCAGTTTGTTTTAAACCTTCCTCAGGACTGATTATGGGATGAAGAAAATTACTGGATGTTTTATAAATGACAGGAGTTAGAAAAATATTTACAAAAAGTGTTACTATATTTGTTCAGCATTATATTTTTGAGAGACGAGCCGCGAGCCGCACAAGCGAAGGTGTCATGATGCATCACGTAACTCGAAGAAATGCATTCAACAAAAGACGAGAAAAAGTATTGATCAGTATTTATCAGTTCTGAGGAAGGTTTAAAATAAACCGAAACGTTTAAGGGTCGACTTATTTGCATAAATAAATTCACCTTATTTTGGAACACTTCGTTTTTCAAATTTCTTCATATAGTCGGATTTATTTCCATATTTTACTCCCATATATATATATATATATATATATAATATATATATATATATAATATATATATATATATATATATATAGATATATATGGATCGATGGATAGAGGAAGACAGACACAGGATGTTATAGAAACTGGATGTTTATTGTCGATGATGCTACGTTTCGGTCTATTAGACCTTCTTCAGGACTTGGATATAGTTCTTGCTTCAATGATGGGCATTCAAAATGTCCATCATTGAAGCAAGAACTATATCCATGTCCTGAAGAAGGTCTAATAGACCGAAACGTAGCATAATCGACAATAAACATCCAGTTTCCATAACATCCCGTGTTTGTCTACCTTTCTCCACACACACACACACACACACACACACATATATATATATATATATATGTGTGTGTGTGTGTGTGTGTGTGTGTGTGTGTAACTCTTTGTGCGTAATACTTTTGTAGATTACCAGAATCTTCTATTTCCCAGTGTTTGGTGGATTGGATGATGAGAAAAACCGTTGTTATGGTAACACGGTGTAATATGTAAATTTAGTTTCCTTTCTAAAAAAGGGATTTCATTAAGATTCATACATATCCATGCAGGGTTGGGGGTTCAAAGTTTCTGTACCGGACATGTATGCCGAGAAGGGGGGGGGTCCCTTAATGGAAAAATGGGATATTGTGTAAAGTACCTGACACCTATTACTTAAGCATAACATTTATGAGCTAGATGTAGATAAAATATAAATAATTCAATTATATATCCATTATTAATGGAGATTCGGTCTCTATTTGTCTTTAACCGAAACTACTTCATTGCTTATGTCACATTACCCAAAATCGTCAATACATAGAATAAATAACAAGTTTTTAAACAAGTTTTAAAAAATTAATGCTCAGTATTATTGATTTATATTTAGTTTGTTTTATTTTCACATCTAAAGTTATCTAACGTATAGAGTTTTGCGAGAAAATTATTTGCAAACAAGAAATAGTCATTTTTTCAGTGTCAAGAGGTTAACTACAAAGTTTACAAATAAATAACTACGATTTTGTGTAAAAATTCATGTGTAAAATATTCAAAATAATAATTTAATTAATAATTAATTGACACGCAACATTTTATTTGAGGGGGACAAAACTAAGTTTTCATTTCAAATTATTTCATTTTTTACACCTTTAATAAATTTGATGCTTTTACTTGCTTATGATACAAACCCTCTGACACTGAATTTATAACTCCCAGCTCCCCAGGTAAAATCTTTTAAAATTACTTTTTACGATGCCTGGGGGTGTTTTTTTTTTAATTTGCTAGTCAAGATAATGAATTAGAATAATTTATAATAATCTATTTCAATTTTTTTAAATGCATATTCCCGATGTCACTGTTTCTATTAACTTTAACTTTTAACTTAACTAACCAAGTCATTTTAGAATTTAATAAAGATATACAGCTTATTCAACTGTAGCATATGGGAATCTAATAGAGGTGCAGTCGGTGTACAACGAATATCAACTTCATATTCATAATATAAGATATACAATTGGTCAATCCTTTTTTATGTTTACTTGCAAGAATATGCACCTTCCGGGAAAGGTATTTAAGTTTTAATGCAATAAAATATATTGAATTAGAAAGACTAACGAAATTAAATAAGAACGCATATTAAAAGATTATACTTATTCTAATTATATTGAAATTGGTTTCTATATAAAATTATTAATAGCATTAAGTTTAACACGTTGGAGAATAAAACAACAATATTAGAGATCAATAACACCAAGTAATTATTTATTAAACCCAGGTTTTTCAAAACCAGTATACAAAGTAACCACACCATATATTATATAAACCTTTATTTTTTGTGATATATAAGGCACATTGCAGTATTTTTAAAGCACAAATAACATAGGCTGTTTTGAGGCAACTCTAACTCATAAACTTTTCATAAAGACATCGTTAATAGATAAAATTTATTCTGTGCATTAATGATTTTGACTATAAAATAAATACTCATTGACAAACTTAAGCAATTCCTGAGGGCATTGTGATATAAACAGTGACGTATTTTCGGTTGCAGACAGACAGATACCGAATCTCTATTATAATAAGATGTAGATATAATATAAATGATTCCTTCTTATATCTAGATAATAAATTAAGATAATTTATTTATGATTTCAACTTCTTTTAATGCATATCACGATGTTATTGTTTCTATTAACTTTAACTAGTAATTTAACTAACCAATTCATTTTATAATTTAATAAAGATATACAGCTTATTCAACTGTGGCATATGGAAATCTAATAGAGATGCAGTCGCTGTACAAGGAATATTAACTTCATATTCATAGTATAAAATATATAATTGGTAAATCCTTTTTTAATAATAAAAGTTAGCGTTTATGGGGTAGGAAGAGGTTTGGTTTGTTCATATTTGTATCCTATCCCCAATAAAGCTGGTTCTTCCTTCTTGTGGGTTGGTAAACTGAAATAGAATTTAGTGAAAGAAGCGAAGGAACAGAGACGAGGATGACGAGTAAGATCTTTATTAGCGGGTTCACACTATTTCGTTGAGGGGAAATTGAGGTGTTGACTTTTCAAAGTCTTGGAGTCAAAATATTTTCGGATATGGTCCATTGTGAAAATATTTTGTTCTTACATAAACTATTCCACAATAAAATGCCTGTTTCTGTTCAGAATGCTTTTGCAGTTGACTTCACCCATGCTCATGTCACTCGTGCTGACCAATCTGGTTTGCTTAATTTCCCTATCATCAACACTGTTAGTTTTGGGCATAATTCGATTCGTTTTAATGCAATTAATTCTTGGAATACTGTTCAGTCGTTATTTTTTGATAAAGAAAAGATGAAGCTTGTTTCAGTAAATTATTTTGTCCTTAAAACACTTTTGAAAAATCATTTTATTGCCTCTTATAAACAACAGATTAGCATTTAGATTGTCACACGACTAATTTGTCTCATGATATATATGTATATGTTTACGTTGTGTGTTTCATGTATCGTTTCCTGTGAGCGTCCAAGGGTGGTCATGTCCATGGGATTAGCTTCACGCTATTGGGCATGGCCTCCCTTCAATAGTAGTTTAAACCAATAAAGTTTTTCTTTTACTTATATTTTTTAAAAATAATTTGTACTACTATTGATTAATAAATTTCTTATTTATTTATTTCTTATTTAAAAGGCTGTGATACCTTTTTGGCGCCAAGAATTCGTTTTTTTTGCGCCAACTCAGATAGCTCTTCTGATCTGAAGCCTTCTGAGAGATTGTTACTTTTTTGTGTCTTTTATTTATTTATTTTATTTTATTTTGTTTTACTTTTGTTTTATTTCTTTTTATTTGGTTTAATTTTATTTTTTATTAACCCCCACAATTTCTAACAATTATTTCTTAGTTAAGATTAACAATATTGACAGAAAATATTCAAATCAATAAGACTCTTACATGTCACTTGAATCATAACTAACTAAACTGATCTATTGGTGAGGCTCCTGTTCTAGATATGTTAAGGGAGTGGAGTACCCCTTCATTACCATTAGTCTAGACTTCCTCGATCACTGGTTGAAAACCTTGAAGTGTGGTGGGTGGGGGAGAATAAAACTGAGTGGCAAATATTACCATGTTTCCCCGAAAATAAGACAGGGCTTATATTAATTTTCACTGTAATATTAGGGCTTATTTTCGGGGGAAGTAGAGTGTTTGTGTCGTATGATGTTATGGCGAAGAATACTTATTTCTTTTGTCTGTCTGCTGCTCTCAACTAGGGCTTATTTCAATTGGAGGGTTTATATTAAAATCATCCTGAAAATCAACTAGGTCTCGTTTTGCAGCTAGGTCTTATTTTTGGGAAAGCAGCGTATCCAGACAACAGAAACAAAAACTCGTCGCTAGAAATAAACTGCCTTGGCTTTTATATTACTCCACCAGCCGAAACATTCTAATTAACAATGTTTGATTTTCGGAACCTGCGTCCAATGGCCGAAGCCATTGGACACAGGTTCAGCCATTGGACTGGTAAGATATATAATACTAGCATGATCCCGGTATGTGTGTGTGTGGGGGGGGCTGTTACGTTATGGGTCTTGTGTCGGAATGGAGTGATGACGTGTTGATCTAGAAATATTACTTGTATACTTATCTCATCTTCTGTACTACGTGAAGAGGCTTGAATCCAGGTTGTGGAGCTGATTCTGGGCTGGCTGACAATTCCCTGCTGTTTGGAATCTGGAAACCAACTTGGGGTGTTGGGGGTGTTGGGGGACATTTTACCTTGTGCCATTCATAAATTTTAGTAATACCAAAAGGCAAATTCGTTTTTTTCATGAGATTTTAAAAAAATTTTCCCCCAAGTCACAACTTCTGAGAGCACGTCTGGCTCACTCAACGCATCGTGTCAGACTCTTTACACACTCTCACCTCTTATCCCTATTCTCTCCCACTTTGCCGCGTCTCGCGGCTCGTCTAATAGAAAAAATGCATTAAACTTTTCCATTCTCCTTAAACTTTTCCATTCTCATCTAACACGCAATTCTTATTTTTCTTGTAAAAAGATTTCCGTGCTAATTTACATGTCAACTTACATTCATAGCTTCCCCTTATTATATTACAAGAGCCATCCTCCCAGGAAACACCTGCGCCTTCGATTTAAAATGACAGGGCTGTGTTTATTGGTTAGTGCCTGAGGCGCCTCAGACGAGGAATGACGAAAGGATACACGCAATTTTTAACACAGGCCACCGTATGAGCATATGCTTGTGCGTAGCTCCCCACATAAATCAGAATTTGTGTTCCTAGGCACTACCTAAGTTGCCGTAAAATCCGTATTTTACAAAATAAATTTACCCTCTTCCCAATTGAAAAAAAATGACCAAAAATCAGGGAATTATCCGATTTTAATGAAATTTTCAATGTCAATTTATCAATAAATTAGTTTTATAATGCATTAGGGATTTTATTTCAAAACTTTATGATTTAATTAGGTATTTTTGCTATGGCAAATTAATATAGAAAATTCATTTAAAATAGGAAATTTGTAATTTTAAGTTTCAAATTTCAGATTTTTAGATTCTAAAAACAAATATCTATTTAATAGCTACTTTAACTAATTATCATTAGTCTACTTCCTCCCCCCCCCCAAATTTTTTTTTTTTTTCAATCGGGCTATGTGGTGGGGGTTTAAACCTATATTGTAAAATACGGATTTTACATCATCTTAGACAACGTTTACAACCATGTTTACGATATATTTGAGCAAATCTGACCGAAAGAATAGTTTAAAATGTATTGAAAATAAATTACATGCGTAATATTATTTTGCTTTTTTTATACTGATGCTCATTATCTTACTATTTTTTGACTTAGACAAATATTTGACTATAAATAATGATCTAATTAATTTTGATTCGTTTTTAAAATGAAAACTAGTCAACATTTTGGCAGTTCCTAGTGTTCACTTATCATGTTCAGGTGTCAGTAAATAACTTCAAATTAACAAGGTCGACAGATCTATATAAAAAAAACAAAGAAAAGAAGAAAAAAAAAAGAAAAAAAAAAAAAAAAGAAAAAGTATCCTTCGAATAAAGAGCAGTAACATGAAAAAATGAATAAAAATAATTGAATTCTTTAAATAAAAACAACGAAAATATTTTCTGGTGTGATACGAGTTTTATTTACATCAGCAGGAAAAATATTATTTCTTTTAACTTACAAAGAAAACATGAAAATAATAGTAGGAGTAGTAATAATTGAAATAATAATAATATTTATTTACAAGAATATATTTTAAAAGTGTAGAAGAATTCTTAACAACAGAAAGTTCTTGAAATTTTTATTTAATTTTTTTTTTTTACTTTATGTCAATTTACAAAATAATAATAATAATAATAATAATAATAATAATAATAATGCAATCAACCTATCGAGAAATATTTGTTTTCGTTTTTTTTTTCCTTTTTAGGGGGTTAAAAAGGCGTTTTGATATTTATACAAGACTTGTTTATTACAATGTATAAGATTAAAGACTGTTTTAGTAGGTATGACTGCGCACTTGTCGGAAAATGGGCACTCACCGTAATTTTTTTTATTCATATATAATGACTTAATCAGTTTTCATAAACTTATAACATCATCTAAAAAAAAAAAAAAAAAAATAAAAAACCGGCAAAGATTTTCATAAAAGAACTATTTTCTTCTATTTTATTGAAACGAAATTATTTGTGGTTGTTTCTTATTTTTATATTACGGCATGTCAACTCTTGGGTTATTCAATGCCGTAAACCTTTTGTTTTATTCATTCTTATTGAGTATTCAATTTTTTTCAATCTCAATTTTCAAACTCAATTTTGAACTGCTTAATCCATATATCGGGCCCTAACAATACTACTACTCCAGGTCAGAGTGGATCTGGGAGTAATAGCGGTGAAGGGGTTATCCACACACCTCAGAGCTCCAGAATTGGAACTTTACCACTAGAGGCATTTTAACACCATACACAGGACATTAAGACACTCAGCCACCACCATCTAGCGCATATATGATAATAAGAGTTGGGGGTTTATAATAAGGGCAATAGGGTCGGGATAATCATATAGATGCTAGGTCTTGACTTGATCAGCCGAGTGATCGGAGAGGGCCTTTTCGATCGCCCGTCTAGCCCTAAGTAAGGGTCAAATTGGAGTGTTGCATGTCATGGACTGCTCAGGTACTAGATTATGTCCGTAGGCATTAAGGATCGCCACCCACAGTCAACAGGTGGCTCAATTGGTGGTGGTAGTGGTTTTGGTGGTAGGAGGGTTCTTACTCATCTGCAGAGGTGCAGTCGGAGTATTCTACCACCCCATCTGACAGGGCTGAAATTATTTGATTTTTAAAATGTTTGTTTACATTTTTTAAAGTAGGAAAATCAAATGCAATATTCTCGATACCAAATACACTCTTAACTAAAAAAAAAAGTATCATTTATATTATTCGGACTATTGTCCTCATTTTCATTGTTGTCTGTATAACATTTCGGTCGATGTACCCTCCGGCCTTCTTCATGTATTTCTTGTCGGACTCGGGAACCTTCTCGGACTCCGACAAGAAATACCTGAAGAAGCCCGAATAATTCAAATAATACTAATTGTCAAGTCTCATCTAAAAAATTCAGAGAAACCAAAAAAATTATAATAAATTTCAGCAATTCGTAAACTTTAGTAAATAACTTTGATATTTATTTATAAAATAGTGACAGTTATTTACTTTGTAAGAATAGTGTAAATGGGGTACATCAAACTTATGCAATTTTCTTTAATCTCAATACCCACGGGTAGAATTTGACACAATGTCAAGTGGTGTAAAGCTGGTTTGAATTCAGAGTTTTCCTTCTCCTAGGTTGGATAGCTTACTAAGGCTAAAGAACCCACTCTATCCTACTATTTACGTATATCCGGCGGGGGGTGGCGAAAAAGATGGATTCATGCCTTTCTTTAAGGTAATTAACATTCTCGATCTAGGATTTGAACTCGGGTCACCGATTTCATTTTCTACGACGATAACCGCTACGACAAAGCGCCTTCGTGTATAAATAGTTTGTTTTAACTTAAAAGTACAGCATGTTAAAGCGAACTTCTCTTTCTTTTTCTATTTCAATCTCTCTCTCCCCCTTTCTCTCTCTCTCTCTCTCTCTCTCGTTATTTCTCTTTCTCTCTCTTTCCCTCTATCACTCTCTCTTTCCCCCTCTCTCTCTCTCTCTTTCTCTCATTCCTTCGCTTTCTCTCTCATTCTATTTCTTTTTCTGTCCATCTCATTATTTCTTTCTCTCTCTTTTTCTCTCATTCTCTCTCTCTCTCTCTCATTCATTTTTATCTCTCCCCGTCTCGCTCTCTCTTTCTCTCTCTCTCTCGTGCTTTTCTTTCTTTCTCTTTCATTCTCTCACATTCCCTCTCTCGTTCTTTCTTTTTCCCTTTCACTCTATTTCTCACACATACACACACACACACACACACTCTCTCTCTCTCTCTCTCTCTCTCTCTCTCTCTCTCTCTCTCTCTCTCTCTCTCTCTCTCTCTCTAATGATGAAATTCCATGAAATTTGATTGAATAATTCTTTTTAATCTTTTTTTGTCGAAATTTTTTTTTTTAAATTTCAACAAATAAGTGGTCATAGTTAATTCTTAGAATTGCCTTAACTAGTAAAACTCAGTAAAAACTAGTAAAAATTATAGAGCAACAGTCAATGACTAATTATTATCGTTTGTTTATTAACTCAATTTTATTAGGTACGTTTATTGGTTTATTGTATTTGATAACACTGGCCTGAGTTAATTTTTTTCCAAAGGTCAAAGGTTTACCTAGAGTTATATGATTGCCATTTTATGCTGAATTTAAAAATACCATTCATTGTGTTTAGTCAGGTCTGGTTTTTAAGATGTGCTTGAGTACTTCACAACATGTTGTACATAACAATAACACTTTATATTCAAAAGTCTGTGGACTCTACTTGTCACAAATATATAGAATTACTAGCAAATGTACCCGGTCCATGATCGGACTATATATAAAGATTGGACCATAAATAGGCGAAAGAGTCCGAGTTGAATGACGATTTTGTTCACTAAAATTAAATTAAACTGCAGGTATAACTATAATAGAAAGTACGCAGCACAAATTGGATGATTTAGGTTTAATTAATTAATTATATCCGTTAATCAGTAAAAATCAATAACCAAATTTGGTGTATTTCTTAGAACAATATGAAGGTGTATGCAAGATTTCGAATCTGAGTGACGCCCCGTTTCGGAGTTATACGTCGACACGTACATACCAAACTTCTTTTTATATATATAGATAATACTCTTCTATATATTTCAAGTAAGAGCTTGTATCTTAGAAATCAGATCTGATTGGAAGTAATGAGTATGATTTTTGGATTCAGCGTAAGAAAACTGCCTTAAAATCAGCTATTATATATTCGACATTGAAAACATCACAGTCAGTGGAATTTGTTTCCCAAATTATTCAGGGGAAAGAGGTTAACAAAAAATATATATTACCTACATTGCCGATAATTTAATGTAAATTCCCGATGCTATATAAAAACACCATACAATGCAAATATTTGAACGGTATTGCCGAACATCAATACCTTCCCAAATGCATTGGCACCCTATGAGGATCGAAGTAACTGTTGTGGTTATAACAAAAGACGATCTGTTTAACCACTATTACATTACGAGGATCTCTTCCAACTCGGATAGAGACATATATATTTTTTTTCATTGTCCGTACTTCATAATAATTGATATATATATATATATATATATATATGATGAGTCTAATTTTCAGTGTATATATTAATTATATATATATATATATATATATATATATATATATATATATATATATATATGGGTTTAATGTGAAGTATGAGGGAGATGTGTAAAATAAATGAGAAACAGAGTGGAATATTATGTACTAAGTTCCATTTATTATTCCAATATTTCGAAAGAATTCCATATTTCTTTTACCAGGATTTTTGTTAGACTGGTTGGCTATAGTAGTCACTGGAATTTTTAAGGGTCAGGGGTGTCAATTTCTGGACCTATCTAACGCACATATATATATATACAGAAAATTAAACTCATCAGATATACCAACAAAGAAGCACACGTGGACTCCACAACATATATATATATATATATATATATATATATATATATATATATATATATATATATATAAAATGTGGCTATTTTATACCTCGTGTAGTTTTTATTTTATAGTTTTTGTATTTAAAAAAAAAATTTGTGGTTATTTCCAATTTTCCAATTTTAATCAGCAACTGTTTTTGTTTGTTTATTTCGTGCCATTCTAGGCCGACGGAAATTCTTCCAACCTGTAGCCGTGTCAGGACTACTATATGGTTGCACCTCTTGGACTCTAACGAAACACGTGGAGAAAAAGCTAGATGAGAACTACACAAGTATGCTGCGTGCTGTTTTAAACATATCCCGGAAGCAGCGCCCTATAAAACAGCAACTGTAAGGCCACTAACCTCCCATCTCGCAGACCAACTAAAAAAGCCAAGCAAGACATGAACACACACACGCATATATATATATATATTATATATATATATATATATTATATGTGTGTGTGTGTGTGTGTGTGTGTGTGTGTGTGCTGGGGTTCTGTATGCGTTTGTGTGTATGTAGGTATAAAGTATTTTAAAATTATAGATGCCCATGTGAATATGTGTGTGGGGGCGCATAAATGTAAATGTTCATATATTTATGCATAGATTTATGCCTCAGTGGGCAACCAGTCTAGGAGAAGGATAGCTCTAATCATTAACCAGAAGATGGACTCTCTTTGGTTGTCTGACTTTGTCTTTAATATCGTTCTGGAAACTCCTGCTGTGAGTCTGGATTGAAGCTGTAACGGCATTTTCCCTTTTTTTTTTTTTTTTTTTGACAAATTCGATGTCGTGTAGATGGAAAATTTGCCGCATGAGCAACCGTCCATCTTCTCTACAATGTTTCACAATTTTCTCATGAAACGAAAAAATGCCCATAATATATATATATATTATATATATTATATATATATATATATATTTATATATATATAACGTAACAAGTACGCAGTTTTGATATTATCCTTGTTGTTGGAGTTTGATATCCCGATATGATTATTTATTTCAGATAGATGATCAAAATGTTATTTTATGGAAGGAAAACACGCAAAATAAATGCTTATCAAAATGTTTATCAAAAAATGATAATATTTTAGCAAATGCTCAATAGATAATTGCTTGCATACACAGTCTCTTAAAAATTCACCAAAATCTCTCAGTCTCTCAATATATATATATATATACGTGAAAATTGACCAAAGTCCCTGTCTCTCTCACAGTCTCTCAATATGTATATATATATATATATACGTGAAAATTGACCAAAGTCCCTGTCTCTCTCACAGTCTCTCAATATGTATATATGAGTGCGTGTGTGTGTGTGCGTGCGTGCTTGGGGATATTCCAAAGTCTTTTTAGACACTATGATCCAGAGTTCTTTTTCTAATCAGTCACTGAGAAGAAAGTATTTAATTCTTAGACATATCAGAGAATATTTTTTCCGCCAATTTGTTTCTTTTTTCTTTTCTTTTTTACTCTTCTTTTTTCCCCATAATTCCCTGACTTGTCTTGATAAATCTTGAGTCCGTTCTTTAATTTAATTGCCCGCTAAATTGATTAACAAAAAAAAGAAAAGAAAAGAAAATGTCCCAAGCATCATCTTTAATGTTTTAACGGATGAAAAGCTGTGATTCATGTTTCCAATTTCAAACTTTTCTTCAAAGCATTGATTTCTTTCTTGTATTATATAATAATAGAAAGACTGTCTAACGCCATAGTTTGTTACTAAATTCCGATCTGACAACAAGAACATCTTTTTATTTAATCAAACTGGTCCAGTTTTCAGATGAAGCGTTGTCAATCATTAGTATTTTTAATTTTGACTAGTATTTTATTTCACCCTTTAACTATTTTTTTTTTTTTTTTTGAAATCACAAATAACCCAGGTCGTTATTCTACGACAATGAGGAACAGCAAGGATCGGAAATAATGATAAAGAATAAGCCCTCAGTGAGACTTGAACTCACGTTCCATTTTCCCTACAGAACACCTGGTCAAACGCACCAGCCGCTTGACCATTAATAATAATAGTTCAGTTTTGTTTTCCTTTTTTCGTGGTTTCAATCTTAATGCGTTTTTTTTATTTTCGTTTTTTTTTTTCAAATCCTTCACAGTGAATTTTGTAGAGTTCTGCACAGCAATTATATTGTTTTCATTTAGTCGAAGACAAAAATATCCGTTAAAAAGTGTGAATTATATCAGCGAGCAATTTCTCTTTAAAACCCCTCAATGTATTTTTCGTGTTTATTTGGCAAAGTGTTAGAATTACTAAGGGTATATAGAATCAAGAAGCAATTGGAATTGAATGTGTCCATTATTTTCTCTTTTAAAATATTTAATTATAATTGAATCAGTCAACGTGAAATACCATGTATATATACTCCCATATCATAGAACTTTCTGAGACCATACATTCTGTTTGTTTAAAAAATTGGCTAAGGCTAGGCCTAAGCCAACTGGTACAGCTACAATTTCCAACTGCAAAAGTCAACAAATAGTCTCGAATAGTATCAGATTATGTTTGTGTATATACGGTAGGTTTTACTGACAAAAAAGTGATTTGGTTGTACTAACTGTTCATTTGAAAAAAAAATCGTTTTTTTTTCTTTTAGCAAAAGATCCTTTAGCAATAACGACAATAGATTCATATTTTGACTGTCTTTTCAAAAAAAAAGAAGAAAAAAAAAAAAAAAAGAAATAATGAACAAAAAAAAAAACAGCAGTGCTTTTGAAAATGTCATTTTTTGCTTGGTGTACCGAGTCTATTGTAATCATTTTTAATATCTTAACAAAAAATTAATCATCTTTCTCCCAATCATGAATGATATTAAAAACAAAAAACACTCCACAATCTTCCGTAATGATTTGTCATTTTTGTCCTTACTGTGGCTTTCTTTTTCATCCTCAATTATTAAGTCTATTGTAATCGTTATTTTTTTTTTTTTAAATTAATCATCTTTCTCCCTCCAAATTGTGAATGATATTCAAAAAAGAAACGCTCCACTATCTTCCCTTACGATGTGACACTGTTGTCCCTACTGTGACTCTCTTCTTCATCCTCAATAATTGCTTGCTGGCTCAAAGGGTCACATTCAAGCGACTTTTTCACGAGTGTCTTGACCAGCAAACTGTTGAGCTGCGGGGTAACAACTTTGGCATGTTCTACATCATTCTTCATCTCCTCGAGGTCCCGTTTCAATTTGGCGCGTCGGTTCTGGAACCAGGTAATCACCTGAGCGTTGGTTAGCCCGAGGCTGAGGGCAATCTCGTCCCTATCGGCCGGCGTCAGGTACTTCTGGTATAGGAATCGTTTCTCCAGTTCGTAGATTTGCTGATTGGTAAAAGCCGTTCTGGATTTTCGTCGTTTTTTGGGCGGTTGGTGTTTGCCGAATAGCGCTGCTTGCTCTCTGCGTTTAGCATCTGCAAACAGAAAAGAAAACAAAAAGTCAAAATTAGTCACAGTTTACAAAATTAGTGGTTATTCATTAATAGAAATGCAACATTTAATCGATAATATATCTGAAAACAAAAGTAAGTCGGCCAGGCGGCCTAATGTCTATATCAGCCAGACAGCGAAGGAGTCTATCCGCTTTACACTAGCGCTAACCCAAGGATATTGTTGTTGAGTCTGAGGTATGGCGACCATAAGCTCCTTACTTTATTCTACAGATTCCTGTGCTACTCATACGCCGAGTTGGCGAGGGCCGATATCTAACCAGAAACCTTGTGGTTTCTAGTCGGACGCTCTACCGACTGATTTAAACCGTCCCTAAAATATTTAAGATATCTATATATAAATACTTGTATTCCTTAATTGTACGACCGTTATCATCTTGCAACGCATTATGGTTTAAAAAATCAGACTGTCCAAATCATCCAAGATAAAATGCAGAAATGTAAATCCTAATTATCTGGTGTTCAACGATAACTAAAAGAATAATAAGATTCTAGTATCTTTGGTTTATAAGTAAATTAACTTACATTTTAAAAATAAATTGTTGCAGTTGTAAGTATTTATGAGCAATATTATATCTATATGCATATATATATGTGTGCGGGGGATTTGATATATAAAATGAATCGTGTGTGCATATATATATATATATATATATATATATATATATATATATATATATATATATGCGTGTGTGTGTGTATATGAGTGTATGTATATATGTGTGTGTTTGTGATGAACGAGAAACTTTTACACACACGCACACCCCACACAAATATACATATGTATATATACACAAGGATATGTCAGCTTTCACATAGCTTCTGTCAAATAGTTACCTGCATATTTTCTCAGGTATTAAGAATGCATTTCACATTTCATATCTAAGAATTAATTCTGACATTCTTAACACAAAAACCTTTCCGTGCTGAGCAATCTACAAAAAGAAGATGTGTCTACACTGTTTCATGCATTGACATTTGTATCCTAACAACTAGTATGTTTTACGACAGTATATGTATATATCTATCTATTTATATATCAACCTATCTATCTATCTATCTTATATATATATATATATATATATTATATATATATATATATATATATATATATAAAAACTAATATTCATCACATTAAATTTTGGTTATTATTTCTTACTTTTTCCAATACAAACCAAAAGGTATATCTACCAATCAATCTATCTATCTGTCTCTGTCTGTCTCTGTCTCCCCTCTCTGTCTCCCTCTCTCTCTCTCTCTCTCTCTCTCTCTCTCTCTCTATATATATATATATATATATATATATATATAATATATATAAATAACGTAATATTCATCACATTGAATTTTGGTTATTATTTCTTATTTTACACTTTTTACAATAGAAACCAAAGAGTTCCCAACACCCATGACACACACACACACACACACACACACACACACACACACACACACACACATGTAGAAATGTAAGTTTGAAAAAGCAAAAATATTCCAAAAGATGAATTCATTTCTAGATGGTGATGTCAACATATCGATTTATTATAAAACCTTCGTCAGGACAACTGGATGAGTATGGTTTTGTTTAACTTGTGTTTGAATTTTTTAGGTCAGATAAGACCATACTCAGACAATTGTCTTTAAGGCTTTATAATAAACTGAAACGTTATTTTATTTATTCATTTATATATATAAAGAGAGAGAGAGAGAGAGAGAGAGAGAGAGAGAGAGAGAGAGAGAGAGAGAGAGGAGAGAGAGAGAGAGAGAGAGGAGAGAGGGGGAGAGAGAGAGATAAAGAAAGAGAGAATCACACAAATTGAAACTGACATATCTGACCGATTCTGATATCTTATTGTACCGAACAACAAGATAAAGAGCGGAGTGGGGGGGGGGGGGCGAGTGCCTGTTATTGTGGAATATGTGGACTCTGAATTTGACGGGTAAGCTGGAAGTGAAGGAAACAGTGGCTTCCGGCGAAAATGCTGCCAATTATTGTAACATCGTTGAACAACTGATCTCTACAAGGTTTCTAACGGGTGCGAAAGATCGACCGCCTGTCATCGAAGTATGTCGACGCGCCGAAGCACCGAAGACACACCCACATAGCATAGTACACGCCCTTCCGCACTCCCGCACACTCACGTAGGTGTGCTCTACCCCTCCCCCATTAACATACTTTTGCACATGGACATATATGCACATTCACCCTTGATCTCTTTTTATCGTTTCATTTCATCTAACTTATATATATATATATATATATATAACTGTTAAACTCTACTGACAAATAAACCGTATCATTTATATATATATATATACACACATATATAATGCATATATATATGTATGTATAATGTGTATGTATATATTATATAGTTATATATATATATATATATATATATATATATATATATATGATTACATTTTTGGTACAATATATATATATATGTATATACAATATATATATATATATGTATATACATGTATATATATATACATATATATATAACTATATATATATATACATACACATTACACATACATATATATATACATATATATATGTGTGTATATTATATATATATATAAATGACACACGATTTATTTGTAAGTGGAGTTTAACAGGTTTGAATTCAGAGTCTTCCTTCCCTAGCCCGGTTAGCATACCAAAATTAAAAAGCCCACTCTGCCCTAATATTTATTTATTACTTGAGGCCAAAATTCAAAATACAAAAATATTTTTATTATTCGGATTTTTCGGATTGATGTTCTCATCTTTATTTATTATACAGAAAGTTTCAGCCGAAGTGCCCTATGGCCTTCTTCAGGGAGCTTCATGCGGTAATCGGAAGCATTCAGAGAAGTTCCCGAGTAAGAAAAGTAACATCTGCAGAAGGTCAAAGGGCACATTGACCGAAACGTTTTGAACATAACAATAAAGATTAGGTCTAAAAATTCCAAATAATACAAATTAAATGTTACTAGCAGGAACTGTGGATATACCAGAGTAAGATAATTCAATTATTACAACGTTTGATAATATGCTTACTTAAGAGCTATTGCGGTATAGTTCAATATGAAAAAGTATAATATTCTTGATTTAACTCTCTCTCTCTCTCTCTCTCTCTCTCTCTCTCTCTCTCTCACACACTTTTTTCTTTCTTTTTTTCCTATTAAGCCTCATCTAAAAATTTCAGACAAGCAAAATATCTATATTAAAAAAAAATTTCACGCAAATTAATTCGCATTTAAAATTTTCGATTATTTAATTCTATTGAAAGGAATAATCAGAAGGAAATGAATTTGATCTTTTTAGGTGGGGTTCTTTTTTGAATGCATATGTGATACCCTTGGTTGTGGGGAGGATCGGATGGTTTCTCTGATAAAGACATCTGTCAGCGACCTCGGTGACACCATGCTTGACTTGAGAGCAGTGGGTGTAACTCTTTTGGTTAAAAATATCAAAAAGGCGCTTCAAATGGAAACGAAAACATATCAGATTAGCGTCATAATATAATATATTGACATTAAAAGTCGGAAAGTGAAAATGCTTTAAAGATAGATGTGTCTGTAATGATATGTACACATAAACAATTAGGCATTTGTGAGCATTTATAAAACGGCATATATATATATATATATATATATATATATATATATATGTGTGTGTGTGTGTGTGTGTGTGTGTGTGTATGTGTGTGTGTGCAAACATATATATGTATATATACATATTTATATATATATGTGTATATATAATAATATATATATATATATATATATATATATATATATATAGAGAGAGAGAGAGAGAGAGTGGATATGAATGCATATATGTATGTGTATAGGTATGTGAGTATATATACATACATAAAGGCCACATATAGATATATGAAGTGCATATGTATACATAAATATATGTATATATATATAAACTGAATATGCATACATATATATATATATATATATATATATTACATATACATATACATATACATATATATATATATATATATATATATATATATATATATACATACATAAATGACACAAATATAGATATTTACTAACTGAATATATGTATAATAGATATATGTATATATATATATAACTGTATATGCATATATATATATATATATATATATATATATATATATATATATTCATATTCATAAATGGCATATATATAGTTATTTACTAACCGTAGCTTACATGCACCAAAAGGCAAGAAGTATGGGGTGCCCAGTGAAAATCGAACCAAATAACAAGGCTCTGCTTACTATATATACATAAGTAGATACAATAGCTTGTGTACACGCACACATGCACACACACACACACACACACATATATAAAGGGCATATGTATGCATGTATATGTATATATATAAAGTACATTTATATAAAGTGCACAACACATATATATATATACATATATATAAATATATATATATAATATGACGTATATATGTACGTTAATATATATATATATATATATGTATGTACATTTCGTCCTATTATGCCGCATCAGCAGCTTCCAGTCTCTCTCTCTCTCTCTCTCTATATATATATATATATATATATATATATATATATATATATAAATGGCACATATATATAAAGTTGTTATGTGAATATATATATATATATATATATGTGTGTGTGTGTGTGTGTGTGTGTGTGTGTGTGTGCGTGCGCGCGCTTGTGTGTGTATAAGGATTTCTATACATGTATATGTGTATTTGCGTGTATATGTAAAGTGCATGAACATTAACTGCATACATTCTACTATTTACTTATGTAACAAATCATTGTGCAGGCTACTTATAAATGTATTTGAAGGAAGATAAGGGCTTGATTGGAGGAAACAATATTATTTAGAAACCGTACCCGTACAAATAAACAGATTGACTCAAAGGCCAATATATGGATGAATCATATTTAGATTTCATAAATGTTAATTTCTGGGAGTGGGAAAATATACTCAAAATTGCTGTGCAAATTATAGCGTTACTTTATAGCGTATATATATATATATATATATATATATATATATATATATATATATATATATATATATATGAGAAATTTGAAAAAAACACAAGTTTAAATAAAATAAGTATTAAGTTTATTAGCCAACGCTGCAGTGCTTCAATCAAAGAAAGCTAGTTTTTCACTCAGTATTTTTAGGTGGATTGATCAACAAAAGACTCGCACAATCTCCTTATTATCTCTTTGTTTCTTTAAAACAAAAGCCATGAAGAAGATCTACTAAACAGATTGAAACGCTGCAACGTTGGCTAATAAACTTACCACTCATTTTAGTTAAAACTGTGTTTTTTCACATTTCTCACTATACTACACACACACACACACTTATATATATATATATATATATATATATATATATATATATATATATATACTTGCTTATGAAACGAGTATTTTTCAACAACTCAATAACGAAAGTATCCTGCAGATTATAGCGTTACATATATCTTATTATAATGGAGATTGTGTGTTTTTCTGTCTGTAACCGAAACTAAATCACTACTCAAGTCACAATTCCCTTAGTAATTGACGTCACATTCACCATGAATTTATCCTTATTTTAACCTCAATTATTGATAAAATTGTTTTACATTATTTATACTGTTAACCATATCTACATAATAATAACATGCAATTGTATTTATATATACAACAAAATAGCGGTTTACAGTGTGAACGGGAAGGCTAATTTGCATATTGATATTAGAAATGTAATTTTAATAAATATATGCTTAGTATTATTGGTTTCTAACTGTTTGATTTTATTTTAATGAATATAAGCAACAATCTCTTCAATTAATCTTAAATGAAATCCATTAACAAGAAAAGATAAGTGTCATTTTATTCTTTACTTCGTATTTTAACTAAATACTTAAATTAGAAAAAATAACAATGAAAGACGAGAGTGATGGACGAGTAAGTTTCAGTTATTCTATTTTTCGATTATACCCTCCTCTGTTTCAAATCTTTTTATCTGTATTCTTATTTAGTTTCATTAGCTTTTCTAATTTAATACGATATTTTATTACATTAAAACTTAAATACTTGCACCCGGAGTGTGCATATATTTGCTAGTAATCATAATAATAATAATAATTAATAATAATAATAATAATAATAATTAAAGCGTTACTATATATATATATATATATATATATATATATATATATATATATATACCATTTGTAACACTATTTCAGCGGTCTATTCTCTTTCCCCCAAGTGCCAAGTGTGCTGATTAAATTGAGTTTCTCGCGCCATAAAATCAGGCAAGAAACACACATATCTCATTTGTATCGTGAATGTTAACGACCACTTGTCATGAAAATAAACAATAAAGATTGTGAGGTTAAAAATAATTCTTAAGATATTTTCAATGATTCAATATATTAAGTTTCTTTTTGCAAATGCCTTTAGAATACTTTCAGTAAACATGAAACTGTTCTTAGTGTAAGTTTGTGGTCACGTACAAAATCACCATGTGTGAAAGAGAAGGTGGTGCTATATTTATTCTCATATATATATATATAATGTTAAAAAATTTTGCTGACAGAAATCTGTTTCGACATTATGAATATGACTTTATCAAAGCAATATTGTAAACGAAAAAACGAAATAATATATCATTAATTACGAGGCACAGAACGCTCTCGATCAGTACCGGAATTTTCAAAAGATTTTAAAAATACATATTCATTATTAAAAATAAATAAATTTATAAAATTTATTTTTTTTTAATAATAAATATGTATTACCAATAAGTTTGGTATATATATATATAATACCACTTGAAAAAAGAATAATAACACTTGAAAAAAAATTATATATATATATATATATATATATATATATATATATATATATATATATACATACATATATATATATATATATATATATATATATATATATATATATATATATATATATATATATATACCGATAGGATTATCTAAAGTTAAACAGTAAAAAGCGCTCAAAACCTATGTAGAGAAAATAATAAAGTTAAACCTAATGACTCAGATATACCTAATAAGAGTTTCGCTAAGTAGCTCATCAGGGCAAGAGTCAGATTCTTGCCCTGATGAGCTACTAAGCGAGACTGGTAGTAGGTATATCTTACTTATTCGGTTTAACTTCGCTTCATAAA
>CM042144.1:67278766-67286266 GCA_023376005.1 Doryteuthis pealeii | reverse complement strand
AGAGGAAAAAAAAAAAAAAAAAAAAAAACAGAAAAAAGAAAACAGTTCCGAGAAGTTATCGAAGAGGAAGTCAGAACCTAATTAAACAAGAAAAAAAATAACCAATCTCGAAAAACAAATTTAATGTTGTCCAAAACTTTGAGATGAAGCATTGTCATTTTTCCATGACAAACGTTCTCGATAGTTTGTTGATGAATTGTTAGCACATGTTGTAGAATTGGGTAATCACCATAAAACATAACCACTTACACTTTCACACCGGTTTGCGTATACACAAAGACAACCACACACATATGGATGCTTTTACGGGGAGATATTGAGTACGTAAGTACGAAAAGTAAAGTACGAACACAGAATAAAATAAAACACATACACACACCTAAGCACAAACAAAAAACAAAGTGTACTTATATTTCTCATATATCTCCAAACCTCAGGTTATATATAGTTTATGGTTAAAAGGTTAAAACATATTGATTTGCAAGACATATATTTAATGGGCAAACGAATATTAATTCAATTTATCAAAACCTGATCATACACTTCAGAAAAGTTTAATCATTGCATCGGGCTGATTTAGCTAAATCGGTAGAGCGTCCGACGAAGAACCACAAGGTTCCGGTTTTCGTTACCGGTCCTCGCCAACTCAGTCCATGAGTAGCACGGGGATCTGTGCGGTACAGTGATGGGGCTGGTGGTCGGTATGGCGCTCCACCTCAGACGCAAAAAAATCTTGGTCTAGTGCTAGTGAAGAGGGGATAGAGTTATTCGAAGTTTGGCTGATACCGACTACTTTTTAAAAAATATAAGTATATGTATTTTCCGTGTGCGAAATTACTCCTGTGGTTTTAGTATATATATATATATATATATATATATATATATATATATATATAATATGTATAAACATGTTTTTGGTACAGCTAAATTTATATATAATTTTTAAAAGTATCATACTTTATCTATAATCAGATTTTAATTCGTTTAAATTGCTGAACATAAATAAAGTATGATACTTTTTAAAATTATATATATATATATATATATATATATATATATATATATATATATAATAATATATATATATATCGTCAGTATATCCACACACACACACACACACACACAAGTCCCTAAGAGAGCACAATGTAAGATAATTAATGTATTAATTATATACAGGGAAATATTTATTTACCAAGAAAATACACAAGCTAGTAGGTATTAGTATGTAAACACTAGGTAGTGTATTTTATTGGTTAGTATGCACACATACATACGCATTAGCATAAATGCTTTACATATACAAATGTACAAAAAAAAAGTGAGAATATTTCCTAGCGACTTTATGACGCCAGAATAAAAACGAGATTTAAGATGTTACTTCGCTACCCTTGCAGATTTTCCAAACATGCTTACTTCCCTGTACTCTCAAATGCATACCCACCCTCAGAACTCCACCCATGGACCCCTCCCTGTTAACTTCAACTAACTTTATGCATCAATCAGACGCAGATCCGGGAATTGCACATCCCACAACAAGCGTAAGTATCACGGAGAAAGATGTATACACACATACACAAATACACACAACGCACACACACCACACACACACACACACACACACACAACGTAAGAGAATGTTCGATGTCATCTTTCAAAACCGTTTATCTCAGCGTTTCATAAATTTCGAACAATTCTAAGAGCGCTAATTTTCCATTCAAAACATTTTTAAACAAACTGATCAACGATAGACTATCGCAGTCTCCTTATTCTGTGATAAATTTTATTTTTCTTTGAATCAACAAAAGTCCTGAAGAAGATCTACTAAACGGATTGAAACACCACAGCGTTGGCTGAATTAATATCACTCGTTTTATTTGAACCTGTGTTTTTTCAAATTTTTCACTATATTACATATATGTGTGTGTGTGTGTGTGGCGGGGGCTTCATCAGACTACTGTTGTGAAATAACATTAGCAGTCTGATGAACCCCCCCCATATATATATATATATATATATATATATATATATAGTGTGTATGTATGTGTGTGTGTGTGTGTGTGTATAGAAATACATCTATAACTACTAATATGACCGGTATTTAAGTCTTTTCTTTAATAATTATATTGCTCTGAATATGATTCCAAAATTATTGTACATTGAGCTTTCAATTGGACTATACCAATTTTAAGATTTGTTTGTCAGTTTAGAATCATGCCTAACACCAATTAACCCAGGGATTTACTTATATATATATATATATATATATATATATATATATATATATAATATATATATATATTATATATACCTGTACTTATTAAAATTTAACAGACCATAAAAATAAAGTTAGCGTTCCCCCCTCAGCTTCAATTGGAGAACAAGTTTTATCTCCTCATCAGCGATCACGCTTGGTTCCCCGCGTAAATTTATGACCCGCCCTCTATACAAACTTCTATATTCCGTTTCTTGTTTTCCGTTTATATCCTCTATATTTTATGGGGGAATGTAATAGTTTTCCCGCCTTAAATAAATCCAGAGAGTGAGAGATAGACAAATATGCAAATGGCGTCCATCAATTCAGCATAAGCTTCAATATTTATAAAATCAGGTAGGTTTGGTTTGGTTTGGTTTGGTTTACGGCATTTCAACCTCGGTGGGTCATTTAATGCCGACAATGTTTTGAAATAAATTCATTCTTAGTAGATTCTCAATTTTTTTTATAAACACGTTACATTTTAACCCTTTCGGTTAAAGTGGACCAGGGAACAATGGTGATCAAGTGGTGCTCTACACTCTATCTATCTATCTATCTATCTATCTATCTATGTTCACGTCAATCTATCCACACGCACACACACAGACGCGGTTGCGTGAACGCACACACACACAAATATGTATTTTGGCTGTCTAGTCTTTCTCTTTCTCTTTCTCTGTCTGTCTGTCTGTGTCTCTCTCTGTCTCTGTCTTTCTCTCTTCTCTCTCTCTCTCTCTCTCTCTCTATATATATATATATATATATATATATATATATATATAGATGGTGTTAGGAATGATTCTAAACAGGGCCTTTTTTATATCGCCATGTTAAAATTGGTTTCGCTCATGTTGAGAGCTGAATGTTCAATAATTGGGGAATTCTTTGTTTGCTCTCTCTCTCTCTCTCTCTCTCTCTCTCTCTCTCTCTCTCAATAGATACTTATTCTTATATATCCCGGTCTTTTTATACATATCTATCCTATAACAGCTGGTTTTTAATATCTTATTCTTCGCTTGTATGTGCAGACATATGTTGCAAACATATTCATCGATAGAACACTTCATCTTCCTATCTTAGTTTGTTTACTTTTCAATTTACCTTAGTTTATTCAAATCTCCGAGTATTCACCATTTGAAACCATCTATTCACTCGATAGATAGATAGATAGATAGATAGATAGATAGATAGATAAATAGATAGATAGAGAGAGAGAGAGAGAGAGAGAGAGAGGGAGGGGGTAGAGAGACAGACAGACACAGCCAAAGAGAGAGAGAGAGAGAGAGAGAGAGAGAGAGAGAGAGAGAGAGAGAGAGAGGCAGACAGACAAACAGAAAGAAAGAAAAAAGAAAAGGAGAAAGAGAAAGGGACAGATAGAGAATAGGGCATTGTTTTCTTTTTTATAATGCTCCCAGGATTTTGTAGTCATGAAAGGGATGGGGTGGGAAGAAAATCTATTTCAACGGCAGATGGATTGTGGGTAATCGTTATCTCATGAGGGACCCGCAGTGGTTGGAAGGCGGTGATTTTGCGGTTTCATGTGACTACTTTATATTCCATTGATTGGTGGTCAGACACCTGCTCCCCATACCCTTGTCTCACACATCGTATTGAGAAATCGATAGAACGAAATAAACGTGATTGAGCATCAAACAATATGGTGTGAAACTGACTGACTTGATAGAAATAGAGAAGTCCTTTTTCAATAAACCCACAATAGATTTTATCGGACCCAGCGGGAGGGCAAGGTTGCTTCGAACCCCCGTCTGAAAAAACACTTACCCCCTCTCCCAACCGTTTATGTGATATGGACAAACTTTTGCGTGCTAATTCTTACAACATGAGCCTTTTTTTAACTTAAGCCCCCTCTCGTATGTGTATACCGTTCCGGACTTAATGGGTGGCCCCTTCGAGCAATACTCTAAATTTTCTGCTTAGGTGCGAGTATATTTCATTATAAATGACTAAAAGTAAAAACGACGGGGTGGCCTAAAGTCGTTATCAACAAGACAGCAAGGGAATATATCCCCTTTTCACTAGAACAAGACCAAGGAGATTATTTTAGCGTCTGAAGTGGAGTGCCACACCAACCATCAGCTCCTTATTTTACCGCACAGATCCCTGTGCTACTTATATGATGAGGAACCTTGAACCAGTTACCTTGTGATTCCGAGCCGAACGCTCTACCGACTGAACTAAACCGACGATCAAAATAATTGCGTAAAGAAGCAAATTGTTTCACATGAGACAAATCGATCTAATGGTTTGGCTTATTGATTTAAACGGCATGTCAACCCGTCTAGGGTTATTTTATATGAGGAAATCTCATTCGTTGTCCGTTCACAATTATATTTTTGTGTAGTCTATACATATATAAAGGGCAACGCCTCCTGGACTTCACAGTCACAGGAGGCCTTGTAACTTCAGGGGCACAAAAACTATATTATAGTCTTCCGAGACTGAAATGCCAACATACATATATAAAGGGCAGTGTGTTTGTATCTATGTATGTGTGTATGTTCGGGTGAAACTACGAAAATAAAACAAAAAATGACAAAGTATATATATATATACACATTAAATATCACGGGTTCTTGCTTTTTGTGCAAAAATTATGAAGATTTGATTTATATTCGAAGATATTTAAAAATTAAAATATATATAGAAATAGTATTGAAATTCTACATAAAAGTGTCCAGCATTTGTAAATCTCAAAAGTAAACAAATTAATACCCCCAGGCGTCGCTGGGTAGCCGCTTCTAATTGTTTCTAAAGAGTTTGTTTTTTTGTTTTGTTTTGTTGGCCATGAATATGTGATATCAAGTATTCTAATTTAATACATATCATTTTCACACAGTTATATGGTAGTAAAATAAATAGTATAGTAAGGTCAGCGGAGTTGCCTATTGTAGGTATCAGGCGAACAGCGAGGGAGTCTATACACTTTTCACTGTAGGAAGCGCGTGGTGTAATGGATAAAGTCATGGGAAATGGACTCGTCGTCCCGAGTTAAAACCCTGGACGTGGTAACTGCATTCTCACTTAGCGTTAATACCCTTGGGAAAGGTATGAATTCTATTCTCCCTCCAGCTATGGGTAAATATTAGGGCAGACTAGGCTCTTTAACCTTGGTTAGGCAACCGCTCTAGGAGAAGGAAAACTCTGAATCCAAACCTGTTAAACTCCGTTAAAGAAATTGACCTTGTGTCGCATCCTGCTCGTGCGGAGGGGTTGGTATATATATATATATATATATATATATATATATACTTTTCACTAGCGCTAGCCCAGGGATATTGTTTTTGCATCTGAGGTGGAGCACCATACCTACCATAAACTCTTCACTGTACCGCATAGATCCAACCCGTGCTATTCATAAGCTGACGGTCCTTAATTGGGCTAGACGGTCGGTTGGAGAGGACCCCACGGATCAAACAGCATGTCATATGAAGCCTAGCACCTATATGATTGTCCCTGTCGTATTGCTCTTAAGGCAAACTCCATATATGCGCTGGATGGTGGTGACTCAGGATCTCAGTGCTTACGGTCTGGTCACGTTGAAAGCACCGGTTCCCGCTAGATCATCGAAGTTAAGCAGTGATGAACCTGTTTAATACTTAGTTGGGTGACCATTTAAGAAACAGTGGGTACTTTAAGCAACCTGATATCAACATGACTTGCTTCAGCATTAAATGGCCTGAAAAGGGTTGATATGCTGTAAAACAAAAACCAACCAACCAACACCAGGCTCTCAATGTCCTAGCTATGACTTTAACCTGCATCTAGTGGCGAGATTCCAATTCTGAAGCTATGGGGAGTGTTGATTATCTTTTACTTTGCCATTACTCGCAGATCCACTCAAACACGCACTGGTAGTACCTGTTAGGGTCCCAACTATAGGTTAAATAGATTAAGGAAAACATGCAGAATGCAGAGACTTTAGGGGCTACAGATTGAGAATGTACACAGATCGCTTTTGGTTTGGTTTCTTAGTTTAATGGCATATCAACCATCGTGGGTTATTTAATGCCAAAGCCATCCTACAAGAAGAACATTAGTGGTACTATTTAACCGATAGCTGGTGGGATGGGGGTTAATACCTTTCCCAGGGGTATTAGGCTGACAGTGAACGTAATAACGTGACTAGAGTTCGAACTAGTTTACTCTAATATAGTAGACTAGCACGTTAGCCACTACACCCCCATACCGTACACAGATTGATAATTGCACAATAATTACTAGGTACCACCAATTTTGACGCCATAAACGTATTTTACAAAATCAATTTAACCCCCTTATTGAAAAAATTATCAAATATCAGGGAATTCTCTATCTATTTATCTAACTATATATCTATCTAAGTCTGTGCGTATCTATCTATCTATCTATCTATCTATCAAAGTGTGTTCATATCTATCTATCTATCTATCTATCTAAGTCTGTACATATCTATTTATCTATCTATCTATCTATCATGTTCTGTTCATATCTATCTATAACGGTAATTGAAAATGATTTTCTCAACGAATTTTTAAAAAATGTAGACATTTGCTTACAAGTAATCACAGAAAACAAATATTTAAATTTTAATTGTGGTTAGCCTCTAAAAACTAGATTCAATATTTCTTTAACTTTTTTCCTTTAAAAAATATTAAAGGAGGCGTCACCTTACCTGTTGCCCAGGGGGCTCACAAAATCTGAAATCCTGTCCTGGGCGTATGCATATAGGTAGTTTTATATTACATGTGTACTATAAAAGAAAGTACATATGAATTTACATATTTCTTTTATGTATTTTGCATGTGGAAATATGGATATCTATCTATCTATCTATCTATCTGACTGTCTGTCAATCTGTCTGTCTGTCTGTCTGTCTGTAGAGCAGTGCCTCGTATATGCCTGTCTAAATAAAAGCCCCTTTTTATTCAAAAAATTCAAAGAGGTATTTGCTTCCAAGAAATTAAGGAAAACATAATTTTTAAATTTTAATTGTGATTAGCCTTTTAAAACTGTATTCAATATTTCTTTAATTTTTGTTTCTTTTAAAAATATCACTAGAGGCATCACCTAACCTGAAGTCTGGATATCTATCTATCTATCTATCTATCTATCTATCTGTCTGTCTGTCTGTAGAGCAGTGTCTCGTATATGCCTATTTGAATAAAGGCTCCTTTTTATTCACAAAAGCCAAAAAGGAATTTGCTTTAAGAAATTGTGGACCAAATGTTTGAATCTTAGTCATGGTT
>CM042144.1:67268766-67271266 GCA_023376005.1 Doryteuthis pealeii | reverse complement strand
AAATAGAAAATCTGAATATTAAGCTGAACAGCAAATACAATGATTACGATCAAATCACGCTGAAAGCACCGGTTCGCGCTTGATCACCGAAATTTAGCAGCGATCAGCCTGTTCAATATTTAATTGGTTGACCACAGAAGCAACAGTGGATACTGTAAGTCAACCGAGTCCTTTGTTTATCAAAATGACTTGATACGGCATTAAAAGACTCGATAGGTTCGATACGCCGTAAAATCAACCAACCAACGAACCAACCTACCACTATTCAATAAATAAGGTGAATTTTGTCTAAGTTTGTAGTAGCAACTACTTTTTATAGTTTCACCTTTATATATACTAGCAAATATATGCACCCTCCGGGTGCAAGTATTTAAGTTTTAATATAATAAAATATTGTATTAAATTAGAAAGGCTAATGAAACTAAATAAGAATACAGATAAAAAGATTTGAAACAGAGGGAGTATAATAAAAGATTTGAAACAGAGGGAGTATAATAAAAAATGGAACAACTAAAACTTACTCTTCCATCACTCTTGTCTTTCCTTGTTGTTTTTTCTAATTTAAGTATTTAGTTAAAAGAGGAAGTAAAGAATAAAATGACAGTTATTTTTTCTTGTTAATGGATTTCATTTAAGATTTATTGAAGAGATTTTTGCTTATATTCATTAGAATAAAACCAAACAGTTAGAAATCAATAATACTAAGCACATATTTATTAAATTCGATTTTTTAATATTAATATGCAAATTAGCCTTCCCGTTCACACTGTAAACCGCTATTTTGTTGTATATATAAATATAATTGCATGTTGTCAGTATGGAGACATAGTTAACAGTATTAATAATGTAAGACAATAAATAATTGAGGTTTAGATAAAAATAAAATCATGGAGAATGTGATGTCAATAACTAAGGGAATTGTGACTTGAGTAGTGATATAGTTTCGGTTACCGACAGAAAAACACACAATCTCCATTATAATAAGATATATATATATATATAATCCAAAAGTCCAGAGAAGAAATATTCCTTACGACACAACAGTTTTATTTAAAAAATCTGTCGCAGTTTGAGAGCTCAGTGTGTGTTCTTAATGTTAGACTCACAGAGCAATTTATTTAAAAACCTGTCGCAATTTTAAAAAAACCCCTGTAAATCAACCACTGAAGATCTTTAGAGGATTTACATGATGGATAAATTTACTCCTAAAATAGACTATAATGCTAAATCTCTAAGTCTTTGTTATTTCTTTACTTATATATATATATATATATATATATATATATATATATATATATATGCATAAAAGTATCCAATAGAGAGATAAGTTGAAGATGATTCTATTTGGCATAATCTATATCCTCCATATATCCACAATGCATACACATCCATAGATTTATACAAGGATTATTTCAAATCCCAGCTCAGTGTATGATAATTAATAAATTAATTACATAGAGAGCAATATTTACATTTTCAATAAGAAAGAAAAACTCAACAAACCCTCATCTAGCTACTATAAATTTATTTTGGTCGCTAATATATATACATATATATATATATATATATATATATATATATATATAATATAATATATATATATATCCGTAGATGGGTTACTAAGTAGTTGGTATTAGGATGATTCTAAGTAGGACCTTTCTTCCAACAGCAGAATGTTAGAGTTGTTCAGGTCCAAGTTGTGAGCTCAAAGTTCAATATTATTAAACAGAGCAATATAATTGATAAAGAAAAGGCTTAAAAATCGGTCATTTTGCGGTCATAGAAATATATCTATACACTAATACCTGTAGGTAGATATATATCTATAACCGCAAAATACCGAATTTTAAGCTTTTTTTTTACCATATATATAATATTATATATATATATATATATATATATATATATATATATGGAGAAAAGTAGACAAACACGGGATGTTATGGAAACTGGGTGTTTATTGTCGACAATGCAACGTTTCGGCCATTTTGACCATCATCAGGACAAAAGCCCAGTTCTTGCTTCAATGAAAGGCATTTTCAGAATGGTGAAAAACAGTAGGTTGTCAGTAGGGGCAGGGGTAGCTGGGGGTGGTGGATTTTCTTCCCTCTAAATGGGGAGTGTTTATGTGGAGATGTGCAGGTGTTTGGTCAGAATGTTGGAATGGTGAGGATAGGTCAAAATGGATGAGTATGTATATGTGTGTCTGGGAGCTGGATTTGTCATTAGTTGTGTGTGTGTGAGTTTTATTTATTTTTTAAAATACTTCTGTCCATCTACTTTGTCTATTTTTTTCTTTTTACAGTAGTATCCATACTTTCTGTGTGTGTATCTGTATATTTGACTTGGATTTGAATATAACATTTAAATTTTTTAAATTTTTTAATTTTTTAAAAAGCTTTCTGTCCATCTGTTTGATTTTATACTGTGGTATTTATCTTTCTGTCCGTATGTGTGTATATTGAACTTGAATTTTAAGTTTAACTGTCTATCTGTGTAT
>CM042144.1:67261266-67263766 GCA_023376005.1 Doryteuthis pealeii | reverse complement strand
TGTTCTCATTCCACTAACCCCCGTGGACTGAATAAAGGGTTATGGCTCCCGATTACGACAAGAAGGTTCCCTAGTTCGAAAAGAAGGTTCTAGAGTACGAGAATGTTCCCGAGTCCGACAAAAAATACCTGAAGAAGGCCGGAGGGCACATCAGCTGAAACTTTGTACGGATAACAATGAATATAAGGACGATAGTCCAAATGATACAAATAATACTAATTATCAGGCCTTATCTAAAAAATTCAGAGAAATACATTGAGATAAGGTTTACTAAATTAGCTACAAAATTTCTCTTGTGAATAGAGCTCAGCAGTAAGTGTTAAAAAAGAGCCTGTCGTTCTTTTCAAGCAGGACAGATATTATTTCATATAAGAAATTCATTGAGCCAGATGAAAAAAGAAATGAGTTGTTCAAAGTTTTCGTGTACGTAATTCCCAAGTCTACGATTCTCCCCTGATATAAATAATACCATTTTTGCACTAAGCGAATGCCTTAGGGTCTTTTAATTTATATGATACGTGAGACGTCACCGTGGCACAATTAATAGCTAATCTAAGTGGGATGTCAATGTTAGAATCAAGGTAAAGCAAGCGTTTATTTTTTTGGTTAGGCACCCAGAACATCTCTTGATTTCCGTTTAAGAGGTTTACAACCCTTTCAGCAGAGTGTATTTAGGTACTTAATAACCTTGGAGATCTCTATAAGTCTTAAATAACAACCCATTTTATGTACAAGGGTCATTCAATAAATAAGGCGAATTTTGTCTAAGGATTTGGCAATAGGGAGCACTGTTTACACTTGCACCTTTTCTTTATATATACGAGGACCATTCAATAAATAAGGCGAATTTTGCCTAAGGAGTTAGCAATAGAAAGCACTGTTTACAGTTGCACCTTTTCTTTATATATACGAGGACCATTCAATGAATAAGGCGAATTTGCCTAAGGAGTTGGCAATAGAAAGCACTGTTTACAGTTGCACCTTTTCTTTTATATAGACGAGGATCATTCAATAATAAGGCGAATTTTGCATAGGGAGTTGGCAATAGAAAGCACTGTTTACAGTTGCACCTTTTCTATATATATACGAGGATCATTCAATAAATAAGGCGAATTCTGCCTAGGGAGTTGGCAAAAGAAAGCACTGTTTACAGTTGCACCTTTTCTTCATATATACGAAGGTAATTCAATGAATAAGGCGAATTTTGCCTAAGGAGTTGGCAATAGAAAGCATTGTTTACAGTTGCAGCTTTTCTTCATATATACGAAGGTAATTCAATAAATAAGGCGAATTTTACCTAAGGAGTTGGCAATAGAAAGCATTGTTTACAGTTGCACCTTTTCTTCATATATACGAAGGTAATTCAATAAATAAGGCGAATTTTGCCTAAGAAGTTGGCAATAAGAAGCACTGTTTACAGTTACACCTTTTCTTCATATATACGAAGGTAATTCAATGAATAAGGCGAATTTTGCCTAAGGAGTTGGTAGTAGGAAGCACCGTTTATGGTTTCACCTTTTTTCAATCAATTGTGATGGGCCCATTCATGTCCAAGAAGACTGCCAACATGACCTTCTTTAATGGCCATGATAGCTAAAGGAGAGAATCCTAGTGGCTGAACAGTCCATAACATGCAACAGCTCGGCTGGTCACGTTAAGCACCTATGTGATTGCCCCGACCCTATTGCCTTTATGGAAAGATACCCAACGCTTTCCATGCTATATGTGCGAGAAGACGATGACTGAGGGTCTTATCCTGGGTATGACGTTAAACTGTATCTAGTGGTGAAGTTCCAATGCTGGAGCTTGAGAGATTGTAGAGTACCCCTTCATCATCATTACTCATGTGGTCCACTCAGAACCGGAGTGGTAATACCTGTTAGGGTCTCATTTATGGGTTAAATAGAAAAAAATCTGTTAAAAAAAATTGAGTTAAAAAAAAACTGAGTTTAAATAAAAATGATTTGAATGCCCATCAAGAATGAATAAAATAAGACGTCTTCGGCATAACCCAAGATGCATCACGGGTCACCCCAACACGGGTCACGGGTCACCATTAGGGGTGGCTTGCGCCTCTGTAGAAGTAGAGTACGCGTATTCTACCACCACAGCCGATGGAGCGCTATTGGGAAAGGTATAATTTTTTCCAAAGATATGAGTTAAATAGTACCACTGCTGTTCTTCCATAAGCATGGCTTTGACATTAAATAACCCACGAAGGTTGATATGCTATTAAACAAAGAAACCAAACCAGAAGGAAGTCGGATTTTTTTTTCTTGGCTGTGTTTTGACATTTTTCTTCCTCCTTAACAGAACGGAGTAAAGATTATCCCCAAAGAAGCGGCAACCCTCGTTTGCCAAACCTCACCACTAAGTGAGTCAGATTACCAAGTGCTTTACGTTAGAAGTGCAATTATGCGTAACTATTCTTTCTTCTAGCTATTCTAAGACTTCTACGTTTCTCTGATTTTTCAATTATTCGAAAATATAACATTAAATT
>CM042144.1:67238766-67243766 GCA_023376005.1 Doryteuthis pealeii | reverse complement strand
TTTACTTTCGGTTACAGACAGAAAAACACACAATCTCCATTATAATAAGATATTTGCTCTGTGACTCTAACCTTAAGAGCACACATTGAGCTCTCAAACTGCGACAGGTTTTTTAAATAAAACTCTTGTGCCGTAAGGAAGACTTTTGGATTATATATATATATATATATATATATATATATATATATGTGTTGCATATGTGTGTAATTTTTTACGGGTGTTATTGCTAATTGAATCTCACCAGAATACTGTTTGGTGTAAAGGTAGTATTTTTTATGATCTTTTTCACTTACGTATCTGGTAAACAAAATCCTCTAATTAGCGGCCATTAAATTTGCCGCTTCTAATTTATAAATATTTACGTTTGCAAAACAGACATGTTTAGTTAATTATGCCCCCATATATAAAACGCAATTTGCAACGAATTACCCGTCTCTCTATAATGGACGCTTACGATGACGTAAGGCACATGTGAAAATTACAAAATTTTATCTCAATTTAATTTTGGGATAATTTATTCAGGAACTGCTGAACGTAGACAATAAAATGCGAACGCATCATGAAGTTGCTGGTCTTCTTATATAAGTGCAAATTGGGCTTTTTCACGTGGTGTAATGGTTAGCAAGCTAGATTCGCAAACTATTGATAGTGAGATCTATTCTCATTGGGCGCCCCTTACTTCTGGTCTTGTGCCACATCTAAGGTAAGTTTAGTAAATAACTAAATGCAGTCGAAAAAATACTGAAATAGGAGTCTGTGAAAAATAAATGAAAATTAAGATAGAAAAAGAATAAAAAAAACAACACCGAAAGGGTAAAAAAAGGAATATTTCTGAAAAAAATTCGGGCTCTATTTAATTAAGGGCAACACTGGATATGATTCAAAAATGTTAAATTCAACTAGTTTTTGCATATATATATATATATATATATATATATATATATATATATATATATATATACAAAATATATATATAACAAAAATCCTTAAATTTATCGGATACAATATATAAGGAATATTTCTGAAAAAGATTAGGGCTCTATTTAATTGAGGGCAATACTGCATATGATTCAAAAATGTTAAATTTAACTAGTTTTTGCATATATATATATATATATATATATATATATAATATATATATATATATATATATTATATATATAATATACACAAAATATATTATATATAACAAAAATCCTTAAATTTATCAGATATAATATATAAGGAGAAGATTATGAAAGTAGAAGAAAAGAGGAACAAAAGGATACGTCTTTAAAATTGTTAGTGCTATTCTATATATAAAAATGAAATCTTTAAATTTATCAGATATAAAAAAAAATAAAGACGAAATTAAGAAAGAAAAAGGATTAAAAAAACAGAAAGGAGGGTAAAAGAAACCTTTTCTTAAAGAAATTTTAGCCATCTACTTATCTAAGGGCAATATTGCATATAATTCAAAAATGTTAAATGCAACTAGTTTTTGCACACACCCATATATATATATATATATATATATATATATATATATATATATATATATATATATATATATATATATAAGTAAATTCTTAAAATTATCAGATATAAAACATATCTAAGCCTCCTCGCTTTTTTAAATCAGATTCCAAAAATTTCTTAAACCAGATTTGAAAATACCACGAGGCTGAAATAAATTTATATCTGATACCTTTAAGGTTTTCATTTATTTATTTATATTCTATTCCGATTATATGAATATATATATATATATATATATATATTATATATATATATATATATATATATATGTATATGTGTGTGTGTGTGTGTGTGTGTGTGTGTCTATGTATATGTGTATATATGCATAAGTATATATACGCATGTATGTATACTTTATTTATATGTATGTTTGTGTTCTTAATTTTTGTTGAATCCTATCACGGAAATATTTGATATTATATATATATATATATATGTATATATATATATATATATATATATATGGTTTTCTACCAGTATGAATTTGGCATTACATAACAAACCAGCTTTACTCCGCTTGAATATCGACCTTGTGTCACAACATCTCAGGGTGGAGGGGTTGGGTAAATACATATTTAATGGAGAATTATATCTATTTCTATTTAGCTTATATTATTTAGAAATCGATCTTGTGTCACATCCTGCTCATATTGGTGGTGGTGGTGGGGGGGGGGGTAAATACTCATAGTAAGGGTTTATATCTATTTATATTTAGTTCATATTAATGAAGAATAATTGTTTTCTTTTCACCAGGGAAATTGTTTTTACTTAGAGGGAGCGGCACACTTTACTGCACAGATCAGATTACCCAATTTGTGTTACTTATACGGTGAGTTGGCGGGGACCGGTATCGAACCCGAAGCCTTGTGATTCCTAGGAAAATGCTCTAATGACTGAGCTAAACCGGCCCCCAGCTATTCATATTCAGTTTATATTATTGAAAAATAATTATCTTTACATATTTTTGTTTTTTTTATACAAGTTAACTATAAACAACAAGACAGCTTGTTACGTCACAAATTTTTATTGGTTACTCATATATATCTCATCAAATTTACAGTGATAGATTGTTAACGTATGCGTAGAAATTGAGATATTAATAATTTTATATCACAAGAAACTTGGAACGGAACATAATGTTTCTGATTTGAGAATGTTATCTAATTTCCTGTCACGACATTTCATTATTTTGTTAATGTTTACATGGTTCAATTATTTTGTTTTTCCATTAATTTTTGGAAAATCCTATAGTTATTATTATTTTTCCTTCTTATCCGGGTTTTCTGTGACCAAAACAAAGTGGTTCCCAAAAATAATATATATACGTCAATACATAAAATAGAAAAATAAACTACTCATTTTCAAACACAGGATCTTCAATCATTCCATTCATTTTCTTGTTTTTGTTTTTGAATTGTGAGTAAATATTTCCGTTATTTTTGTTTGGAATTTTTATTATCAATTCATCAAATTTTAAAATAGAAATAAAAATACTCGATAATTTATCCCAAAATATTATTCATGGTTTAAATTTGTGTCATTATTTTGCATGCATTTTGTGGAATTTCCACTCGCACAGCTAATATCTATCTATCTATCTCTCTCTCTCTCTCTCTATCTATTATATATATATATATATATATATATCTTATTATAATGGAGATTATGTGTTTGTTTGTCTGTAACCGAAACTATATCACTACTGAAGTCACTATCCATTTAGTTATTATACATCACATTCTCCATGAATCATTTTTATTTAAGCCTCAATTATTAATAAAATTGTTTTTCATTATTAATACTGCTGGTCATATCTACGTACTAATAACATGCAATTGTATTTATATTTACAACAAATAGCGGTTTACTGTGTGAACGGCAAGGCTAATTTGCATATTGATATTTAAAATTTGATTTTAATAAATATGTGCTTGGTATTGTTGATTTCTAATTATTTGATTTTATCTTAATGAATATGAACAAAAATCTCGGGGATAAATCTGAAAAGAAATCAATTAACAAGAAGAAATAACTGTAATTTTATTATTTACTTTCTTATTTAACTGAATAGTTAAATTAGAAAAGTTCAGCAAGGAAAGACGGGTGGGGGGATGGTAAAGGAAGCTACAGCTGTTTTATTTTTCGATTATACCCCTCTCTGTTTCAGATCATTTTATCTGCATTCTTATTTAGTTTATTTAGACTTTGTAATTTAATATGATATTTTATGACATTAATACTTGCAGCCGGAGGGTGCATATATTTGCTAGTATATATATATATATATATGTATGTATCTATCTCTCTATCTATCTCTCTCTCTCTCTCTCTATATATATATATATATATATATATATATATATATATATATATTGTATCTATCTATCTATCTATATATCTATATATATATATATATATATATATATATATATATATATATATATATAATATAGTATCTATCTATCTATCTATATCTATATACATATATATATATATATGTATGTATGTGTGTGTGTGTGTGTATGTGTGTAAAAGGAATGACTTACCAGTAAAAATATTGGGTTGGTTTCAATATTTGTTTGGTATAAGTGTTACTCGAATAAGTCAGTGTTATAACAAATATAAAGTGCTCAATACGTAAGTAGAGCGGATAATTACAACATGAACCCCCGCAGTTAGCTGTATTAATCAATACCTTGATTAATTCAGTCGATTTAAGCCTGAATATTCTTATGGTGAAATTCGAGTAGGTTATTACTGTACGCACTATAATAATAATAATAATAATAATAATAATAATAATAATAATAATATATATATATATATATATATATATATATATATATATATATATATATATATATATATATATAATTGGAAAATCAGAGGAAGAATCGAGACCATCCAAACATCAACATTGTTAAGATCGGCTAGAATGTTCAGAAGATTCTGGGAAACCTAATGAGACTTGCTGTCACTCAGAATCCAAAGAACCACTAGCTAGGGCGTATGATCGTATTAGAAATCAGTAACAGCAAATAATTATTTATCAAACCCAGTTTTGTTGTTATTATTATGCAGGTTATTCCCACTATATACTATGTAAATCTTTATTTCTTAGAAATCTATAACATATATTTCAGAATTTCAAATGCGTTAATTATATGGGCAGTTTTGTAGCTAATCTAACTCAGCTAGACTTTAATAGAGCCATCTTTAATAAACAAGATGCTAATTAAGATTAAATAATGACTATTTCCAAATCGTTGAGGATATAACTCAAATAACTAAGGAAATCTTAACGTCAGTAGTGACGTAGTTTCGGTTATAGATAGTTACATAATCTGCATTATAATAAGATATACTTTTTAGATGTCGAAAGAAACAGTTGTTTTGGTGACACAAATAGATAAATAGACTGTCACAACGGATGTATTAATTGAATTTAATTATTATTTTTTTTTTTTAACCCAGAAAAGATA
>CM042144.1:67226266-67233766 GCA_023376005.1 Doryteuthis pealeii | reverse complement strand
TGTGTGTGTTGTGTGTGTGTGTGTGTGTGTGTGTGTGAGAGAGAGAGAGAGAGAGAGAGAGAGAGAGAGAGAGTAACGGAAAAAAGGGAAGGCTAAACTAAGAGAGAGGGGGGTGAGTTAAAAAGATATCAACAGAGAACAGATAGGGGAAAGAGCAACAAAAAATACTTAAGATTAGCTTGGGGGAGGATAAAATGGACAGAAAGGGGATAAAAGAAAAATCAAGGAAAACTATGCGTAAATTGAAATCTTCCTAGCTACAAATCCCATCATGCCTCAGTTGAACACGCGTGATTTATGGTTAGCGGTTTAATTAAGTTAACAACCTTAAATAAAAATACAAAAATAAAAGAACACCCAATAAAACAAACAAAGAGGAGAAAGGTAACTAAATAGGGAAGAAGAAGAAGAAGAAGAAGAAGAAGAAGAAGAAGAAGAAGAAGAAGAAGAAGAAGAAGCAATACTTTTAAGGGTTGATATTTATTGGTTTTTTTTTTTTTTCTCTTTCGGCAATATTATCTCATATCGCCTTTAAATGCAACGATTGTTTGCCACCAATCTTCTCCATTGAAATACAGCTGTCACAATAATTATTTATGTCAAAATTATGATTATTACCAGCGCAATTATCACAATTAAAATCATTGTAAACAGAAATCGAGATTATTACGTTTCTAGGGTCTAGACAAAAGAAGTTATAATTAAAAAAAGAAAAAAGATATACCAAAAAATATACCAAACGATTAACTAGTAAAAAAAAAAAAAAAGAAATGACTGAAGCTGTTTTAATAAAACAGGTAATGTAACTATATAAGAAAGTTGTTCCTCCATTTTCAAAGCATTGGACCGGACAAGGTTGTTTAAAAGATCGCTTTTTGCCCTTGCAGAAGGTCTCCTCACACTACGCCACCGATTTTGTTCCAAAACGTTACTCAATGCAGGAAGTAATTACATACTCATTCGTGATATATATATATATATATATAATATATATATATATATTATATTATATATATTGGGAGAATATGTGTTTAAATGAAGTCGAACCTAATTTATGAAAGTTAATTAATTAATAATTAATTAATTAGGCGGGATTACCTATCTAAATTTAAGGCTTTTAGCCTTAGATTTAAATAGGTAATCCCGCCTAATTAATTAATTATTAATTAATTAACTTTCATAAATTAGGTTCGACTTCATTTAAACACATATTCTCCCAATATTGTCGGCTGAAAATAGCCATATCACAAACATCGTCTGTTTGTTTACTTCTCGCATATATATATATATATATATATATATATATATATATATATATATATAATATCAGAAATGAGTATGTAATTTCTTTCTGCATTGAGGAATATATATATATATATATATATATATATATATATATATATATATATATGAGGAAAAGGGGTTGGAATGTATCCGACAGAATGAGGTAAAATAAGGAATGAAAGAACAAAACTCAGACAAAAATGTGTAGTATATTTCGCTGGAGGATAAAATAAAAGCAGAAGAAGCTGAGGTCAAACCTCCAGCAAAATATACTACACATTTTTGTCTGAGTTTTGTTCTTTCATTCCTTATCTTACCTCATATATATATATATATATATAATATATATATATATATATATATATATATGAGAAAGAAAGAAATAAAATAAAAACGACATGCGATAATAAAAAAGAAAGAAAGAAAGTTAGAAAGTAGGGGAAGATAGAGGGAGAGTGTGAGCGCACGGAAGCGATAATGCTAATCTGTTTCAATCGAACATTATGAAAAGATGAAAAGAAGGAAAGAAAGAAAAAAAGAGTGTGAGTGAATTAAATCAAGATTATTACACTTTTTACTCATTGAACTATTTGGTAATAGCTTTTAAGTAAACATTGTAATAAATAAACTGTCATAATGTGGTATATCTACTGGTCCTGCTAGTACGCAAATAATTACGGTAGTACTAGTAAAATACGCAATACGTACGCGGTGTAGGTTTCAACAACAACAACAACAACAACAATCATTAATTAAACTTGATTGTCTAGTTGGGTGAAGAATTACTCACATGACCGCAACACACTTCATTATGGCCGCCGCTAACAGAACGCGCTGCCACTTTTTTGCTACAATTAATCATTGAAATTGGTCGAAGAATAAATCAGTTTAATTGCCTGATATAAAGAGAGGCTGGGATAAATTAAATATGGAAAGACAACGATCTTTTCTTTTCTTTTTTTTTTTTTTAAATTGCAGTTATAGGAAAAAATGACCAAACTACTAACACGGCCTGTGGATATATATATATATATATATATATATATAATACATGGAGAATTAAACAAAAGACACGTCTCCTGTTTTAACAATTTTATTAACGATATTAAACAGGAGACTTGTCTTTTGTTAATGCTACATGTATAAATGAAAGAATGCAGCCCAAACACACACACACACCACACACACACACACACAACACACACAACACACCACACCATATATATATATATATATATATATATATATATATTTACCAACCCCATTGCAGGATGTGGCACAAGGTCAATTTCTAAAGTGGAGTTCATCAGGTTTGAATTCAGTTTTCCTTATCCTAAACTGGTTACCTTGTTAAGGTTAAAGATCCCAGACCTCCCTACTATTTACCCATAGCTAGAGGGAGAGTAGTTGGATGCATACCCTTCCCAAGGGTAATAGCGCAATGGGAAATGCAAACAGTCTCGTCCATGATTTGAACTCGGGTCGACGAGTCCATTTCCTATGACTCAAACCATAAATACCAAGCACCTCCAACATGTGGGCATAATACAGGACGAGAATTTAATTATTATAACGATTGATATATTTACTTAAGAGCTATGGCTAAATAGTTCAATATGTAAAAAGTATAATAATAAATTACTAGCACGACATGTGGATATACTACAGCATTATAATTTAATTATCAAAACGTTTTATATATTTACTTAAGAGCTATTGGCGATATATTTCAATATGAAAAAGTAATAATAATTGATTTAACTCTCTCTCTCTCTCTCTCTCTCTCTCTCTCTCTCTCTCTCTCTCTCTCTCTCTCTCTCTCTCTTCTTTCTTTCTCTTTTCCCTCTTTTCCTCATGTTCGATTGAAACGATTAGCGTTATGTCTTCCGTGCGCTCACGCCCTCTCTCTATCTTTCACTAACTATTTTTCTTTCATTCTTTCTGTCTTTCTTTTTCTTTCTTTTTTCTTATTATATATTTCTGTATCGCATGCCTTTTTTCTTCCCTTTCTTTCTTTATAATAAAAAGGGTGTTGCAAATGATAGTGGCCTTACTGTCAAAATTACCTTGGCATAAATTAAATATCTTCCCTCTACCCAAAGGGTATAAATACAAATACGAGAGATAATCCTTTCAGACAATGAATAAATGCTGGGTGTAATAGACACCTTAGGGAAAGTGGAGCGTCTACCAGTTGAAATCTAGGGATCAAAACAAAAAGATAACGACCCTCGTCCAAATATCTAGTCCAGGGGTCGGCAAAGCCCGGCTCGTGCGCCGCATCAGGCCGTCGAGTCATTTTCGTCCGGCCCACCAACTTAATATCTGGACTTTAATTATCCAATGAATGCATTATTTAGAAGGATATATGCTTGGAAGCGCGTGGTGTAATGGTTAAAGTCTTGGGAAATGTACTCGTTGCCCCGAGTTCAAATCCTGGACGTGGTAATTGCATTTCACTTAGCGCTAATACACTTGAGAAAGGTATGAATCCTACTCTTCCCTCAGCTATGGGTAAATAGTATGGCAGACTGGACTCTTTAACCATGGTTAGGCAACCGGTCTAGGAGAAGGAAAACTCTGAATTCAAACCTGATAAACTCCGCTTAAGAAATTGACCTTGTGTCGCATCCTGCTCGTGCAGATGGGTTGGTATTATATATATATATATATATATATAATATAATATATATATATATGGTTGGAAACAATTGTTTCCGAAAATGAAATATGCTAAAAGTCATTTAACTCTTTGCCTACCAAGTTTCCCCCACGGCTGTACCAAATTTTCTTGGTAATTTTTTTACCTGCACGATGGGTTATTTCAAAATTCACTATTTATTTACCCCAGAACTCCTTCTATTAAAAAAAAGTACTATTATTATTTTATAAAGATTTTTATATTATGGACTTCTTTGAGACTCTGTGTTGCTGTTTGCCTCCCCCCTCTCTCTCTTTCTCTCTTTCTCTCTCTTTCTCCAAAAGATTACCGACCCCTGATCTAGTTGAATAACGACAATACTTTACTTCAGACGATTATCTTTAAAATGACATTTGAAAGAAGAGTAGAGCATCTACCAGTTGAAATTAGTGATCAAAAACAAAAAGATAACGATCCTCGTCGAAATATCTTGTCGAATAACGGCAATACTTTACTTCAGACAACTATCTTTAAAAATACATTTGAAAGAAGCTATTAAGAAAGAAAGAAAAAGAGAGAAAGAAAAAAGACTCCTAGTTGGTGCTGAGCTCCTCTGATACGTACTATGAGCAGTTTACGACAGGCGACGGAGAGGCTTGTATTTCAGCCGAGTTAAAAGTTTGTGTACGCACTTAGTTAAATCTTCAACAATCAGCTCTAGAAAATAAACAGGTGAAACTACACTCCTGTCAAGTCATTCGGCTCAAGAGAGCATTACTCTCAAGAAGGAGGGATGAGGATATTTTGCTAATAAGTGCAACACACGCCAAGTATTCGCAGACGTTTTGATCGCTAGCCAACTAGATAGATAAATAGATAGATAGACTGATGGATAGATATAGAGAGGGACTGATTGATGTTCACAAGCGTTCTTACTTACAAGCGTACAGAAACGCGTCAGCTATTAGTTTCTTCGTACGTAGCCATCCGCATATTCATGAATAGGTTTCATTGATTCGTATACGCTCACAAACGCATTCAGATGCTCGTAAAGCAAAAAAAAAAAAAAAAAAAAAAAAAATTCTTATAGTTCTATATATCTCTTTTTTTTATATATCTTTCTTTCTATCGCTGTGTATGAGAAGCACAGGAATCTGTGCGGTAAAGTAAGAAGCTGGTGGTAGGTGTGGCGCTCCACCTCAGACACAAGAACAATCTCCCTGGTCCTCGCTATCTGGCTGATACCGACTTTAGGCCACCCCGACGACTTTACTTTTTTTAACTTCCTATATCTATATTTTCTTCTTCATATATTTCTATCTATCTTTCTCTTTCTTTTTCTTCATATATTTCTTTCTATCTTTCTTTTTCTTCATATATTTCTTTCTATCTTTCTTTTTCTTAATATCTTTCTATCTATCTTTCTTTTTCTTCATATCTTTCTTTCTATCTTTCTTTTTCTTCATATCTTTCTTCTATCTTCTATATCTTTCTATCTTTCTTTCTATCTTCTTTTTCTTCATATCTTCTATCTTCTTCTTTTTCTTTTCTATATCTTTCTTTATCAATATGTTTCTTTCTATCTTTCTTTTTCTTCATATGTTTCTATCTATCTTTCTCTTTCTTTTTCTTCATATCTTTCTTTCTATATTTCTTTTTCTTCATATCTTTCTTTCTATATGTATCTTTCTATATGTATCTTTCTCTTTGTTCATATTTTTATATCTTTCTTTCTATCCTTCTTTCTATTTCTTTCTATCCTCTTTCTTCTTCTTCTTCTTCTTCTTCTTCTTCTTCTTCTTCTTCTTCTTCTTCTTCTTCTTATTTTTTTCATGCATATCTTTCAGTTTTATACGCACATACGCGGAGATATGGATACAGTATAAGAACGGAGTCCCTCCTACTTAACCAGACTCTATTCTGACGTTCGTTGCTTGCTCTTGTTAGCAACAGACTTGCCAAAGACGATATGTAAACTGATTCGTTCATTTTTTTTCTATCTTCTTGGTTGAAGAGTTCTTTTGCTATTTGATGCATTCGCGCAACTGGATTTGGCGTGGAAGTTTACCAACAGAATCAACGAGACGTCACTTAAAAAAAAGCTATTTAACTCTATCTACCAATCTACTTTTAAAATGACCAGGTCAGAATGATCTACCTGTATTAAAAATAATTTAAGTATATATATATATACATTTAAAATTTTTATACATTTTAATATATATATATATATACACACATATATATATGAATATATTTATACACACACACACACACATATATATATATATATATTATATATAATATTATAGAGAGAGAGAGAGGAGGGGGAAAGAGAGGGGGTGTGTGGTGTACTGGTTAGCGTTGTATGAAATAAACTCGTCGACCCGAGTTCAAGGCATGGATGAGGCTCACATAGCGCTAATACCCTTGGTAAAGGTATGAATCCACCTACTCTCCTTCCAGTTATGGGTAAATACTAAGGCAGAAAGGAAAGCACTGAGTTCAAACCTGTTAAACTCCGCTTAAACAGTTGATCTAGTGTCACATCTTACTCGCGTGGAGGGTTTGGCATATATGTATATATATACACACACACACACACACACACACACACACACACACACATATATATATATATATATATATATATATATATATATGTGTGTGTGTGTGTGTGTGTGTTTGTGTGTGTGTGTACATTGCATCATTGCATGAAACCTGGGAAATACTATTTAAGTTTTAATGAAATGAAATATATTAGATTAGAAAGATTAACGAAATTAAATAAGAACGCATATAAAATGATTAGACTTATTTTTAAGTATATTCTAATTGGTTCCTATATAAATTCATTCATAGGATTGATTTTAATACGTTGGAGAATAAAACAATGATAATAGATATCAATAATACCAAGTAATTATTTATTAAAACCGGTTTTGTTAAACCAGTTTGCAAATTACCCACAAAATATATTACGTAAACATTTATTTCTTAGTTATGTATCAAGCACATTGCAGGATTTTAATCGCACTAATAACATGGGTTGTTCTGAAGCAAATCTAACTCAGATTTTCAGAGACATTGTTAATAAAAAAGATTTATTCTATGTATTAATAATTTTGACTATAAATTAAATAATCAGTGATAAACTCAATTCCTGAGAGTATTGTGACATAAGCATTGACGTACTTTTGGTTACAGACAGACACTGAATCTCCATTTTGACTTTTGTATTTTTTTTATTTGTGTTGTTTTTAATGTTAGTTTTTTGTCGTTTATTCTATCAAGGAGCTTAAAATGTTACAAAAATAATGAATCATTCCGTTAAGAGTTTTTATATTTTGATAATTTTCTATTGGCTTACATGAATTATATACACGACAAATTGTATTTTCTTTCCCCCCCCCCAAAAAAGAAGCTATCTACTACATCTAGACTCCGATGTTTTCCCAACAGCGAAAAATCTATGCGCAATATTTACTGTATTTTTAAATTTTTTTATTTATTTACTCACACATGGAAACATTTGGCTGGAGATACCGAATTTCACACGATTAAGAAAAGGTTTT
>CM042144.1:67218766-67223766 GCA_023376005.1 Doryteuthis pealeii | reverse complement strand
CTTTTTTCCCAAACAATTTTTCTCCTCAGGTGATGTTTGGTAGTATATTTTTACAATCAAACTATTTGCGGTTTTTTTTTCTCACCGCAAGGGTTTACCAACAAGTTTGGTATATATATATATGTTTTTTTAGAGATTTCACGTATGTTTCTTATATATATATATATGCTTCTTTGAAGATGTATGCAATGGATGGGGGATGATTTGTTGGTTATAATAGAAGCACAAAAATGTAAAAAAAAAAATAATTAAAAAAATCCAAATGACGTATATTATCTTTCATTTTTTATCTTCTCAAGCGCAAAAAACATTATTCCTAGTCTAGCGCTAGGGAAAAGGAGATAGACTCCCTCGCTGTTCGGCTGATACCGCCAAAGGCCACTCCACCGACTTTGCTTACTTTTTATAACTTTTGTACGCAGTAATATCATATCAAGTATTCCTATTTAATACAAATAATTTGCACACAGTTTTATGATTTTCAAGTATTCCTATCTAATACTAGTAATTCTATGATTTCAAATAGATATGTCTATTTAATAATAGTCATTTGTTTGCATATAGCTATATGATTTCAAGTAACTAATAATAAACCTTAGTAAACAATCATATCTTCAAATAACTATTCATAATACAAATAGTTTACAATAATATGGCATCAAGTATTCCAACTGAATACGAATAACTTTTAAAAAGATCTTTTTGAGCCAAAGATGGGATCTTAAAAGTAACTAAAAGTCTGGGACACAGTGGAACTGCCAGAAATGGTATTTAAGGGATACACTAAACTCCCCAGATCTCAACATCTGGAGCCTCACCATCAGATACAGATTAGTCATATGTAGGACACCCCCTTTGATTGGTTCTTATTCTTCTGCATAGGATTCATAAATAAATTGACGAAGTGGACCTGGGAGTAATTGCAGTTAAGGTGTACTCCAAAATATCCAGATCTCCACTGGAACCTCACCACCAGATATAGATTAGAGTCATACGTAGGACACCTTTTGATGGGTTTTTACTCTTCTGCATAGGATGCATGAATAGATTTTGATGAAGAGGAACTGGGAGTAATGATAATAAATGGGTACTCTACACTCCCATATCTCCAGAACTGGAGCCTCACCATCAGATGTAGATTAGATTCATATATAGGACACCTTTTTTCAGGGGTTCTTACTCTTCTGAAAAGGATACATGAATAAATTGTGACGAAGTGAAACTGAGAGTAATGGCAATTAATGGGTACTTAACACTCCTCAGAACTGGAGCCTCACCATCAGATGTATATTAGATTCATATATAGGACACCTTTTTTCAGGGGTTCTTACTCTTCTGCATAGGATGCATGAATAAATTGTGACGAAGTGAAACTGAGAGTAATGGCAATTAATGAATTCTCTACACTCCCATATCTCCAGAACTGGAGCCTCACCATCGGATGTATATTAGATTAATATATAGGACACCTTTTTTCAGGGGTTCTTACTCTTCTGAAAAGGATACATGAATAAATTTTTAAAATTTTTTTTTTTTTATTTATTTATTTTTTTTGTCTCTGAACTTTTAGCATTTTGAAATGATTTGGCGTATCTAGGTCTTCGGCCGAGATTTTTTGTTAGCTCTTGTGTTAACGAGCCCTACATCAGCGATCACTGGGGGACCACAATGATTGAAAGGTGACAAAAATTAGGGTATTGGGGTATAAGGTGGCGGTGGGGGATGGTAGAATAAGAGCACCCAGCAGATTAGTCCCGGCTTCGGTATTGACCTTCGCCCCCTGCACGAAGACGGAGGTGAAGAATGGCTCTTTCGTTCTGCCTTTAGTAAAATGTAATTATTCTTACGAAGCAAGTTTAGCAGTTTAAGATGGATCTGCTTCGCTCAGAAAGACGTATCGGCTTCAAAGGATGTGAGACAGGGATATTTTTCCGTAGAGAATAGAATAATGGATTTAACAGATTTCTTTAGATTTTGAGACAGGCAAGAGGAAGGAAGGAAGGAAAGAGGAAGGAAGGAAGAAAAAAGGAAGAATATGGAAGAGAGAGAGAGAGAGAGAGAGAGAGAGAGAGAGAGAGAGAGAGAGAGAAGAGAGAGAGAGAGAAATGAAAACTAAAAACAAATTAAACAAAAAAGAAGGGGAAAAAAAGAAGCCATTATAATAAAAAAAAAGTTGTGAAGAAAAATAAGTGAAAAAATAAATTTTAAATAAAAGTTTGGAAGGAAGTGGGGAGGGGACGGGGAACGAGGAGAGAGGAAGGTAGGAAGGATCATGGAAAGCGGAAGAGATAGATAGATAGAGAGGGAGAGAGAGACAGAGGGTGAGGGAGAGGGAGGAAGGAGAGAGAGAGAGAGAGAAGAGAGAGATGAAGAACGAAAAGAAAAAAAGAAAAACATGAAAAACAATATATATATATATATATATATATATATATATATATGCACACAGTTTTACGGTCTCCAGTATTTCTATCTAATACTAAAAAGTAGATAGTTTTTAGTAATACTAATAAGTAATACTAATAAAAAAAATGTCGACGTGGGAGTCTATTCCCTTTTCACTATCGGTAGACAAGGAATATTGCTTGGTTTTTTTTTCGGGGTTGAAGCGCCACGCCTAGCGTCAGCTCCCCGCTTTACCACACAGATTAAATTCCCAATCTGTGGGAGCGGCATAGAACCAGGAACCTCGCGATTCCTTGGCGACTAAACAAAACCGAATGAGTTTAAAATGTTTGATTTGGGATTTTGAAGAAAAATGTCTCTTCGTCAGTTGGTTTAAAACAACTGATACGTTTAAGGAGACTTCTCTCAAGTTAAGAGGGTGGGCGAGGAGAAACCGTAAGCTACCAATCAACCCTACAATTTACCCATTGCTGGGGGACAGAAGCAAACAGATGGATTCCCAATGGGTATTTGCGCGAAGTGAAACGCAAGCAGCCTCGTCAAGGATATGAACTCGGATCCCCGATTCCATTTCTACACCACTTTAATGGTTGACGAGTCAACATAGCAAGGCATTACTAGGGAGTTCGATTATAGCAAGATGCTCCCCATACTTTTATCCGTGTGCAATACTTAGTAAAGAACTATATATATATATTATTTTACAATTACCCACTTTTACGCTCAGAAGAAAAATTAGCTATTGCAACATATGATGATTTCAAAGAATTTATAAAAGGTCGAAAATTTTTGAATGTAGATGGCGACTTGACAATTAAAAACGTAAACAAACATTCAAAGCGACGGTCAAAAAGTCAGTAAAAAAAACGGTAGGCTTTCTGAATATATATATTATATATATATATATATATATATATATATATATATATATATATATATATATATGAGAAGTAAATACACAAACGATGTGTTTTGATATGGCTTTTTTTAGCCGACAATTTTTGTGCTTAATTAAAGTCGTACCTAATTTTGAAAGTTAAATTCTTTGTTAGTATTGGAGAAATGATAATAAATTGCTCAATTACTTCTGTAATGCTTCTGTAGTGCTCAATTACTTCTGTAAGAGCTGTATTTATTTATTTATAGTTGACAATACATCAGAAACGTTCACGAAATGAACGTTTCTGATAACGAACAATCACCTAAAGGTGATGTTCCGAAACCATTGGTAAAACGGACTTTTAAATGTATTGTAAACTCTCTTCTCTCTCTCTCTCTCTATATAATATATATATATATATATATATATATTATATAGAAAGAGAGAGAGAGAGAGGGGGGGGAGGGAGAAGTAGAGTAAGTGAGTGAGAGAATGAGAGGGAGAGAGAGAGACTTGATGAATCTGTTTTACTTTATATTTGTTTCTAAGATGCCGTGCATTAAGAATATCGCCTTACTTCTAATGAGTTTTATAGTTATGATATTTTTCCGATTTGACAGTCGCGCCATTCAGAAACTGGCTTCTTAGTGCCTTATGACACAAACATCCGTCTTGTGACTCCCTTGTGATTTTCATGAGACTGAAAGAATTAATCAGAGCTGATCGTTCTAATGATTTTAGCAGGTGACAGAGCATTGCATTTTCTTTCTCAATAGCGACTATATAGACATTAATATAAAAAGTAGATTCATTTTCAACGGATCACGTCGGGAGCACAAATTTATACATTCCGATAAAGCGATAGTTTCCTTTGAAACGGATTTTGCACACAAAAAACGAGTAATCTGATTTGAAATTACACATATGATAGTTTTTCAAAAAGTACTATGCATCACCAAGAAAAAGCACTAATATATATATATATATATATATATATCCACAAGAATCTAGAAGAGAACACTAATATAAATCTTAAATAGCCCCAGAACTAGAGACAGCAACCTGAACACAGGGAATGCAATGTTAGAGAGACTCAGCAATGCCCTTTAGATAGAAACTGTCTTAGCCAGCAATATAATATACGAAGCCCAAATATCAGCTCGTAACAGCCCGGAAAACACCATGCATACCTCGGGATTACTGCTGGACCATTCAAGCAAAGGTATTACACCCATAGGCATTCCTTTAACAACCCCGCACTATCTAACCAAACGGAATTATCCAAGCACTAACTGGGCAATCAAGAACTCAAACAACGACCCCGGTGGTTTAAATGGAGAATTGTCAGAACTTCAAACTCAGCTACTAACTTCAAAGACAAATGCCCGCTTTGTATAGCAGAAAAAATAGAAATAATATTATTTAAGGACTCTAGAAAACTGCTGAGACAAACGGAATGAACTGATAGCCAAGTGCAGACATAAGGCAAAATTCAAAATATAATGTTTAGTATATTCCAGATATAATGTCAGTATATCCCTTATAGACTAGTGCACCCATAGTTACTTTTTTACTATTGCTACTAATATCAGAAAGGGTGTATACATATATATGTATAGGAGTATGGATATATGTATGGGAAATGTAGATATGTATGTACGTGTGTATGTGAATGTATATATATATATATATATATATATATATATATATATAT
>CM042144.1:67206266-67213766 GCA_023376005.1 Doryteuthis pealeii | reverse complement strand
GAAATGCAAAAGATTAAATCTGGATTATCTGGTGCTGCTTATCCGCCGAATTCTTAATTCTTATGAGTGTTGTACCGTTAGCTAAATACTGGACCATTCCGTTTTTATTATAAAGAAAGAAAGAAAGAAAGGGAAGACAAAGGACTTGCTACACATAAAACATAATTAGAAAGAAAGAAAGTAGGGGGGAGATAAAGGGATGGTATGAGTGCGCGGAATCGATAACTCTAATCTGTTTCAATCGAACATAATGTAAAGATGAAAAGGAGGAAAGAAAAGAGAGAGAGAGAGAGAGAGAGAGAGAGAGAGAGAGAGAGAGAGAGAGAGAGAGAGTTAAATCAAGATCATTCGACTTTGTACATATTGAAGTACTTTCAATAGCTCTTAAGTAAAAAAAATCAAGCGTTGTAATAATTAAATTATCATACTGTCGTATATCTACAGGTCATACAATATAAGACCAACTTGAAAAAAATGTTACACCCCCAACATAAGGGGGGTTAAAATTAAGTGACCTGAAAAAAATGAGAAAGTTTTGAAATAAAATAAATAAATAAACACTGAAAATTTCATTAAAATCCGATAATTCCCTGATTTTTGGTAAATTATTTTCGGGGGGGGGGCTAAAATCCTTTTGTCAAAAACGCATTTTATGCTCATTTTGCCAGTAGCTAATATGTATATATATATATATATATATATATATATATATATATATATATAATATATATAATGTCAGATTGTATTTTATATAAGAGCAGATTGTCTACAAATATGACGGCTTCTACTTTTGAACTTTTTTACTAGTCAATTCCGTCTCCTCTGCCTTCTTCTTCCTCCCTTTACAGATACCCTATCGTTTTTGACGGACGGTGTCGCCATTCGTCGGTCTGTTAAACGCCTAAGCAACTCTAGCGTTTTTCCACACGTCGCTCTTAGACCCAACTGTCTACTTAAGAGGTCTTTTCGGAAGAAAAACACAAAAAAGCTATCAGAGAGTTCCTCTTGTCGGAAGAAAATAAGAAAAATAGATTGAAAAAAATATTCTACTTTTAAAAAGCGCAGTGGTTCCCCACTATTCTCCAGGGAACTAAGTAATGGCGCCAGATCCTATAAAAAAGACAGCAATATATATATATATATATATATATATATATATATATAATATATATATATATATAGAGAGAGAGAGAGAGAGAGAGAGAGAGAGAGAATAGTAGTTTTTTCTAGTATTAAATAATTGAAAATAAACTGCTCGATTACGGGTGTAAGAGCTGCATTTATTTCTTATAGACTACATGACATTTAAGGCGCGATTGTTATCATTGGTTTCAAAGCAGCGAGTTAGACACTTATCGTCAAGACAACACACTCGTGAAAGAAATGCAGCATTCGGACTAATAACCTTGAGAAAGGTATGAACATCCTCACACCCCAGCAATTCGTTAAATAGTAACACTACTGTTCTTCTACAAGGATGACTTTGGCACTAAATAACTTACAAAACTCGATATGCCATTTAACAAAGAAACCAAACCAAACAGACTGGGCTTTTTATCTTTGGTATGGCAACCGGTCTAGGAGAAGGAACAATCTTGTTAAAGGACCCAGTCTGTCCTACTATTTACCAAGATTGAATAGTTGGATTCGTACGTTTCACAAGGGCATTAGCGCTGTGTGAAATGCAAACAGTCGCATCCAGGATTTGAACTCGTCTTGCCGTACCCATTTCCTACGACGATAACCATTACACAACGCGCCTTAACAAAGCGTTATAAAACTGGTTAAAAATATCTTTGTATTTAGATGAAAAGATGCCTACCAAAAGACAAGAGTTTCATTATTATATGAATGAAAAATGCAGCACGTTGAGTTTTAGCTGAGCGCATGCGCACTCTCCAAATTAAAAATGCCGGCTCGACAAACTGCTATTAATAATGCTCGGCATTTCAGATATTTCTTTTTCGCCTCTTTTTTCAGAAGATTGACACAGAAATCAGCGCGGCAAGAAGCAACCAAGTAATCATCTTAACATCTGAATTGACTTGGCCTTTTCAATGAATGAATGTCAATTTTTATGTTCGACAATTATCATATCTCTCATTAAGCATCCATCAAATCAGCGCTTCCTTCCTTCCTTGCCTCATTTCTTCCTCTGTGCTTTCTTTCTTTCTTTCTCTCTCTAAATATTTCTGTTAAGCGTCGATTCCGCCATTCTCAAAGAACTGGCAAGCTACTTACAGTCTAAGTACGTTAATAGAGAAAATAAAAGTGAGATGCGTACAAGCATACTATCATTTGCATTAGAAGCACGCATTTAGACTTAGACTTAGACTCACATACTAAAGACACTGAATGATAAGACACTCCTTCTTTATATACATACTTAAGTATCATCCGATATATATATATATATATATATATATATATATATATATATATATATATATGTATAATATTAGAAATGGTAATAGTGGAAAAGGGTTAATTGGAATTTGATATGAAAACTAGGTAATTTATGAGGAAATGCGTCCCGGTCCCCTGCCTCCGAAATTGCTGCCCGGTGAATTTTCAAATAACGACCCCAAGCTTCGGTGCCACATCCGTGTTACTTGAAAGAAAGCAACCAACTTAGGGCGTTAAATGCATTTGGGGGGGGGGGTCTCTTTTTGTCTTAATTCTTGTTTATTTATAGAAATTTGTCGTAATTCGTGTTTATTTATCGTAATTTGTCGTAATTCTGGTTTATTTACCGTAATTTGTCATAATTCTTGTTTATTTATCGTAAGTCGTATTTTTTTATCGTAATAAAAGAAAATCTTAGTATTTAATAGATAGATAGTTAGATATGAAGATGGATAGTTTCGAATAGACTGGGATAGATAGATAGATAAACAATAGTTAACACCTATTTTACCCCATGAAATTTACCTCCCCCCTATATTTAACTCAATGAAACTTGCAGAAGCTTGGGGTCGTTATTTTAAAATTCACCGGGCAGCAATTTCGGAGGCAGGGGACCGGGGCGCACTTCCTCATAAATTATCGAAAACTATTACAATTACTAATATTATTATTTCTCTATGTTATATTCACTACTTTTGGATAATTTACTGATGAAACTGCAATAGAAAAGTTAAAGCGGCAATAGTATTATATATACTAGTACAAAATAAAAAAACACCCTCGGGCGATGTAAAAATTGATTTTTGAAAAATATTGCCTGAGGGGTGGGAGTAAAAAATTCAATGTCAGCGAGTTTGTACCCTAAGTAAGTAAAATCAAACTATATATAAATATATAATACCAGTCATGTATTTATTAAAACTTGTTTAAAAAAGCAATGAGGACTGTCTAATGCTGCATGTTCAAATTTTGAGTGTATTTATTCTATGTTATGACGATTTTGGGTAATGTGCCGTAAGCAGTGACGTAATCTTTGTTACAGACAAAAACCGGAAGCGAATCTTCATTATTAATATATATAATATATATATATATATATATATATATATATGTGTGTGTGTGTGTGTGTTTGTTACATAAGCAGTCCACATCGCTATGATCTTGCATACATAAACATAGATGATAGACATCATCCCGCGATGCCTGAAGAAAGTTGAAGAAGAAAGAACGGAATATTTGAGGAAGATGGCAACGGGTCTAGGAGAAAGTAAACTCTTAATTAAAACCTGTTAAATTCCGCTTAAGAAATTGATTTTGTGTCACATGCTACTTGTGCGGAGGGGTTGGTAAATATATATATACTTAGATTTTCCTCTCTAAAAGCACCACTTGGACGTACAAAAAGAGTTATTGATGGTTATTGTTGTAGAAAATGGCACTGGTGACCAGAGTTCAATTCTTGTACGAGGCTGTTTTTTTTGTTTGTGTTAATGACCCAGGTAAAAGTATGAAATTCATCTATTCTAACTACACCGTAAAGACTGGAGAATAGCATATTGTCGGTATCAACCGAGCAGTGACGGAGTCACATCCTATTCGTACGGAGAGGTTGGTAAATGAATAAATATAGATAAATATGAATGGTAGACACTATCCCGTGGTGGAAAAACGGAAGATTTAAGAAAGATGACTTTTTTTAAAGATATAAATACAAAAATTAGATTAAACAAATGAGTCCTTTTGGAATACTTTGTTTTTATTTCTACAAACCGTCGAATTTAGTTCCATATTTTACCGCCTATTTGTCAACAGTGTAACTATGGAACTATGTTTTTTAAGAGGGGTTCAATTCAAAATACATTACAATCGTTGTTATATTTTGAATGGGAAATTACTAAACCTACCAGCCAACCAACCAACTAACAGGGGTATGATCTGCACACATAAGAACGTATAGATTATAGACATCATCCAACGATGCACGAAGAAGGCCGAAGAAGGAAGAACGGAATATTTGAGGAAGATTACTTTTTAAAAAATATATAAATACAAAAATTGAATTAAACAAATGAGTGTTTTAAAAGTTCAAAAGCAAAAGAAGTGTAATAAGAGAAAGAAGGAAATCGAAGCCAGGCTCTTCATCTCTTATCGGCTTGTACTTAGATGGTCCCCCTTGTGATTAATATCTCATGGGGTGATGAGCGCATGCGCAGTATGATCGCCTTGCAGTCTCTCGAATCCGTCTGGCGCCGTTTATCGCCTACGGGGCAGAAAAAAAAACTTCATCAGAGTCTGCCCCTTCCCTTGCGTTTAGTACCGCCGGGAAGCGTTTCCTTCCCCGTAGACGGCCAGACTTGAAATGATTTCTCACCTTAGCAAAAGCTTACCTAGTCGGGGTTTTTTGTATTTTATTTATTTATTTATTTTTATTTTCATTTTTATTTTATTTTATTTTTTTGGGGGGGGCAGGCTTGTAGACATACAATTTAGTTTCCCCTTTTTTTGCTCGTTTTTCTCCGTCTGCTTGCGTACTTCGTAACCATGATCAGAATAAACAAAAGATAAAAATAAACAGATAAATACAAGGGGGAAAATAAAGTGAAAAAAAAAACAATAAAAAAAAAACAATAAAAAAAAACAAATAAAAAACAAATAAAATGCAAAATGACGAGTTTTCTCGAGAAGTCGTTAATCTCGCAAACAAAACATTTGATCAAACGAGAAAAACGAGTAAGAGCTTCAGCGTTGATATGCGCGTTCCTCACGCGCACGTTTCGTTGTCTTTTATCAATTTTATGCTAGTTACATTGTTTTATTTTTTTAGGTTTGTTTGTTTAGGAGGGGTCTTTTTTTGGGGGGGAGGGGGTTGATTGTTTTTAAATTTTCTTAGTGTCCACTTCTATCTAATTCGCTAATTCGTCCATCCTATAAAAAGAACAAAGTTATTCGGTGCAACTGTATTTACACACTTTTTGAATTACCGTTCAAATTGAAGGCGCTCATTGTGTAACAGTTATCACCGTACGAAATGGAATCGGTGATCCGAGTTCAAATCCTGGACGAGGCTGTTTGCATTAATACCACTGGGAAAGGTATAAATCTAACAATTCTCTCTTCAGATATGGGTAAATAGTAGAGAAAATTGGTCTCTTTAACCCTGGTGTGGTAACAGGTTTAAAAGATGGGAAACTCAAAGCTTTTACCAGTTTTCTTTTCAAATTAACACTGAACCTAGTCAGCAGTTTAGACGTCTTGACGTCTAGACATTATTGTTTTATTTCTCTGATTTTTTGATTACGACAAAAAGGTCCTGGTCAAGGGCGACAGTAACACAGAATAATAATTAACACAGCTTAACGCATGTACTAAGCTATGGTTGGACGGAGTTTAAAAAAAAAGTAGTTTGTTTTCAAAGAAAATCATGTATACATACAATTAATGGACAGAACATAAATGTATTTGTTAATGCTAAATGGTATAGTAAATACATTCTACATTGTATAAATATATAAAAATGAAGCACTTGTGGGAGAGAATTGTTATTGATATTAGAGTTTACTTTTCCTTGTCTTTCTCTTGGGGTTGGAGGGGGGGTCCCCATGGTGTAGTGGCTAAAGTTCTGGACTGTGACATTATAGTAAGTGAGTTCAAACTCCAGTTGTGCTATTATGTTCACTTTCAAACTAGTATGCTTGGGGGAAAGGTATGAACCCTCTCATCCCCCTAGCTATGGGTTAAATAGCACTACTACTATTCTTTTATAAGGATGGCATTGGCATTAAATAACCCACAATGGTTGATATGCCATTAAACAAAGAAACCAGACCAAATAGACTGAATCTGGGTAAAGTACAGGACACCCCCGTGGATTGAATAAAGGGTTGGGTTAAAAGTCCCGTGATGGCTCCTGATTATGACAAGTAGATTCCCGAGTTCGAAAGAAGTTTCCCGAGTCCGACAAGAAATACCTGAAGAAGGCCGAAGGGCACATCGGCCGAAAAGTTGTACAGATAACAATAAAGATAAGGACAATAGTCCGAATAATCCAAATAATACTTATTGTCTTATTATTCAGCAACAACAGGGGAAGTAAACAATATATACCGAAGAGGGAAAAAAAAGAAAAAAGAAACTCAGACACTGTTTATAATTTTTAGATTAAAAAAAAAAACATTCTTAGGACTACTATTGTTGCTACAAAAAATAAGCCACACTCTTTCAATACATACTGTATTCATTAAGAAGGCAGTAGAAATAATCAGCCAAAATGTTGTGTTAACTAAACAAAATGAAATAGGCTCAAAAGTTCGAACTCTTAAATTGAGTTAGAACTGGGGTCGTCAACCTTTTAGAGAGAGGGGGGTCAATTGGCTATACAGAGTCACGGTGAAGGGCCATGGTATCAAATATAATGCAAATAAATTCTCTCGGACTCAAACTGCTCTGTTAAAAAAAACTGTATTTTTTTAAAGGTTTAAATAAATAATAAAAAATGCCTCGGGCCTTTAATGGGTTAATCTGAATCGAACTACTGTAGTCAGAGTTCAGCTGTTAAGTTGGTGGGCTGGACGAAAACCACTCGAGGGCCGAATGTGGCCTACTGGTAACAGGTTGCTGACCCATGTGTTAGAAGAATAAATGAACCAAGAAACATAAGACATTTCGGGTCATTTAATGCAGAATGAAGTCATTTTGATAAACAAAGGACTCAGGTTGCTTATAGTACCTGATGTTACTTACTTAACTGGGTGACAACTTAAGTTACAGCCGGTACTGTCAGCAACATGAGTCCTTTGAACAGGTTCATCGTTGCTTAACATTGTTATCTAGCGGTAACCGGTGCTCTTTTTATGGTAATACACTAGTAAATGAAACAAGTGAAAACCTAAAATGTAAAAACTCGAGGGAGAAAAAATATAAGTAAAAAATTGGGAAGACATACATAAGGGAAGAAGAAGAAGAAGAAGAAGAAGAAGAAGAAGAAGAAGAAGAAGAAGAAGAAGAAGAAGACCACACACGAAAATAAACATGAATAAGATAAAAACAGAACTAATTCTTCAAACGAAGGATGATTATGTTAAATCCACTGACACT
>CM042144.1:67191266-67201266 GCA_023376005.1 Doryteuthis pealeii | reverse complement strand
ACGGAGTCCTGGGACCGACTGGATATACAATTTCCGGCTTTCATTTTCAATAATTCATCAGCCCACCCAGGATGTTGTACAACAAGGTTGACGGACATTGAAAGAGAGAAACGACGAAAAGCGATAATAAACGTGTATTAAGAATAAAGGAAAAATAAAAAAAAATAAATAAATAAAGGGCTCGGAGCCTAGCGCGCAGTTTTTCACACTGGACAAAGCGTTTTGCTTGGAAGAAACCACTCTAAACAGACAGCAGTGTTTCTATTTACGTATTAATTTATCGCCGATTTCAAGTTTGTTTTTCATACTGTTCTTGATTCTTAGGTTTTTAAAATTTCTCAGCCCGTTTTTTGTGGGGATGGATATCTGTTTGACGAGAGGCCAAGGCTGTCACAAAGTGCACTGACATGGCACTCGGTGTGGTTCGATTAGTTGGTTGGATTTTAAGTTGAGCCCTTCTCTCAGCGTTACCCAGGCATGACCCACTGGGAAAAAAACTGTCTAGCCAGAATATGATAACGCTTTTTTTTTTACTGCAACCGTTACGGTTGCTACATGAACTGACAAGCGAAAAGACATTCTCAGATCTTTAAGCGTACAAACAATGCCAAAGTCAGTTTCGTTAGACAAGATATTACTTTCAAAATACGAAAATAACTGGCTACATATTCTCTCAGGCTTTAATAAGCAGGAATGATAAATACATAACTTAAATGATGAATGATGAATTTTCTTTTACTGTTACGTGGTATTTGAAGAACGAATATTTCTTTCTCTTTTAGATTTTACGACATGTCACCCCTTGTTGGGTTATTTTATCCCTTTTTTTGTGCGGATGGTTTGGTTAGGTTTGTTTTTGTGGGTCATTTTATGCCGACAAAGTTTTAAAAGGAATTCATTCTTAAATGGATAATCAATTTTTTAGGAACACATTTTTCTATTTAACCCATAGATGGGACCTTAACAGGTACTACCACTCCGGGTCAGAGTGGATCAGGGAGCCATGGTGAAGAGGTACTCCACTTTCCCCAGACCTCCAGAACCTCACCATCTGATAGAGTTTAATGTAATTCCAAAGATATGAAAACCCTCAGCCACCGCCTTCTAGGACCCATATGATAAAAAGGGTGGGACTTGCCATAAGGGCAATATGGTTGGGCAATCATATAGGTGCTATATCGTATATATATTTACCAAACACCTCCGCACGAGCAGGATGCGACACAAGGTCAATTTCTTAAGCGGAGTTCAACAGGTTTGAATTCAGAGTTTTCCTTCTCCTAGACTGGTTATCTAGCCAGGTTAAAGAGCCCAGTCTGTCTTACTATTTACCCATATCTGGAGGGAGAATATATGGATCCATACCTTTCCCAAGGGAATGTGAAATGTAAACAGCCATGTCCAAGATTTGAACTCGCGTCGACGAGTCCATTTCCTACGACGCTAACCATTACACCACGCACCTCCATATACTCCATATCCACAGGTCCTGCTAGTCTGAATGAATCTGTTACGCATGTGTTTCTCTATTATAGTGAGAAGGTCAGACTGCTTATTTTCACATGGGGAGCAAAAATATCTATAAGCAAAGACACAATTGCGCATTTTGAAATTTGGAGTTATGCATCTTTTGCGCCTCTATAACACAGAGTGCGCATGCGCGCATGACAACGTCAGAACAAATATTTTCCTCTGTACTTCAAAGTAGCCAACAAGCGACCATGCATATCCGAGAAATATAGAGAGTCGAGTGTTTGCATTCACAAGTTTGGAAATAAGGTTGAGTACGCATTTGCACGGTGTGAGGGTTAAGAATGAATGGCACTGTTGTTGTTTTTTTTTGGGGGGAGGGGGGTCATGGAAATTAGATTGGACCATATGACCTTTAGGCACCCCTTTTGCGATCTCGATTCGTGGGGACATTTTTTTCCATTTACACCGTCAAAATCCGGTTAATTGTTAACAGACGATTTTTAGAGTTTTTTTTATTATAAAACTAACCCCTAACCTTAACCTTAACCCCTAACACTAACCCCTAACAAACAACCGGATTTTGACGGTGTAAATGAGAAAAATGTCCTTGTGAGTCGAGATCGCGGAAGTGGTGCCCAAAGTTCATATGTCCATTAGATTTTAACTAGAACTGTTGAATATATGAAAATCTATACGATACATTCAATATCTTATTATAATTGAGATTGTGTATTTGTCTGTAAGCGAAACTATATCACTACTCAAGTCACAATTCCCTTAGTTATTTACGTCACGTTCTTCATGATTTTATTTTTATTCAAATCTCAATTATTAATAAAATTGTTTTACATTATTAATAATGGTGACCATATCTACATATTAGATATTTACCAAGTACCCCACATGTACGGGTTAGGAACAAGGCCCTATTAATGTGGGACCATCCACGAACCGAAGCTCATGGGTGGCGGGTGCAGAAAATGCGTGATCCCGTTGGCATTCCCCCTCAAGAGGGGCGCCTCAGACAGTGGGCCCCCAATAAGTCAAGGGGCAGTGTTGCCTGGGGGATGGCTCCCTGGGATCAACGATGTTAGCTTGTAGGGTCCAGGGCTGAAGCTACCGGATTCCCCGGTCGAAACCGGGGTTAGATATGTTCGACATATCTACATACTAATAACATGCAATTGAATTTATTGATTTCTAATTGTTTGGTTTTATCTTGAGAAATATGAGCAAAAATCTCGGAGATAAAAGAAATCCATTAACAAGAAGAAATAACTGTAATTTTATTCTTTACTCCTATTTTAACTAAATAGTTAAATTAGGAAAATTTAGCAATGAAAGATGGGAGTGAGGAAGTAAGTTTCAGTTGTTCTATTTTTTCAAAATCTTTTTATCTGCATTCCTATTTAGTTTCATTAGCCTTTATAATTTAATATGATATTTTATTACATTAAAACTTAAATACTTGCATCCGGAGGGCACACATATTTGTTATTATGAATAAAAGTAAAGTAAAGCTGACAGAGTGGCCTATCGTCAGTATCAGTCGAACAGCGAGAGAGTTTATCCCCTTTTACCAAACGCTAGACCAGAGAGATTGTTTTTTGCAGAGGCAGAGCGTCACACCTGCCACCAGCTGCCCATTTACCGCACAGCTCAGATTACCCAATCAGGAACCTTGCGATATCTAGGCAGGTGTTCTACCGACTGAGCTAAACCGGCACCAGGAATACTTGATATCATATATATATATATATATATAATATATATTATACCAACCCATCCGCGCGTGTAGGATGTGACACAAAGTCAATTTCTTAAGTGGTGTTTAACAGGTTTGAATTCAGAGTTTTCCTTCTCCAAGACTGGTTACCTAGCCATGGTTAAAGAGTCTAGTCTGCCCTGCTATTTACTCATAGCTGGAGAGAGAATTGGATTCATACCTTTCCCAAGGGTATTAGCGTCATATGAAATGCAAACAGCTTCGTCCGGCAATTGAAGTCGGGTCGACGAGTCCATTTCCTACGACTCTAACCATTAGAACACGTGCCTCCTTAATATTATATAATCGTGTACAAAGGAACAACACAGTAATGTAGATATAAATGCACAATGAACGCAATTCCCTAACTTATAGGCATGAAATAAATGTTTTTTTTAGGTGGATCAGGGAAATTAGATTTTACTGAAGCTAGATGTCTACTTGATGTTGGATTTCTGAATAAAGGATCGACAAACGCATATCTTGTCATAGTGTAATGGTTAACAAGCTAGACTCCTAAATCGGTTACCAAGAACATGAAACCCAAAACTATTTGTATAAGACAGGAATACATGATACCAAATAACCTTGTACAAAAGAACTACAAAAATGTAAATAAAAACGTACAATGCGCACAATTCCCTAACCTCTTGGTATAAAATAACCTCAAACGGATTGACATGCTCTTAAAATCAGTCAATCAAAACTATATATATATAATATATATATATATATATATATATATATATACATAGCCCTACTGAAGAGTCGTATCACGTCTCTTGAGTGTGGCTAGACATTTGTAGGCTACCTCCATACGGGAAGGAACTCGATTGATTTATCATCAGTCAGGCTCCTTACCGCTCAGCTATCATCAGTACCTACAGACTGCGAATAAATTTTAACTGATAAATACATACATATGTAATATGTAAAGGCCGCCAGAGATAGTGCTCCATCCGTATTATAAGTGAGTGTTGCCTTATATATATATATATATATATATATATATGTATATCTGTGTCTGTGTCTGTGTGTCTGTGTGTCTGTGTCTATGTGTGTGTGTGTGTGTGTGTGTGTGTGTGTAGAAATGTAGACAAACACGGGATGTTTCAATGGATGGAAATTTATTTGTCGTAGTGTCGATGTTCGAACATTTCGGTTTATAAAGAAACCTTCTTTAGGACAATATAAAACAAGTAAAAGAGTAAAAAGATTTATGTTGTTAAAAAGATGATTGATGTTTTGAATGAGTTGAGTTTGGAAAATGTGTAGAAAAGGTTCATAACCGTTCGTTGATTAAATCTTATAAACCGAAATGTTCGAACATCGACATTACGACTTATAAATTTCCATCCATTGTAACATCCCGAGTTTGTCTACATTTCTCCCCATACTGTCGGATTAATTTTCTCATTTTACACACACACACACACACACACACACATATATACACATATATATATATAGATAAAAGGATATGAAAACACACAATGCTTTTAAAATGAAAATATTTTATATCATATTTATTATATATATATATATATATATATAATCAAATCTTAGATATTTTGAATTTAATATCACGTAACTAAAGTTTCATGCTTACTTGCAATCATCAGTCAGTAAAAAAAAAAAAATTAGTTACGGGATATTATATCCATAATATCTCATTTTTGATTTCAACCTGCTCTGTTATTTTAGGATTGAGCACCTTCATATGCCAATACTTTTCACATTCATTCTCCATTCATTCTATATATATATATATATATATATATATATATATATATATGTGTGTGTGTGTGTGTGTGTGTGTGTGTGTGTGTGTGTGTGTGTGTGTTGTTTGTTTGTTTAAAAAGAGCAGACAAGCAAACTGTATGATTTAGAAAAAACTTTTTTGATTTTGTTTTGTTTACGAACATGGATTCGGTGAATGCAGAAGTCGGCCTCTCAATTTGCTGTTTTTTTTTTTATCATTTTCACTGTTGTCTCCAGCCATCTTCAAGAAATGATACAATTTCGTTTTTATAAGATTTAAACAATATTAATTTTCATTGTTTCAAGTCATTTAAAGAATGAGGAAAACTGTTTTTTATCAATGTTTTTCTCTACTGTTTGAATGAAGTTGGCTTGAGCCGTTCAAGTGTTCTTTGACATGATGCAAGTGTCTCAATTCAAATGAACATAGTTCTGGCCATCGAGGCGCCAATTTGACGTCACACAACATTCATGAAATAAAAAGAAAAGTGGAATTCTAATTGTTGAATAAATTTAGAACTCGCTCTCCTTGTCCAAAGAAGATGATACTCGGAGTTTTTTAAAATTTTATTTTAATAATTGAGGCCACAAGTATTTCGCGTCTTTTTCTTGATTCATATTTTTTTCCACTGTTAATGATATCTGATTGTTTACGACAAGAATTTCGCGTATTAAGGTGACACAGCAGAAAGTGGTCTACATTTTCATTTTTTTCTGACGATTTCTATATTCTTTTTCACTGTATATGCATTAATCTAAAAACTGCAACCTATGTACACACACACACACACACACACACACACACACAACACACACACATAATATATATATATATAAGATATATATACATATTATATATTATATATATATATATATATATATTATATTATTATATATATATATAAATATATAATATAAATTATTGCGATGTAATCAATTATTACATCGCATGAAACCAACGTGGTCGTGAATATTCCTTTTGTATATATATTCTAAGATGAGCTGATAATTAGCTCACCTGATATCGACAACGTAAAGCTCTGAGTCGTGAGTTTTCATCCTGTTTTATTATCTAATTTTATACTTGAAATATATCAAAATATTTTACTCTGCCTTTTCATGCATTAAGTACTGTAAAGATTATATATATTAAAATGCTTTTAGTGTTAAATTCTATTCATAAGCGTACACACACAGTTAAGTATATATATATATATATATATATATATATAATATAATATATATATATATATGTGTGTGTGTGTGTGTGTGTGTGTGTGTGTGTATGTATATGTATATGTATATATATATATATATATATATTATATATATATATATATATATATAAGTATCAGCAGAACCCTCTACACATTAGAAAAAGGCTCACAAACTTCTTTTTATCAATGCTTTCTTTTTACAGATATGATGGTCCTGACTATGGTTTGGTGAACAAACTGAAACGCTGCAGCGTCGGCTAAATAAATATCATTTTTTAAATGCAATACATTTTTTCTATATACTTTTTATATTTTATTTACATTATATATATATATATGTGTGTGTGTTTGTGTGCGTGCAGTAATGTATATATGCATACACATTTTACTCATATATTAGGTCGTTCGGCATAAAATTGTCATTATGTTTAAGCAAGATGAATTGAACTCATATAATAATCATTTAATAAATTATAAATATTCTCCCAGTTTCTACTTAGCAACAAGCCATTAACTTCCTTCTTTAATTTCCCATGCATAAAACTGATTAATTCATTGAAGACTTCGTCTGGCAATTTGATCTTTATTTGATGTGTTTACTTATAAAAATTGATCTACATGATTTAAAGATGTTAATTCACCGTCGAAAAGTATTAGTTGCTCGGTAAGGTGCAATAGAATATCGTTTGAATCAACATTGGTAGCATCACATTAGCGTTAGTGCCGCCCGTGTAAACATCTCTAGAGCAAACTAGATGTTGTTAATTTCAATTTGTAAAACATGCCGACGCTATAACGTTTCGGTTTTTGCAACCTTCTTCAGGACACGTGGTGAAATCTTGTGTGGAGATGCTTGGGTCCTTCTTGTATGGTTATGAGCAATGCTGATCGTATATTGACAAACTGTTCATACCAAAGTTAAAAAGCCAATCAGAGGCTCGGTAGAGAGTTTTATACTCAAAAGTTGGTAGATGGATCAGACTTTGATCATCTCCTGATAGGGTCAACCTGGTGAAGGGGTGTTTGATGCTGAAAGACCCGAAACTTCCTACTGACCCATACATACTACATCACTGACGACACCTACCAGCACCCCAAATGTAGAAGCGTATGTTTAAAATTAGCTATTTGAGAAAAAAATTATTCTATAACAAAAGAATTCCTGCTTTATAAAAAGGTTACCATACCATTTTAAGTGTGGTAGCATGGTACGTTTGATGTTTAGGCACCTCATCTATATTCAGTCTGTTTGCCGGATTTCTGGTAATGCAAAATCTTTTGTTTGTTTTGATTTGTTTTACGGCATATCAACCTTGGTGGATCATTTAATGCCGGCAAAGTTTTGAAATAAATTCATTCTTGATGGGTACTCAGTTTTAAATATGAGCACATTTTTTTTTATTTAACCCATAGATGGGACCTTAACAGGTACTACCACTCAGAGTCAGAGTGAACCTAGGAGTAATGATGATGAAAGGGTTCTTCACATATCCCAGAGTTCTAGATCTGGAACTTCACTATCAGAATTTAACGTCTTACCCATGACATTAAGGCTCTCGGCTACTGCCATCTAGCCCATATAAGATAAAAAGGGTTGCAGTTTTCCATAAGGGCAATAGTGTCCGAACAATCATAAGCAACAGCAGGTACTGTAAGTTTCATTTGTTTATGAAAATGACTTGATTTGAAGGGTTTATATACCGCAGAACAACACAGCCAATCAAAAAACAAATACTTCCATTGGCACCCAAAAGCTGATCACCCTATCGATTGGAAAACACACTTAGATATAATGCAATGTGCTATGTTCTGGAGATCTTCAGGAATGTGGAATACCTCCCCAAACATCTTCTTGGGTTCTCTATATTTTCTACACTCAGAACTTTGGAAACAAATATCTGGTCGCCCTACGGGCCTAGGTTGAAATACGCGGACTGTACCCACACACATTAGAAACTCAAACTAGATTCAGATGATTTAAAACTCATTATTTAAATCAATTTAACGCATATACAGTTAGAAAAAATTACCACATACACAATTTGAAGAAAATTTACATTTAATTCATTGTTTATTTCTTTCTTGTTAAAGACAGGTTCAGTCATGAGACCTTTTTGAATAGATCTCGTATTGAACTATATGTGGGAATTGGTGGCCAAAAGTGAGATATTTCTAACACTTGGTTTATCGCAGATTAAACAAGAATGCTAATAAGCTGACAGAAAAGGGTTTTAAATTATTGCTCAAATCCAATCTGGGGCTGTCGTTCTTGGTCTTAAGATCATCATTCGAAACCCTAACCCTTATTTCAATCCAGTCACTGATTTTCACATCAGTAGGTGATCACGCAAACGTTTCAGTAGTTTAAAGTCGAAGGATATATTTTAACTGCTTCCAGTAGACAGATTAAACCGGGGGTGGCCAACCTTTCACATTCCATGCGCCAATTTTGTCTACGCACGAGTTAAAATGTGCCCTACAAATCCTGTTCTCCCATTACTTCTTTCTTTTTAAATTGTACGAATATAATTTAGAATTTTGCATATTACTTAGTATTTTGCATTATTTATTATTTAATTATCTAAAAATATGCAAGATGTGCTTAACTTAACTTTTCATTGTGTTTTAGTTTTTGTTGTTTTGTTGGTTAGTTGGTTGGTTGGTTGGAATTAGGACATGACAATCCTTGTTGGGTTATTTTATGCAGAAGACTTTTTGTTTTAGTCATTCTTCATGAATACTAATTTTTTAAAACTCAATTATTTTTTAAACTCAATTTTTTAACTCATTTTTCACATTTTTCTATTTGACCCATAAATTATCTAAATAGTAATTATTACCTAATTACTATTTAGGTAATTTATGGGTTAAATAGATAAATATTAAAATATTAAAATGATGTAAACATCATTGACAATAAACAGTAAACGTTTCTGTGATTTCTAGATATCTTTGAGCCCTTACCTTTGGGAATAACCTGGTATATAATTATTAGAATATCATCATATATATATTTAGCAACACCCTCCTCACAAGTAGGATGTGATACAAGGTCAGTTTCTTAAACGGAATTTAACAGGTTTGAATTCAGCGTTTTCCTTCTCCTAGACGGGTTACCTAGCCAGAGTTAAAGACCCCAGTTTGCCCTTCTATTTACCCATAGTTGGAAGGAGGTTAGTTGGGTGTATACCTTTATCAAGGGTGTTAGCGCTATGTGAAATGCAACCAGCTTCGTCCAGGATTTGAACTCGGATAGACGAGTCCATTTTCTACGACTCTAACAATTACACCAAGCGCCTGCAGAAAAATAATTATATAGGAAGTCACTTGGAAAATTGTATTTGCTTGCAAACGTCTTTGGTATTAAATAACCCAATTAGGGTCGAGATGTCGTAAAATTCGCTGTTTTTGCATAGTGCCAGAAATATTTAGCCTATTAGTGAAAAAACAAATTAGAGCTATAAAAACGGTAATGAAAGACGCAATAGGAAAAGTCCAAAATCTACACTGTTGTATTTTTTCGTAAAAACGCAATCAACGCGAAAATACAAACGTAATCAGGCTCATTTTATCAGCAAAATTTAATGCAACAGGCTCACGCACACATACACAGCACATCTTATTATAATGAAGACTTGCTGTCTGTCTCTGACCCAAAAATAAGACAATGCTTACGTCACAATACCCTCAGGAATTGCATGTTTATCCATGAGTACTTAGTTTATAGTCAAAATTCTTAAATAGTCTAAGTAAGGGCAAAAGTGGAGTGTTGCATGTCATGGAC
>CM042144.1:67183766-67186266 GCA_023376005.1 Doryteuthis pealeii | reverse complement strand
CACACACACACATATATATATATATATATATATATAATATATATATATACCATCATCATTATCATGTCGCTCTTTCAGTGCGGATATCCATGACAATCTCTCTCCATCCGTCCCTATCGCTCATCATTCTTGGGAGGTCGTCTATGCAGCATCCTGCATCCGCACAGAGCTGATCAACGTACGTTTTTGCTGGTCGGCCCACACTGGCTTGTCCATGTGCTGGCTTCCACAGGAGGACGTAGCTAATGAGTTCGTCCTTATTTCTCCAGCAGTGTCCCGCGTATCTTGTCAGTCTTACTCGGAAAATTTAAGTGATATGTGGTAGGTGGCCGTACAGCTGTTTTCTCGTGGGGTGTTGTTTCCACGTCTTGTTCAGGATCACCCGCAGCATTCTTGTGCAGCTCCCATCTAGTTTATTCTCTAGTCGTTTAGTTAGGGTCCAGGTGGTGCAGCCATACAGCAGTACTGACACGACAACGGCCTGGAAGAACTGTCTCTTTAACTTGTCTGTTAGATTGGACCTATATATTGCTCTGTATATACTTAATTTATTAGTTATTATACATTGAGATCTCTTAGGGATTTATAAAGGTCCTTCTATGAATCTATAAGTTTGTACCTACATGAACATACAGGATGGATATTCAGTGATATTTTGATGATCCCAAATAGAATCACCCCTTACATACCAGTCAATTGGATTATTTTACACACACACACACACACACACATATATATATATATATACTAGCAAATATATGCACCCTCCGAGTGCAAGTATTTTAGTTAAATTTTATAATAAAATATCATATTAAATTAGAAAGGCTAATGAAACTGAATAAGAATGTAGATAAAAAGATTTTGAACAGAAGGGGTATGATTGAAAAATAGAACAACTTTGAAACTAACTCTTCCATCATTTTCCGTTACTCCCGTCTTTCATTGGTAAATTTTCCTAATTTAACTGTTTAGTTAAAATAGGAAGTAAAGAATAATATTACAGTTATTTCTTCTTGTTAAGGGATTTCATTTAAGATTTATTGAAGAGATTTTTGCTCATATTCAATAAGATAAAACCAAACAATTAGAAATCAATAATACTAAGCATATATTTATTAAAATCAATTTTTTAAGATCAATATGCAAATTAGCCTTCCCATTCATACTGTGAACCGCTATTTTGTTGTATATATAAATACAATTGCATGTTATTAGCATGTAGATATGGTCAACAGTGTAAGTAATGTAAAACATTTTTATTAATAATTGAGATTTAAATAAAAATAAAATCATGGAGAATATGATGTAAATAACTGAAGGAATTGTGACTTGTATAGTAATATAGTTTCCGTTACAGTCTGACAAACCCACAATCTCCATTATAATAAGATATATATATATATATATATATATATATATATATATATATATTCTAAAGAAGAAAAGGATCTTATTCCTCGTGTTTGGTTGGATCGCTGGTGAGTTTGTGTAAAAAATGCGCCATGCACGGGGTGTGTCTGAATTTTGACAGAGGCCGTTTGTGGTTAGTTATATTCTTCAGGGGTAACGGTGAGGGTGTCGAGGCTTGTCGGAACCATGTGTAATTCGGTGCAGCTAATTTCTTTTGCAGTTTTTGGGTGTTAATGAAAGAATTAGACGATTGGAAACGAGCAATTAGCAACCTTTTGATGCTGCTATGATAATTGGATACGCTTATGAAAGAAAATGATAACAGTATATATATATATATATATATATATATATATATATATAATATATATATATATATATGAAGGGGTTGCTTAGGTGTATCTATAGCATATCATTTTTGTGTGAGGTTTAAATCATAAGTTCTTCTCCCAACCAGTTTTCTTCATTCAGGGCGAATAGGCCCGGGAAGTTTGAGCTCAAAAAGTATCGAACTTATTGATTGATTTTGACGTAACAAGTACTCACCTCTCCCTTCTATCAGTGAAACGTCTTATCTTTGCCTCTACATTGTAAAGATGACCCACATGGCTTCCATTATTGATTCTTATCAAAATCTAGTTAACCAGTCCTGTTTCGGAATATCTGCTTAACATGCGTATAAATTTTCATCATGATCGGATCACTGGTGTAGGCGCCAACTGTTTATATATAGATAGGCAGAAATTACCATATATGGTTGTTAACCTCTGATTTATTCTTAATTCTTAATATTTCGGGATAAAAAATCCCTTCTACAGAAAATTACTAGAACTGAAGTTGTTGCTAGTGGCTGTTCATTTGTTCTGTCTACAAGCAACAACTTCAGTTCTAGTAATCTAGTTAATTCGAAGAAAAATAAATGTATCACAGAAAATAAAAACTGCGAGAATCGTTTGTTTTGTCGGTCAGTCTGTTTTGAAAAAAATAACGAAAGCCCTGATGACGATCTATTGAAACAGATCGAAACACTGCAGCGTAAGCGAAATAAACATTACTTTATTTATGAACTTGTACTTTTTCAATTTTTCAT
>CM042144.1:67176266-67178766 GCA_023376005.1 Doryteuthis pealeii | reverse complement strand
TGTTTAGGACAGGTATAATTACCAACACGGGAACGTGTATCATACATCAAAATTAAGCTGATCTTCTGTGAATCACATCCCTACTTCTCTACATAGTCACCATTTTTCTCAATGGCAATGTTCCACCTTCGAGTGAGAACGTGTATTCCTGCTCCATGCAATTCTGTTTACTGTTCTTTGAGCCACTTCTTAACTACAAATTTAACTTCTTAGTCACTGGAATAATGTCTATATCTCTTCGGCCCCATGAAAGATGGTTTAAGAGGCAAATATTGAATTAACATGAGTATTTCACCGAAAATGCCTCCTAAAAACCACTATGGTATTTTAAATGTAATATTTTTAATATAATTTCTTTATTTGGCTGTATTTTTAGATGAGGCTTGATGTGAGTAATTTAAATGTTACGGGCTATTGTCCTCAACGTTTTGGCTGATGTATCATCCGGCCTTCCTTGGGGTTCCATGTGTATCTGAGCATAGTATTGACCCAACCTGGGAAATCATTTCAATGTTGATCAAACAACTGTTCTTATCAATATATATATATATATATATATATATATATATATATATATATATATATATGTGTGTGTGTGTGTGTGTGTGTGTGTGTGTAAGTATAAACATTGAAAAGCCTTCATAATTCCCTTAGATATTGTTTGGAACAACGGGTGCATTCTAAAAGGGAAATTAATATTTTGCTATTACAATATATGTATATATATATATATATATATATATATATATATATATATATATATATATATATGTGTGTGTGTGTGTGTGTGTGTGTGTGTGCGCGTGCGTGTCTGTGCGCGCGCGTGTATGTGTGTGTGTGTTGATATCAGCCGGACAGCAATGTAGACTCCTTTTCACTAGCATTAGATCAGGGAGATGGTTTTTGCGTTTGAGGTGGAGCACTAAGCCTACAATCAACTCTACCACCCCATATATATATATATATATATATATATATATATATATATGGGTGAGTGTGTATCTGTGTGCGTGTGTGTGTGCGTGTATGCACTCTAATAGCAAAAATGTCATCTACCTTTCAGAATACACTCGTTGCTTCAAACAATATTTAAGTGGAAGACATATATATGTGTGTCTGTCTGTGTGTGTTTCAAAAGAGACAAATAGGACGAACTAGTTAGTTTATTTTTCATCAATACACACATGGAAACGAGTTATGTCGGATGAGATTTTCTAAAAGGAAGAACAAAGTTTACGCCAGTATTACAGCCGCACAAACATTTTGTTCAGCCCAACACCAGATACTGTTTTAAAAAAATGAACGTCTAATCGCACAAACCAATAAAAAGCGCCTATTTATTGCTGTGAAATGCTTGCTTAAACGTCTTGTATCAATCCGCCATCGACAAATACATGATTTAACACCATAAAACATTCTTAATAACGCTAGTTCTCCGCTAGAATTACCAGGAAGTTTCTTTATTCGTTTTTTGTGTTTTATAATCTTTGCTTTTTTGGGCGCTGAATTAAAATGCTCTAACAATTTTAAAGACTTTAACGCATATTGATTATAAAAAGAAAAGAAAATCCACGGATATTGGCAAAGTTTGTTCTTTTTCTGTTTCAATGGTATCGGTTCACGTTTAACCTGTTAATTGGGTGATGTGTTGGCCAAAATAACCTGAGTCAAGGAACACCTGTTCTGAATTTCCGCTCGTTAAAAAGTGTTGCAAAAGAAGAAGAAGAAGAAGAAGAGAAGAAGAAGAAGAAGACCAGAGTAGTAGCAGTAGCAGTGGAAGCATAAGAAGAAGAACAATAACAAGGAACGTTAACAAGAGGAACAAGAAGAACAAGACAAGAACTAGAACAAGAACTAGAAGAAATAGTAGCAGCAGCAGAAGTAGTAGTAGTAGTAATAGTAGTATGGTAGTAGTAGTAGTAGTAGAGCAAGAACAAGAACAAGACCTGAGTAGTAGTAGTAGTAGTAGTAGTAGTAGTGGTGGTGGTGGTGGAAGAACAACAAGAAGAACAACAAGGAACATTAACAAGAAGAACAAGAAGGACAAGAACAAGAACAAGAAGAACAAAGTAGTAGTATTAGTAGTATTAGTAGTAGTACTAGTAGTAGTAGAGCAAGAACAAGAACAAGAACAAACATCGGGAAGAAGAAGAAGAAGAAGAAGAAGAAGAAGAAGAAGTGATGCAAAGAAAGTGCCATTGACTAAGCATTAATTCTCTCTCTCTCTCTCTCTCTCTCTCTCTCTCTCTCTCTCTCTCTCTCTCTGTGTCTGTATGTGTGTGTATGTAGGTCTGTCTGTCTGTCTGTCTGTGTGTGTGTGTGTAATTCTTTTTCTTATCTTGCAGCATTCATCCTGGTTGGGTTGAACCGGCTTTATCCATTGATTTCACTGAGTCTCCCAAGAAGATCGACCATGCCTGGCGACCCAGATGGAGTATGATGGAAATAGAAAGTAGGCAAGCGGTCCACCTAAACCCCGCATGCAGACACCCTTGTTTGC
>CM042144.1:67166266-67171266 GCA_023376005.1 Doryteuthis pealeii | reverse complement strand
TATATATATATATATATATATATATATATTCATTACAAGCACAAGTACATACATAGAATTTGAAGAAGGTATAAAAATCTGAAACACGTGTTATATCAAAATTGGTAAACAAATGTCATACTTATGATTTTTAGGACATAAAAAACAACAATATATATATATATATATATATATATATATATATATATATATATATATATAATAATTATTAAAAAAATGATCTGAAGAAACTCGGAGGGTCTCAGATACCCACGGGTGGAAATGGACCATAATCACTATATACCCGGTCTTTAATTTTTTTTTTCTTTGCAAATATCTTTGCTCTGTTTATTAAAAATAAACATTGAGCTCTCAATCGTGACCTGAACTTTGCAGCACCCAACTGTTGGAAGGAAAGAACCAGTTTAAAATCATCCTAACACCAAAACTCTTTCTACCCCACCAAAGTATATATATATATATATATATATATATAATATATATATATATATATATATATATACTTTCAATAAGAAAGAAAAGCTCAACAAACCGTCATTTGGCTATTACAAATTTATTTTGACCGGTAACTCCATAAATGAGCCGAGTTTCGTCAGATAGCCATTAAAAAAAGATTTATTTATTTATTCATTTTTATTTATTTATTTATTTTGTATATGCTACCTGACGAATTTAGATTCATTTATGGAAATAAATTTATAATAGCAAAATGACTGTTGAATTTTTCTTTCTTATTAAAAATGTGAATATTGTTCTCTTTATAATTAATTAATTAATTATCTTATATTGAGCTCTTTTAGGGATTTGAAAGAATCCTTGTATACATCTATAGGTGTGCATTCACATGGGCAGGTATTGTGGATATACAGAGGATATGGATGATCCCAAATAGAATCATCCCCAATTTACCGGTCGATTGGATATTTTAACTATCTATCAATCTATATATATATATATATATATCTATTTATCAATATATACAGGGTGATAAAAAAGCAGACTTTTTAAAAAATCATGTCTGTTTTTGTCACCCTGTATATATATATATATATATATATATATATATATATATATATATATATATATATATGTGTGTGTGTGTGTGTGTGTGTGTGTGTGTGTTATAAAATAATGATTTTAAAAAGTCGACTACAGGTTGGTTGGTTGGGTGGCTGGATTTTACACCATATTAACCCATTAGGTCATTTTAGGGTGAAGATGTTGGTTTTATTCATTCTTGATAAATACTCATTTTTTAAACATTTTTTAGAATTCATTTTGTTCTATTTAACTCATAGATGGGACCCTAACAGGCACTACCACTCCGAGTCAGAGTGGACCTGGGAGTAATGGCGATAAAGGGGGACTCAACATTCCCCGAACTCCAGAACTGGAGCTTCATCAGATAAAGTTTAACATCATACTCAGGATAATAACACCCTCATCCACAGTCTTCTAGCACATATATGATAAAAAGTGTTGGGTTTGCCTTAAGGTCAATAGGGTTGTGACAATTATATAGGTGCTAGGGCTTGACGTGACCAGCCAATTGATCGGAGGGGGCATCTGCGTCCACCTGTCTTGCATAAGTACTGGACAAAGTGTAGTGTTACATTTCATGGACTGCTAAACCACCAGGATTCCATCCTTAAGCATCACGGTTCGCCATTTATGACCAACAGGTGGCCTCATTGGGAAGATTTTACTAATAAGTTACGTTACGATTTTTGTGGCCATCCTATAGGCTTCTGGCAATTGCGCTGTCCAGCGGATACCCTTCGTTTTAAGCAGAGTGCGATCCTTAGTGAAGAATCCATTGGTTGTTCCTTGTGCTCCTCAGTCTTGCAGGTCTTTCGTCAATGATTGCAAATAGCCGTCTCTCAGAATCAGCGATTAAGTAGTTAACCAGTCACGTATTGGGGCTGTTGATTGGCTGAGGTTTAAGCCACGTGACCTCGCTTAGTCTATAACTTTATGTGGTGTATTGTAGCACACATAATATATATTAAAATAATCCAACATTATGCGTTGACAAGATGTCTATCAAACCATATACGTTAACAAGATGTCTATCAAATCATATTAAAAGGAGAGCCAACGAGTGCTGAAACATTTTATCAATCATTCATTTGAGATCACTTCAAAAATAAAACTTTTGCTACTTGGACCTTCTGTTACTTTGTGTTCTCGGGCATTGCACTGTTGCCCAATTGCTCAGTCTGCCCGTAATACATACGTATTTATATCTTCAGCTGGTAAATACGGCATAAAATATTACATACATGTGTTGTACTTAAATCTACAATTACTGAATTAAAGTTTACGTCATTTTTTTTTCAATTATTCATCTCATGATTAGTGTTTCATAATTCTATAATAACAATTTATACATATGGTGCGCACTGGTTAATATATATATATATATATATATATATATATATATATATATATATATTATATATGGTTGCTCATAGACCCATGGATATTCGTGTGTGTACATATGAATAAATGGAATTTGTAAATGTCAACTGGAAAAAATATTAATCATCAAAACGAGGTTCACTAGAAGAAATTACCTATTAATACTCTTGTTTCTACGTACCTATCGTTTGTGTGTGTCACACGGGAAAATGGGAAAATGCCATTTATATATCCATTAAACAATATTAATCCACTCTATAAGATTTTAACTCCCATTAGTATTATTATTTTGCTCCATTAGAGTTTCTCACAACCATTTTAGCTGGTAACATTCTAGCTGATCTTAACAATGCTGTGATGTAGTTTGGATGGTCTAGATTCTTTCTAATGTTTCCAGATATTCCAATTATACTATACTATAATATATATATATATATATATATATATATATATATATATGTGTGTGTGTGTGTGTGTGTGTATCATAGTATAATTGCAAATAAATATGGGGAAATACTCTTTAATAAGCTTTTAGTAGTTATCTTCCATGAGAAAGAATAATGACTGGGGTGAGTTTGAACGTCACCCATACAATTAATATGGTTTGGTTTCTTCACCCTTTATGTTTATTTAATGCCAAAACCATCCTTGTTGAAGAACAGTAGTGCTATTATTGAACGCATATATTAGGGGGGTAGAGAGATTATACCAAGGGTATTAGTCAGAAAGTGAACATTATAGCACGAATGGGGTTCGAGCTTGCTTACAACTAAAAGTGACCGGACAAGCATGACGCACCAAGAGGGAGCAGGACTCTCGTTAACCTCCACCACTGATGAGAAGATTCGGCAAGCTCAAGAAATGGTAAAGGTTAACCAGTGAGTTATTATCGATGGATCAGCTTGTTCTCTGTAGATTAGTCATGGTTCTTTCTATCAGACCATCCACGATGATCTCGGCTTCCATAAAACAAGAGTGCGGATTTTTAAAAAGTCTCCCACGTATTTTTCGTGCTTTTTACACCGTTTCTATTTCTCTAAGATGGTCTGCTGGAATAGCGACATTTATTGTCATTTTATGAAGTCATCGTATTTTTACTAGAGTAATTACTATTGGTTATTACTCGAGGTTTCCGCTACGTCATAACTTATGAAAGGTCACCTGCACTAAAAACTCGAAAAAAAAAAAAAAAAAAAAAAAAAAGGCAGTTGGCAATTACAGTAACTAGCAAAAATATGCGCCTTCCGGGCACAATTATCTAAGTTTTAATATAATCAAATATCATATTGAATTAGAAAGGCTAATGAAATTAAACACAAACACAAAATAGATTAAACTTATTTTTACTTTATTCTAATTGGTTTCAATATAGATTTCTACGTTTGAGAATAAAGCAATAATTTCATAAATGAATAACATCAAATACTTATTTATTAAACACAGTTTTGTGAAAACCGACATGCAAATTATTCACACCATATACTATGTAAACATTTATGTCTTAGTGATATACAACACGCATCACAGGATTTTAAACACATTAAAGCCATTGGCCGTTTTGAGGCAAATCTATCTCAGCTAGACTTTAATTTAAGAGACATTGTTAATAGATAAGATGCTAGTTAAGATTGAATAATGATTATTTCATAACCATTGAGAATATAACGTAAATAACTAAGGGGATTGTAACGTTGGTGGTAATGTAGTTTCGGTTACAGAGAGACACCGATTCTCCATTATAATAAGATATTCTGATTCTAAATAATTTAGTTCTTTCCGCACTGTGGCTAGGACAGAAGAATACCCCGACTGCACCTCTACAGAGAGGCAAAATCCACCCAATCGAGGTCACGTGTTGATCGTGGGTTGCGACCCGTGATTCTTAAGGACGGATCCTTTATAGCTGAACAGCGCATGACATACAACACTCCACTTTGGCCCTTATGTAGGTTAAACCGGCGGTCAGAGAGGTCCCCTATGATCAAACGGCTGATCATATCAAGCCCTAGCACTTATATGACTGTCCCAATCCCGTTGCCGTAATGGCAAACCCCAAAACCTTTTTATTATATGTGCTGGAAGGCAGTGGCTGAGGGTCTTAGTGTCCTGGGTATGACATTAAACTGTATCTCATGGTGAAGTTCCAATTCTGGAGCTAAGGGTGTGTGGAGTACCACATCATCATCCTTACTCCCAAGTCCACTCTGACCCGGAGTGGTAGTACCTGTTAGGGTCCTATCTATGGTTTAAATAGAAAAAGAGCTTTAAAAATGCGTTAAAAAAATTGAGTTTAAAAAGAAGAGATTGAGTTTTTTTTTTTATTTAAATACCCATCAATAATGAATGATCCAAAACGTCTTCGGCATAAAATAACCCAACAAGGGTTGGCATTTTGCAAAACCAACTAATCAACTTAACTCTTTGCCTACTTTAAACTGCTCACAAGAGCTCTTCTACCACTGCCATCCTACCATAAGCCATTGATTGTTAGATCATTATAATTGAGCAGAAGGACCCAGATTACAATAATAAGACTTTATTTGAATAGAATGAGTTTTGATGTGAATAGATAGTGAACT
>CM042144.1:67151266-67161266 GCA_023376005.1 Doryteuthis pealeii | reverse complement strand
TTATACCAATAATCCAGAGTCATTAGAAAACAAGTTGTTCATAATCTTCCCCCATTCCTCGAGACTGGATTCATTTTCAAAACTTAACCATGTTCATCTGACTGAAACGCAGTTTTTGTAACGGTAATCAACTCTCTCTCCCCCCAACACCTTGTTGTCTCCTTTTCCCTCCATCTTCTTCTTCTTCTTCTTCTTCTTCTTCTTCTTCTTCTTCTCCTCCATCTAAGTACATACACAGAAGTACACACTTACCCAGGGATATACGCAACCATATAAGAATGCGAATAAACATATATGCCTGTGTACGCTTACACGCGCCTCGCAAACACACATGCGCACAGAGAGAGAGAGAGAGAGAGAGAGAGAGAGAGAGAGAGAGAGAGAGAGAGAGAGGGGGGGCAACACACACACACACACACGCACGCACGCACAAACGCACACAGACACATATACACACACAATTATACATTCACGGGTCTGTGCGTGGATACCTATTTAGATTTGGATTTTTATCAAACCAATATCTAACGGAGAGGAAATATTAATTGAATCGATTGTTTTTGTTGTTATTCACTTTTCTTACATATTGTTTCCCATTTATATATATATATATATATATATATATATATATATATATATATGTGTGTGTGTGTGTGTGTGTGTGTGTGTGTGTAAATATAAAAAAGATATGAAAACACCACAAAATGCTGTTAAAGTGAAAACATTTTATAACTTCGCTGATATTGAACAATATTTCGATTCTATGAAAATCGTCATCAGAAATATTGTTCAATATCAGCGAAGTTATAAAATGTTTTCACTTTAACAGCATTTTGTGGTGTTTTCATATCTTTTTTATATTTACTCATACCGTCGGATTCATTTCCTTTCTTTTAACTTATATATATATATATATATAATATAATTTAATATACCAAGCGTGTTGGTAGGTCCTTGCAGAGAGAATGGTTTAAATAGCACCACTACTTTATATATACTAGCAAATATATGCACCGTCCGGGTGCAAGTATTTAAGTTTTAATATGATAAAATATCATATTAAATTAGAAATGCTAATGAAACTAAATCAGAATGCAGATAATAAAAAATTGGAATAGAGGGGGTACGATTGAAAAATAGAAGAACTTTGAAACTAAATCTTCCATCCTTTTTCATTACTCCCGTCTTTCATTGGTAAATTTTGCTAATTTAACTATTTAGTTAAAATAGGAAGTAAAGAATAAAATGACAGTTATTTCTTCTTGTTAATGGATTTCTTTTAAGATTTATCTCAGAGATTTTTGCTTATATTCAATAAGATAAAACCAAACAATTAGAAATCAATAATAGTAAGCATATATTTATTAAAATCAAATTTTTAAGATCAATATGCAAATTAGCCTTCCCATTCACACTGTAAACCGCTATTTTGTTGTATATATAAATACAATTGCATGTTATTAGTATGTAGATATGGACAACAGTATTAATAATGTAAAACAATTTTATTGATAATTGAAGTTTAAATAAAAATAAAATCATGGAGAATGTGATGTAAATAACAAAGGGAATTGTGACTTGTATAGTAATATAGTTTCGGTTACAGACAGAAAAACGCACAATCTCCATTATAATAATATATATATATATATATATATATATATATATACAAAGATCCAAGAAAACCTGTTTTATCTACTTAATAATTTAACTAATTAAATATATATATATATATATATATTCATCCATACAAACACACACATGTCCATACACATGGGTATATATATATAAAATTTGTGAATACAAATTAAAGCGTACATTTCCCATGGTTGCAGTTATTTGATAATAATAAAGACATCATATGAATAATTCAACCGACATATGTTTAAGAAAGCATTTGCTTATACGACTCACAGGATTGACGTAAAAAACCTCCCATAGGTTGTTGAGTTACCATGTTTAATAATTTTGCTTTATTACACCCAATAAACATACATCAACTTATACTGGGTTACATGGTATCAATAGCAAATGGTCCAATCTAATATAAAAATCCCAAGTTGAATTGTTTTTCATTATCATCAAGACCGTCTCCGTGGAGTAGTGGCTATCGTGCTGGACTACTACGTCGTAGTAAATGTGTTCGAACTGAATTCACGTTCTTACATTGACTTTCGGACTAATACCCTTGGGAAAGATATAAAAGTTCTCACTTTCCCCAGCTCAGTCGGTAGAGCGTTCGGCTAGAAACCACAAGGTTCCTAGTTCGATACCGGTCCCCGCCAACTCAGCGTATGAGTAGCACAGGGATCTGTGCGGTAAAGTAAGGAGCTGATGGTATGTGTGGCGCCCCACCTCAGATGCTAAAAACAATCTCCTTGGTCTAGCGCTATTGAAAAGGGGATAGACTCCCTCGCTGATTGGCTGATACCGACTTTAGGCCGCCCCGTCGACTTTACTTTACTTTACTGTTACTTAAGAAGGATGTCTTTGGCATTAAATAACCAAAGGTTGATATGCCATTAAAAAAAGAAAAAAAAAGACGAATATCTTTGATTCCCCTGCTATCTGTCCCTATCGACTATCACCCTTGGTAGGTCTTCTAAACAGCATCAATATTTCGCGCAGTGCTGGTGAATTTATATTTTTGATGGTCAGCCAAAACTGGTGCGTCCATGCGTAGTAGTCCATAGGATTATGTCGCTTGCGAGATCATCCTTACAGCCTATCAGTTCTTGCTTGTCTAAGCTTGAATGCAAGATGGGAAGTAAGTGGCTGTACAACTGCTGGTTTATAGGGTGCTGCTTTCAGGATCCGTTAAAAAATAAGAAATAAAAAACACGCTACATTCTTGTATAGTTCTCATCAAGCTTTTACTCCAAGCGTTTCGTTTCTTTAATGTCCAAGTCGTTTATTCATACATTAGTATTGATACGGCCACAACTTGAACTCCCGTTTTATTCTAGACGAGATATCTGATGTGTATATAGTCAATAACCTGTCAATAGCAGTCCACGTTTTACCTATACGTATGTTGACATCGCTTTCTGTTGATGAGATATTGCTACTATCAATCTAAGTGGTTTAAATTGTTTTAACTGTTAGCTCAGTTGGTAGAGTACTTGACTAGGTGATCTCAAGGTGCCTGGTTCGATGCCGGGCTCCGCCAACTCTTCGTATACGCAGCACAAGGATCTGTGCGGTAAACTGAGGAGCTGATGGTAGGTGTGGTGCTCCACCTCAAACACTAAAAGACAATTTCCTTGGTCTAGCGCAAGTGAAAAGGGGATAGACTCCCTCGTTGTCTGGCTGATACCGACTTTAGGCCACCCTGACGACTTTACGTTTTTTCAATATCTGGGAAGAAACAAGGGCATTAGTGTGATTTGAACGTATTTCACCGATTCCACACTCTGTACGACATCCGTTAGTCTACCCTGACATCCGATACATGATATATATATAAAATGAAACTCACTCAAGATTTAGGTTCCTTCTCGTTAGTTATAAGATACCTTATCTTGCAGGAGGTTGACAGCAAATAAATTTCCTATTAATCTCTGTACATAAGATATTGAGGAATTTTAATAACATTTCAAACTACTTGTTGAATATTTAGATCTAAGATACCGTTTTGATTTTTATGATTTCCCTTAAGACGTTACAAGTGCTACTTTAAGCTGTCGTATATTTTCAGTCTCAGATGTGGGTTCGGTTTTTGAGTGATCCGCGCTCACATTTTCTCATTAGCAATACAAGAGGTGTACGTAGCGTATCGGTTATCGTCGTTGAAAATGGACTCGGCGACCCGAATTAAATGTCACGACGAGGTTGCTTGAGTTTCACTTCAATCTCCGGTCCTTTTGTTACATAATTCATAGATAGCTTATGAATTATGTACGTACCAGTAGTAAGAATATTTGAATCAGGGTCCGTAAGATTTAGACTAGCGGGATCCAATGGAAAGTTACCTCGCCGGTTATTCACGCGTAATAACCGTTTTACTTGACCCCTTAGAAAACGCCCGATTAGACGCGATTTATATATATATATATATATATATATATTATATATATATATATATATATATGAGGGTGAGCCAAAAAGTAATGCCATTTTTTAAGAACAGGTATCATTACCAACACAGAAACATGTTTCATACATCAAAATGAATCTATCTATCTATATCTATATCTATCTATCTATCTATCTATATATATATATATATATATATATTATATATATAATATGTATATATATATAAAAGTTGCAATTTTGAAACGTTAATCTTATTTCAAACCAAAGATACTAGCATTTCATTTTTTCTAGAGGAACATTATATAATCAAAACGGATGTTATTAGGTTTTATTCATAACGAGTCTCTGGTAATATATATAATATTATATATATATATATATATATATATATATATATATATATGATGGCAGTAAACTCGTGTTCGAGTATTGCCATTGCTTGATTAAGCAAAAAAAAAAAAAAAAAAAAAACCTTTCAACGGTGAGCTGCGTGAATTGTGGCTTTTTACTCCAGCTAAAGTCTTGCACATCTTCCCACATTCACAACATGTTATTCCAGGGAGCATAGGGTAGTTTATTGGTCCATTTCTTCGATATGACTCATTATATATATATATATATATATATATATATATATATATATATATATATATATATATTCTACCGACTGAGCAAAACCGGGCTTTATTCATTTATTCCAATACAATGGCAATATTTCAGCAAAGGTGTCAACGTCGGTTACGCAGCTGTTTGCTTGAACAGGTTACGCGAGGAAGGCGTCCCGGGGAAGGCGTTTCGGGGAAAGCTGGTGCGCTAATAGTTAATTTCATAACCCGGTTTGCAAGCTGATTCGTGTAGCAAAAGCAGACGTAGTTGGTTAGGGGAGATTGGATTTCACTAAGTTTAGTCTATCTATTCCATCTCCGCTTACCGTGACGCACACCAAATTCCAAGAATAGAGGTGTAGATGTAGTTAGTACGGTATTATTATTATACACATAGATCGATTACAGTCAATGTCATAATATTGATATCTGCTAGTATTAGTATTAGTAGTGATAATGCTAATAAGCTTAGGAATTTTTTTCGTAGCGGTGATAGGGTTAATACAATTTCAGTTCTTTAAAATGTAACGAAGGTTAACTGCTGTGAGGGATATACCTTTTTAGATACCGTAATGTGGTTCCCCTTTGTTTATGTTAGACATAGGAAATAACACACACACACACACACACACACACACACATATATATATATATATATATATATATATATATATATATATTATATGGTATTTATGGAAAAAGGTGACTTGCCGGTGAAAATGGTCACAGTGTTTAGTTGATTCAAGTTTCACAATGATAAGGTAGCGATATAATAAATATAAAGTGCTCAATACGTTAGTAGAGCAAATTTATCAACATAAAGGTACACGGTATTAACCTACTCGAGTTTCACCATAAGTATCTTCAGGGTAAATCTACTGGATTAATCAAGATATTGATTAATGGCAGTCGATTTCACGTGTGTGTGTTTTTTTGCGAATCAACCGTTTATCGCAAAAAAAACACACACACTTGTAATCGACTGCCATTAATCAAAATCTTGATTAATCCAGTAGATTTAACCCTGAAGATCCTTATGGTGAAACTCGAGTAGGTTAATACCGTGTACCTTTATGTTATACCATATATATATATATATACCAACCCCTCCGCAAGAGTAGAAAGCGGAAAAATGTCAATTTCATAAGCTGAGTTTAACAGGTTTGAATTCAAAGTTTTCCTTCTCCTAGCTAGTTGTCTAATCAAGATTAAATCTTTGCTAACTTTAAGCGACTATCCTACCACTGCAATTCTAACGTAAGCCGCTGGCAGCGGCTCTGGCACGTGTCCATTTATTTACACTGAAAAAATCCCTACGTGAACACTTCTGCCATCTTTCATTTTTGTGTGAACACGTCCATGTGTTTGCTCAAAATACAGCACAAACGTCTTGTTTCAAAATATGAATAAACTCTTTTTTTCAGGGGTTCCCAACCTTTTTTTGCTATACCCCAGCTAATCATCTCTAAAACCCCAATGTACCCAATATGTGGCAAGAGATCATTCTTATAATTTAAAAAATGAACTCCGACTGAGCTAACCCGGCCATATATATATATATATATATATATATATATATATATATATATATATATATCGTGAGAATTCCTTAAATAGATCTAGAGGGTCACCTTATACATGAGTGCGTATTATACATGAATAATTTCAGTAGTTCTGACATTTGCAAAACAAGCTCAAGAATTTCGGGTCAAAAGTTTCATTTCAGTCAAATAAAGTATTTATAACGTTTCAAAAATCTTATATCGTCTACTTTCAGGACACATGATATCCGTACGATAAGCTGGCATACTCACATTCACACACACACGCACACACGCGCTTATATATATATATATATATATATATATATATATTATATATATATATATGTGTGTGTGTGTGTGTGTGTGTGTGTGTGTGCGCGCGCGTGCGCGCGCATGTGTGTGTGTGTGTTGTGTGTGCGTGTGTGTGGTGTTTTATTTACTATACATATATGTATGTATCTGTATCCATATTAGAGTGCGTGTGTACAATTTTATATGCGTCTATATGGCCGTGTGCCTGAGCGCAGTGGTCATAGTAAAGAAAAACGCACACACAACAACACAAGCACACACACACACATACACACACACAAACACACACACTCACACGCATGCACACACAAACACACACACAGACATATATGTGTGTGTGTCTAGTTGTGTGTGTTTTTTTCACTATGTCTATTGCACTCAGGCACATGGACATGCATACAAATACAAATTCGTACACACACAAACTCACACACACACACACACACACAACACACATATATATATATATATATATATATATATATATATATACTATAACTCTGACAGCGTGAAAAAAACATTTAATACAATTTTGTAAATGAAAAAATATATTACAAACCAAAACATTCCTATTGACTATAATATGTAAAAGTGCTCAATACACTAAGTAGATTAAAACTATAAAACCTAAAAGAGACAGAAACTACCAACCCAGGTTTCACCTGATGGATCTTCAGGATAATTCTGACTCTCTGAATGTGGTTGGTAACCCGTGATGATTAAGGACGGAATCCTGGTAGCTGAGCAAGTAATGATATGCAACACTCCACTTACTTGAACTAGACGGGCGGCCGGAGCGGCCTCCCCCAATCAACCGGCTTGTTACGCCAAGGCCTAGAACCTATATCATTGTCCCGACCGTATTGCCCTCATGACAAACCCTGGAAACTTTTTTATATATGTACTAGAAAGCGATGGCTGGTGGTCTTAGTTTCCTGGCTATAAACTGTATCTAATGGTGAGGTTCCAATTCTGGAACTCTGGGAAGTGTGTTGTACACCTTTATCGCCATTACATCCAGGTGCACTCTGACCCAGAGTGGTAGTACCTGATAGAGTCCCATCTATGGGTTAAATAGATAAAATATGAGTTTTAAAAATGTGTTTAAAAAAGAATTGAATATATACCAGAATGAATAAAACAAAACGTCTTCGGCATAAAATAACTTAAGGATTGGCATGCAGTAAATACCAACCAACCAGCCAACCAACCAACCAGCCAACCAACCCATAACCTTGGAGAGGTGACCGGTCAAGGTGAAGGAAAATTCTGAATTCAAATTGTACTTAAAAGTGACCGTGTGTCACATCTTATTCATGGAGGGGGGTGAATGAATACCTACTTTATTTGATGTCTACCGTTGATTTAACATCATATTCTGAAGATGATGTTAATAACCACCGAAATATTTTTAAGTAAAGCAATACCTCTTGTTGGACAGTACAAGCAAATTAAAATCCTAAGTAACAGCTCTGATATAAATCAAGAAATATTTGACGAGTACACGGAGGTTTTTTTTCGATTTGGGAACATCTTGGCTGTTTAAATAACAAACATGATGAATTGGCATTACCGTCTTTATGAAACTTTAATGACACGTCTTTGTAATTAAATAGGATGCCTTTATATATATATATATATATATATATATATATATATATATATATATATGAGAAAATGTAAATGCCACTCGATGTAAAACAAAGCAACTAATGTCCACTGTTTCACTAAATGGGTCATCTGTTTTTCTAGTTTGAGTATATTCATCTGCTACTTAAAGATTATTTTAAAAAATCAATGGTTGATTTTAATGGCATTTCAACTCATCGTGGGTTCTTTTATGCCTAGACGCTAGCCAATTGCGTCCATTGTTTATTCATATTTACATTGAATGAATTTCTGTAACTGTTTTCAATAAATTTAGCGGACTAACGAAACACATAAGTATACTCGGTTAACTGTGTAGAAATAGATATATAACCACGAAATGGCCGATTTTAAGCCTTTTTCTTACTAATATATATAAGTGTTTTATAATTTGCTTGAAGCATTGAGTTTATATTGGCTTGGTGGTTGGTCTGGAAGGCTATCATAATGAAACGGTAAAAAAAATAAGGTAACTATGGTGTTGTTTGTTAACCTGTAATTTTTAAAATTCTTGATATTTCGAGATAAAAATTTTCGACAGAAGATTTCTGAAACTCTCTCTCTCTCTCTCTCTCTCTCTCTCTCTCTCTCTCTCTCTCTCTGATGGGGAAGTCAACGTTAAAACGTTTCGGTTTTTAATAAGCCTTTATCAGGACATTAAGATGGAAAGATTGTTGTCTAAACAGTGATGGTTGTTTTTAAACAGCTCTTTTGTATCTATCTGTCTGTCAATCTCTCCCTGCCCTTCCCTCTCTCTCCTCCCCACTCTCTCTCTGGCTTTCATCTATTTTCTATATGGCATTAGGCTTCTCTCTCTCTCTCTCTCTCTCTCTCTCTCTCTCTCTCTCTCTCTCTCTCTTGCTTTCATCTATTTTCTATATCGCATTAGGCTTCCCTGTCTCTGTCTCTGTCTCTGTCTCTCTCTCTCTGGCTTTCATATTTTCTATATCGCATTAGGCTTCTCTCTGTCTCTCTCTCTCTCTCTCTCTCTCTCTCTCTCTCTCTCTCTCTCTCTCTCTCTCTGCTTTCATTTATTTTCTATATCGCATTCCCCCTCTCTCTCTCTCTCTCTCTCTCTGTGTCTCTCTCTGTCTCTCTCTCTGTCTTTCATCTATTTTCTATATCGCATTAGGCTTCTCTCTCTCTCTCTCTCTCTCTCTCTGTGTCTCTCTCTGTCTCTGCTCTGTCTCTCTTGCTTCATCTATTTTCTATATCGCGTCTTCCCTCTCTCTGTCTCTGTCTCTGTCTCTCTCTCTCTCTCTGCTTTCATTTATTTTCTATATCGCATTAGGCTTCTCTGTCTGTCTGTCTGTCTGTCTGTCTGTCACTGTCTCTCTCTCTCTCTCTTGCTTCATCTATTTTCTATATCGCATTAGGCTTCTCCCCCCCTCTCTCTCTCTCTTCTCTGTGTGTGTGTGTGTCTCTCTCTCTCTCTCTCTCACTGTCTCTGTCTCTCTCTCTCTTGCTTTCATCTATTTTCTATATCGCATTAGGCTTCTCTCCCCCTCTCTCTCTCTCCTCCCTCTCTCTCTCCTCCCTCCTCTCTCTCTCTCTCTCTCTCTCTCTCTATGAATGTGTGTTTGGTGATGTTTGAGGAATGTTTCTACATCGTTACTCATTCTTTAATTGTTTTCGCTAAGTGGTCCTGATGATTGTCAGTCTGAGATGAAAGTAATGTGTCTATATTATTACTTAACCCTTACATAAATTCGTTTTACGTTGCTTTCATACTGAACGAATTTTCTTTTAGCCGAGATGTACTCAGAAATATTAGACGCAATATTCTATTATCTAATTTATTGTCGCGTATTAATATATGCGTTCATACTTAAAGACCTCGAAAATTCTACTGTG
>CM042144.1:67121266-67146266 GCA_023376005.1 Doryteuthis pealeii | reverse complement strand
ATCCATTAAGGATGGATTTATTTAGAAAACCAATTTAGGAGAATGAAAACTGAATTTAAGCCAGCTTTCCTCCGCTTAGAAATGAACTTTATTTTTCGCCCGCAAACTTTTAACACTTAGAATATTTTTACAGAATTTTATTTCAACAAAATGTAATATAGAAAGAAATACAGGAAAGAAAAAAACAAACATCAAAACAAGGTACTGGCAATTTTAAATGCACTTGCCACTAACCATGTTTGTGGTTTTTAATAACCTAAGACACCCCTAAAAAAACCCATCTGCCATGTCAACTTGTAAATAGTAACAGAAGAAGAAGATCGGAGGGCACTTCATAATAATGAAGATGAGGACAATAGTCCGAATAATACAAATAATACTAATTGTACATAGTAAATAAACACGTAACATAACGGAGGAAACATTTTATTATCATTGTGGGAGTAAACAAAGTTCGCGCGCGCGCGCACACAAACACACACACACACACACACACATATATAATATGTGTGTGTGTGTGTGTGTGTGTGTGTGTGCATCATTGACACATGGTCTCACGCCTACACAGATGCTCATATATATATATATATATATATATATATATATATATATATATATATATATATATTATAGATTTAAGTAAATGTGCAGCTTATTAAATCAGACTATTAAATAAGTTATTTTAATGAGTTCAATATGGATAAAAAAAAAGAAATAGTGACCTAGCTATAATTAATCGAAAAATATGTCATCGTTTATTTATTTAGGGGATTATAATATACTGTAATATAATTATGATATCGGAATCAAATAATATAATATATATATATATATATATATATATATATATATATATATATAGTATACTGATTTTACGCCGTACAATATTTTGGTTTCTCAGTCCATGAAAACGTCAAAATATCAATATTGCCTATGTATTATTATTATTATCATTATTATTATTATTATTGAGAAGAAGAAGAAGAAGAAGAGAAGAAGAAGAAGAAGAAGAAGAAGAAGAAGAAGGAGGAGGAGGAGGAGGAGGAGTTGATGATGGAAGAGAAAGTGGGTGGAACTAGCTGAACCTGTGGATATACCACTGTATGATAATTTAATTATTACGACGTTTGATATATTTACTTAAGAGTTATTGCGAAATAGTTCAATATCTAAAAAACTATAATAATCTTGATTTACCTCTCTCTCATACACATTTTTTCTTTCCATCGTTTCATCTTTTCATTATGTTCGATTAAAACCGACCAGCGTTATCGCTTCCGCGCCCTCACGCCTTTTCCCCATCTTTTTTCTTCCCTTTCTTTCTTTATGATAAAAATGGAATGGTCCATTATTCAGTTGAAGTGACGACACCCACAAGAAATAAGAATTCGGCGGATAAGAGACACCAGGTAAGAGAAGAATTCATAAGGACGAAAAATTGAATAGAGGAAACACTAATAATTAAGACTTAGTTTTTATTTATAATTAGGTCATTAAAGAATTACTTTTTATTACTCATATTTCAAGAGTCAATAAATAATATTTCTTGTTCAAATTTAACTTTATTTATCGGTATATCTAATCAGAATTATATATATATAATTTAAAGCAACCAATATATACGCACTCACACACACACACTCACACACACACACACACATGCGCGCGTACACACACTCTCTCTTTTTCTCTCTTTCTCTCTCTCACACACACACTCACACACACATACACACTCACACACACACACACACACATACACACAGCCTAGTATAATGTAAGGTCCTGAAGACATTCCTACCATGGAAGACCCATAATTTTTTCCCAATTATTATTATCATTAACGCACCCCTTTATTAAAATTATCTTATTCTGATAAAAAGAAACTCACTACATTAATTACGACTGGTTAATTTTTGGTATGTCTGGCATAAGGCCACAATTTTGAGGCATTTCGTTAGCCGGAATTTCCTAGTGTAATAATTTTTCTACAGACCAATGTATCATGTTTTTAATCAAGTAATCGAGCTAAGACTAATTAAAGCATCTGTTGGTGGCATACGAGAAATTAATTTAGAACAGTAGGTTAAAATTAAGTGCGGAAAAAAACCCAACTTTTTAAAAAAGTTTTCATAATTGCCTATCACTTAGAAAAGGAAAAGACATAACACCTAGGTATTTTTTTCTAAATATAAAATACCTTTTATTTTTATTTTGGAAGGAAAAACTGGAATAAAGATTAATTTGTCAATAAATATAGGCATACATATATTGCTAGTAGCTGAGTCGCATACGTTAAACCTTGCCAATTTATTCGCTCATTTTCATTTTAAAAACCAACTAAAATTAATTAGATCGATCATTTCAGGTCAAAGTTTTGTCTAAGTCGATAAGTAGTAATATAATGAGCATCGGTTTTAAAAAAAAAAAAAAAAATAGAAAAGAAAAAAGAAAAATAATATTACATACGTAATTTATTTTTAATACATATAAAACTATCATTTTCGGTCAATTTTGCTCAAATATTTTGCTAACATGGACGCTTTCTAAAGTAATGTTAAGTGACATGAAAAAAATCAGAAAGTTTTGTAATAAAATAACTGATTTATTATAAAATTCAATCATTGATAAATCAACACTGAAAATTTCATTAAAATCTAATAATTGCCTGATTCTTGGTAATTTTCTTTCAATCGGGGGTATTAAATATATTTTGTAAAATTCGGATGTGACGTCTTTGGTAATACCCAGCATACATATATACAGACATACATTGATAGCTAGCAAACTAGATGGATAGAAATATAGATAAATATATATGCTACATACATTGCTAGCTAGCTTGCTCACTGATATGTCATGGATATATACATACATACATGCATACATACATACATACATTGATAACTAGCCAATCAGATTAATAGAAAAATTGGAAGATAGATAAATATATAAGCATGCATACATTGCTAGGTAGCTGACTAGATATGCATATATACATACATACATTGATAGCTAGCCAACTAGATAGATAGAAAGATAGAAAGATAAATATATATATATAATATATATATATATATATATATATATATATATATAATATATACATACATAGAAAAAATAGGGAGAGAGAGAGATGGAAATTTATATATATATATATATATATATATATATATATATATATATATATATATATGTGCGAGTGTGTGTGTGTGTGTGAGTACGTGTATGTGTGTGTATGTACGTGTGTGTTTGTGTGTGTGTGTGTAGTTGGGAGTATTTGTGTGTGGTTGTGTGTTTATATCCATTATGTTATTATCGCACATACACAGACACAAATACACACACAGAGACCCCCCACACACACACGCACATAGATACATACATACTCACACACACACACATATGTATATGTATTAATAGATACATACATAAATCATAGATATATACATGCAGAAAGACTAACAAGCGAGCAGACACAGGTAAAATGATCCATAAATGTATAGATAAGTAGATAGATAGATAAATAAATATGCGTACATATATAAAAGGACATATATATATATATATATATATATATATATATATATATATATATATATATAGGTTAAATTATTATTATTGTTGGAGAATTGATTATAGAGGGCTCGATTACTTATGTAAGAGCTTTATTTATTTATTTATTCATAATTACAAAGTCGATATATATATATATATATATATATATATATATATATATATATATATATATATATATGCTGAAGGGGCATTATGTACATCTATATACAACAATAAATAGACAAACTCATATAAATGAGTTATGTATAAATGAAAGATAGATTGGATTTTACGCCATTTCTACCCTTGGGTTAAATTATGCCGAAGAAATCCTTGTTTTATTCATTCATGTTGCGTATTCAATTAAAAAAAAACTCATTTTTGATCTGTTTAACCCATGAATGGAACCCTAAAAGTTATTACCTCTCCGGATTAGGCTGGACTCGGGAATTATGGATATAATAGCCAAATATATATATATGTGAGAATATATATATATGAGAATATATGAGAATGAACATACGTGTGATCAGCTGCAATTAATCGGTAACTCGATTAATTCAGTGGATCTAACCCTGATGATTCTAACGATGAAACTCGAGTAGGTTTCTATTGTATCCATTTCTTTAATATATATATAGAGAGATAGATAGATAGATAGATAGATAGATTAGATTGGAACAGAATGAGATAGATAAATAGATAGATAGATAGATTGGAACAGAATGAGATAGATAGATAAATAGATAGATAGATAGATTGAAGAAGAGATAGTCAGATTGATAGATAGAAAGATGGATAGATAGACAAATAGATAGACAGATATATAGATTGGAACAGAATGAAATTGATACATAGATAGAAACATACACACATACATACATACATACATACATACATGATTTGGTATTTCGGAAGTAAAATTTTTAGCCAAATTTGAAAAACATCTGTATTTCTCAAACAAAATTATTATATGTAAAAAAATAAAAATAAGGTAAAAATTCCTTATATGACGGGGAAATCATATATTCAAAAATATTTTCTTTTCTTTCAATAGAAAATGAAAAGAAATCGACAAAAAATAAAACATAAAATAAAAAATAAGCCAAAAAAAAAATCCTTTCACTAAATTTTGTAATTGATCTGACTTTTGAAAAATAATTTTTTCGGGTCGTTAGTTAAGCCTTTGATCAAATAATTGGAGGCTGGAACGCAGACGCTAGGAACCATTAAAAAAAAAAGTATTCATAAGTAATTATGCTTAGCATATCATTAACAGTAAATGTATACTTTGTATGGTAATTCTAATTTACATTACATGTATACGACTACGTACCTCGTAAAAAGGTGAGAATATTCTATTAAAAGCAATATAAATTTGTACTGACATAGCTTTTAAATTGGTAAATTCAACGTTTGCATTGCTTAAGCTTTCAGATAAAACTTCGGTCAGTAATATAATTACATACACACGTATATGCGTTTGGATGAGCATGAGTGTGTGTATATGCTTTAAGTGCGCATGCGTTAGTAAAATGAATATGAGTATTAATTTGAGTCATTACTGTTTAATTAATTTGTACAAATTTCATATTTTATGGAGAGGTAATACCTTACTGATATATTTGAACATTGGCCCTTTGTTTAGTTTTCTTCAACTTTTTACCTTTCTCTCACTCCTTCTCTCGCTCGATTTATCTATCTATCTATCTATCTATCTATCTATCTTACCATTCTACCACTCTTTCCCCTTCTCCTCCCCCCCTCTCTCTCTCTCTTGAATTTTTTTATCATATGTGTTTCTGGTGTTCTGTAAATTTTGTTTTATTACGATTGACCCCCTCTGATCAATCAGCTGGTCATGTCAAGCCTAGCACCTATATGATTGTTCCAACTCTATTGCCCTTAGGCCAACCCCAACCCTTTTTATCATAAATGTGCTTCAAGGCGGTGGCAGAGGGTCTCATTGTCCTGGGTATTGCGTTAAACTCTATATGATGGTGAAGTTTCGTAGCTCTGGGGAATGTGGAGTACCCCTTCATCACCATTACTTAATGTTCACTCTGACCCGAGTGGCATACCTGTTAGTGTCCCATCTATGGAATAAATAGAACAAAATGAGTTCTACAAAAATGTGTTTTTAAAACTGAGTTTAAAAACAAATAAAACACCCATCAAGAATGAATAAAACAAAACGCCTTTGGCATAAAATAACCCAGTTGGTTGACATGCCGTAAAATCCAACCAACCAAGCAACCAAAGAAAATTTATTACGATCAAGTCACGATGAAAACACCGGTTTCAGGTAGATCACCGAAGTTAAGCAACGATGAGTGAGTGCAATACTTAATTGGGTGACAACAGTAACAGCATTTTTTTTTATCAAAATGACTTAATATGGTATTAAATAACCCGAAAACGGTTGAAATGTCGTAAAACAAAAGAACAATAACACATTTTGATTCAGTTTCTGATTCCATTTAAAAAAAAAAAATTTAGAATGAATTATTCTTTTAGTGGTCTGATATCACATACTGTATTTATTTGCGGTTATCTTAGTCTGCCATACAGTGCCGTTGCTATGGCCACATGTGTCCCCTTCCGAATCGATGATACGGGGCCTCACTCTGCTCTGTGTCAATTTTGATAAAGTAGTAAGTAAAAGTAAGTAAAGTTGGCGGAGTGGCCTATTGTCGGTATCAGCCGGACAGCGAGGGGATCTATCTCCTTTTCAATTGAGCTAGAGCAGGAAGATTGTTTTTGCTAAAGTGGAGGGTTAGTACGCATCGGCCCTGCGGGCATACTGTACTAGATTTACATATGAGCTAAATGGGTGGCAGCCCAGGGCCTCCTAGTTTATGGGGGCTAAATACTAATATTAAATCAAGTGAAAAAAAAATTCATGCATATGTTGATTGATTGTAACGTCATGTCTGGGTTTTGAACCTCTGATCTAATGCAAATAATCTTTAAATAGTATTTCTGGGAATTCTTTAGATGAGGCTTGATAATTAGTATTATTTGTATTATTCGGACTATTGTCCTCATCTACATTATTATCTGTACAACGTTTTGGCCGAAGTGCCCTCCGGCCTTCTTCGGGTATTTCTTCTCGGACTCGGGAACAAAAAAAAAAACACAACAAAAAACAAAACAAAAACAATAGGTAAAAAATCATACATATGTGAATAGGTAGATATTCTAGGTAAAACAAGACATTAGGTTTATAAGTTCCCAAAATTCACACTGGATTTTCCAATTGGACATATAGCCTAGTAGATAAAGGAGTTAGTTAATACAGTTCTAAGTGACAGTTATCTCTAGACTGCAGGTTCAATCCTTGTCGGGGGCAGCAGTAACATAGAATAATAATTAACACAGCTTAACACCTGTCCCCCAGCTATGGTTGAACGAGAACAGGATACCCCCGTGGATTGAATAAAGGGTTAAGTTCAAAGTTCTATGATTGCTCCCGATTACGACAAGAAGGTTGCCGATTACGACCAGAAGGTTCCCGAGCCTAGTCCGACAAGAAATACATGAAGAAGGCCGAAGGGCACATCGACCCAAACGTTGTACAACAATGAAGATGAGGACAATAGTTCGAATAATACAAATAATACTAAATCTATAAATAGATCTATTTGACCAATTGATGAAAATGGTGGACTCTCTCTCGTCGATTTTCGACGCATGAGGGTTCATCCAATGAACAACCTACACAGTGATTTGTTTATAGTGGTGAAGGCTTGTGTAGGACCATCCACACTTTTTGGCACAGTTGATAGGAAAGAATTTGTGCACAAGGAATGCCACAAACCCAATCAACGACTGACCTCAGGTTTTTCAAATTCAGAGTTTTCCTTCTCCTAGACTGGTTCCCTATCCAAGGTTAAAGATTCCAGTCTTCCCTACTATTTTACCCATAGCTGGAGGGAGAATATATGGATTAATATATTTTCCAATGGTATTAGCGCTATGTGAAATGCAAACAATCTTGTCTGGGATTTGAACTTGGATTGACGAGTCCATTTTCTACGACTCTAACCATCATGCCACGCACCTCCATTGATAAGACCGCAACAGTTACAACCAGTTCGGATGAAAATGGTTATAGGAATAATTGTAGTGAACGGGTGCTCTAAGTTTCCCAGATCCACAGACTGGAGCCTCACCATCAGATGCTGCATATCAGGCATGGCAAACACACAACCCTCAGGTTGCATGCGGCCCTCAGCAAACACAGGTGCGGCCCACACACAGACTACGCTCTTATATGACGTACCGCAGTACGCCAATTTATTTTCCAAAACTTTTTGCACGAAAACGGTTGTTTATTTTCATTAGGGCAATGTGTTGCTAAGAAACAGAGTCTGATATCAACGCATTGTTTCTCACCTCTTCAAATGAGTTGCAGAAGGAGGAGGCTAACTCAAAGCATGGGGGTGAGTCTTTCCTCTTTCCTTCTCCTGCTTTCAATCAACACATGGCTATAATTGAAAGTGACAGCGACACAAGTACATTTTATAATTTGAACTCGGTAAGTAATAGTCTTTTTCCTTTCTTTTTAACAAAAATGTTTTTTTTAGCATTTTTCATTGGCATTTAGTTGATAATAAAGAAATTAATGATAGCAATCATCACATTGTCCTGTCAATGTAAAAGAAGACTTTCAAGACTTAGGTTTTATGTGCGGCCCCGATGACAGACATATGTAATACATGCGGCCTTCAAGACATACATATATAATCTATGCGGCCCTACAGGTATACTCAGTTTGACATGCCTGCTGTATAATGTCATACCCAAGAGTGAGGGGGTCTTACATTTCTACTGGGGATACATTGGGCATATTTTAAGTCCCACCGATAGGACGGTCAAATATTTGATTCGTTGGTTGGTTGAATGTTACGGCATGTCAACCCTCGTTGGGTTAGTTTATGTCGAAGACGTTTTGTTTTATTGATGTTTGATGGGTATTCAAAAATATTTATACTAAATTATTTTAACACATTTTTAAGAACTCATTTGTTCTAATTAACCCATAATTGGGACCCTAATAGGTACTACCACTCCGGGTCAGAGTAGACCTGGAAGTAATAGTGATGAAATGGTACTCCACACTCTCCACACCTCCAAAATTGGAACTTTAACATTAAATACAGTTTAACGTCATATCCAGGACACTATGACCCTCAGCCACAAAATGGGTTGGGGTTTGCCATAAAGGCAATAGGTTTGGGACAATTGTATAGGTACTAGGGCTTGACGTGACCAGTCGATTGATCAGAGGGACCTCTCTGACGACCCGTCTAGCCCAAGTAAGGACCAAAGTGGAGTATTGCATGTTATAGACTGTTCAGACACCAGGATTCGTTCCATACGCATCACGGGTCGCCACTCACGGCCAACAAGTGGCCCTATTGTGGGTACCCCTCTGCTGAGGCGCAGCGTATTCAATAGCCCCAGCGGACAGGCCGGGTCAAGTATTTGAGATAACAGATTTAACCATGAAATGCTAATTAGAATTCTTCATTCCTTCCTGAATAGAAGCAACAATATCATCATCAAGAACTATTACGATGCAAATTCAACAGGACCAAACGTAATCTAGGTTGTTGTTGTTGTTATTGTTGTTGTTTTTTTTATTTTTAGGGCCGTAGCCGCCAGGGGGCTCCCCCCACATTTCTTTACCACCCGTAATATTTTTACTGGGTTTTATTTTAATAAAATAAACAAAAAATACAAGAAAGAATTTTTTTTATCAAAGCAAGAAAGAATATAGTTATTTACTAAGCTTAGCTTAGACTAGGTACAATGCCAGAAATATGGGGCGCCCAGTGAGAATCGAACTCACTAACAATGGTTTGAGAATCCAACTTGTTAACCATTACACTACATAAGTTGCCCAAGCAAGAACGAATATACCTTTCATAAAACTTCGATGACAGAATTCTTGGTTGTTTCATGGTTGTTTTGTTTTACGGCAAAATCAACCCTTTTCGGGTTATTTAATGCTAAGTCATTATTGATAAACAAGGGTCTCACATTACTTACAATACCCGCGGTTACTTGAATGGGCACCCAATTAAGTATTAAACAGGCTCATTGCTGCTTAACTTTGGTGATCAAGCGGAAACAGAACTCTTTGGTTGGTTGTTTTAATTTACGGCATATCAACCCTTTTCAGGTCATTTAATGCCGAATCAAGTCATTTTTGCTAAGCATAGAACTCAAGTTACATACAGTATCAGTTGTTTCTTAAGTGGCTATCCAATTAAGTATTAAACAAGTTTATCGCTGCTTAGCTTCGGTGATCTAACGGAACTATATTCGTTAAATCGAACTTAACGGACCGAAATTCAACCATCGTATATCAAAAGGAAAGGAACCCCCCCCAAAAAAAAAACAAAAAAAAATAAGAAAAGTGATATTAACCGAATTAAATATAATTCTAGGATTAGAATATAGTAAATGAGATTTGAATGATAAATAATGCGAACCAGTTATTTCAATTAAAATATCTTTACACTTGTTTAGGCACAATAAATTAACTATTATAACCAGCGTCTTTCGAGAATGGTTACATCTGATATAAAAGATACATATGATATCAAAGTTAAAAAAATGACCTAGAAAATATGTTAAAAATGTTATTAAATAAAAAACTATGTGCATTATATACCTTTTATTCAAAAAGATTATATCAACACTTTGAATATTCAATTAAATCGGTTAATTAAATTCCTTGATTATAATTTGATATCAATTTTTAACTTCGGTAGGGGTGACATAACGAATGGTAGGAATTTTAATGGTTCGTTAAATTTGATTTATATAACCTCACTATTTCTTCCGTCATGTGTCAGATTTGTTAATTTACAAAATAAAAAACGCTGTATACATATTAGTAGATTAGAAAGTATTATTTTTGTTTTTATCAGAAATTTGCAATGTTTATATCAATAATATTACTTTTTCATAATATGCTTTGTCATAAATTACTTCAACACCAATTCTAGAATTGGTTAACTGGTCAAGTTTAAGAATATATACTTATGCCGCAACCATGTTGGACGGGACCTTAATATGATAACTATAAGACAGAATTCTAATAATTGTGATATTTATGACTCCATTAAAAAAATCCCAAAAAAACCAACTGCCAAGAAAACAAACATCTATCTCGCTACCGGCTGCTGGGCGAGAGTGGATCATAAAGTTAAGAGTACCAGATACTGCATTTCCCAGAAAAGTGACGCTGTATCGCCGATAGATGGCTGAGAAATTTGTTGATATTTGGCAAAGGAAGTAATGGCCTAGTACCTGCTAAGTTAAAGTCGGACGTCCTGGTGCGGGAGACGGTGGGGATCGCTAAGTCAGGGGTAGGTGAAGTTCAGGCCAGACACATTGCAGAGTCGAGTCTTATCCTCTTTTATCAGCTACGCAATAAGAAGCACCGAGGGATATATGGTTCAGCAATGTATGAGAGTGGTGGAGCGCCACACCTACGAATAGCGAGTGTTCCTATAAGCCTTGTTAGCCGACAAATCCTGGACACTCATGACTGCTGAGACGTGGTGGCGGAAGAGCCGGTATGCGAAACCAAAACCTTGATGGTTCCTCGCGCGAACACTGCGTAACGTAACTGAGCATATACGACACCCTTAATGAGCATACATTTATCATCATAGTACTGAGCCGAAGAGATATGCAGCCCTCCAGTCCGATATGTATTTAAGATTATATAACCTTGTGAATGAACATTATCAATTATTTAAACCTAATCACAAATTGTGTGATAAATCAAGGTAACGGCAAATAAAAGATTACAATTCTGTTTAATCATTGTGATCATCTAATTGTCATAATTAAAATCTTTTAGTAGAATTAATTAATCGTCTTGGTAGAATGAATCGATAATCTACTTAGACGATACAATACCACCAAATACATATTTTTAATCCGGTTGTGAGACCATATTGCAGATTTTAACACAAGTGAAATTGACAATTGGCATGAGAATTAATTATGTTTAATACCTTTGACTTCTAGTGATATATAACAGAATTGCTAAAGATTAAGACGTTTCTAAAAGAACAAGATGGGTTGTATTTGAGGCAAATCTAACTCAAGTTATCATCCAGAAATCGTTAATTAAATAAATTGTTCTATGTCACTTAATTGATTTTGACGGTATTTGTACTAAGACTTAGCGCAATTGCATAGGACATACAACACGTCGGGACATTAGTCAGAGTGATACAGGACAGACACCGGCTTGCCATTATAATAAGATTAATAATCCATGCATATAACTAAATGATAAATAATTACAAATTAAAAAAATAGATTAACTGCCATGCGAGTGATGTCGGGGTTACTATTCATATTATAATCTTTAACTTTAAATTCAAATTAAAATAATAATAAACCTATAGTAAGTAATTAATATAAATAAAGAATAGATAAATAAAGTAAATTAAAAATAATAAAAATGATAATTAAAATTAGTTAAATAACATGAGTACTCAAATATAAATATAGAATGTGGAAAGATTAGTGTTATACAAGTCATGATATTGGACGGGGAGAGTGTCATAAGGAAGAGAAAAAGATATAGAGTGGAGGAGGTGCCAATTCCCACAGACAGCTAGATGCTTAGCCCAACCACAGGGATTAATATGAATAATACCTGTTATGATCAATATTTAAGAGCTTGTTATAAAATGGGGTGTTCTCGAAAGATTCAGTTGTGTTATAGAGTGTGTAAGTACATTTGTTTTTGTTGATTGTATTCATGATAACACCTGATGAATGGTAAGGGTGCATAATGACTGTATTGTTAATTTAACTTTAATTTCGATATTATTTTTTATCTTTTAAATGGATGTCGTTCTGTATAGTAAATCTAACGATACGCTGTGAATTTTTCTACTTGTGTAGATATATCTTAAGTTTTAGTAGTCTTAGTGAGTTATATTCTATCTTAATAATAAAGTTTTTAACGTGATTTCCGTGTGAGTGGAAAGATGGTTATTGAGTATAATGAGCAATGAGTGTGAAAGACTAATTTGACATCTGGTAGAGACGTCAAGTGTGGTAATAGTGATAGATAATTATATGTGTAATGTAATCAGATCAAATAACTGTACGTCGAAATTGTTAAATGTTAAAGAATTGAATTAAATAATAACAGTAATGTATAATAAATATGAAGAAATAAATGAAGTAAGAAGGTAGATAATAAGTAAGAGATCTGAAGATATAGATGAGTGTGAATGTGAGGAGATTACGGTCGAAATATAGAGAATAGGAAGGTGATGTGGTTGGTGGTGTAGATGAGGGGAGGTAGGTGGTGAGTGACATGATAAGACGTAGGTAGAGGGTGCAGATAAGCATACCATGAGCCACCACACCTGTATGCGAACCCATTTATATGGAAAAAACCCTGTATGCTGATTAGACACCTTGTAACACAGTGCAAGATAGAATTGTAGGATATTAATAAATGAATAGACACGTAGCACAGATTCACGTACTCTTATGAAATCTAGATGCGGTGTGTTACAAATGTTGAGCGGAAGTATGTACAATAATTGTTATTGTTAGACAATTAATGTGTATATGTAAGAAGACTGACTTAATAGATGGTAATTGAAAATTAGAAAAAATTAGACGTAAATAGTGGTACCGGGGATTAGAAGAGGAGATACTTTGCGTAATGTAATACTCTCAGTACTTTAGTATAGGAAGTGGGTACGGTGTGTGGGTACCAGGTACTTTTTACAATATCACAATTTTTCCGTTTAAGTCTGAAGATTCCCCCTCAACAATATTCGGAACACAATGTCCATGAGTACAACGCTATAAGCAGTGTATGATTGGTAGTTTCCGTTGCGGTAACTGCCGCAAAGTAACGACCAAGAATAGTAAATAGTTCTCGCGATCTATGGAGTGAAAGATATAAGTGAAAGTTAGAGACTTACTGTGTTGTTAGTATTTTTATTCAAGAAATATTATACTACGAGCAAGATCTTGAACACATTTATAATTTAGAACACAGTTGTCATCTTTACAATATATACAATAATAACTAATACATATATCTTTGGTTAGCTTGTTGTTGTATATTCGAGAAATTTATACATTATATATATGTATTATTTATTTAATTAATTTTTTATAAGAATAGATCTGAATATTATCTTTTTATTTATATAATCATAAAGCATATTATAGTATTTAAAGAATATGATATTCAAATTCGATGCTGAGAGATGTACAAAATGTAGATTTATATATTATTATAAGGAATTGTGTGATGGGTGAGGTAGTGGGAGGAGGGTAATATTAGTGTATAGGGGTGAGTAGTAGTATAAATTTTCCGTGTTACAGTGTATAAGGTTTCATTATGTATAATTATCTTAGTATAACTAAATTAATGGATGATGGTTTTAGAAGTAATATTAATTTATTTTATACGTGCTAATTAATCAATTCGACATGCCTTTGAACAAAGAGTGGTTTATATGATTGCTATATCAGAATATTACTACCAAATTAGGTATTCTAGTGATGGATGAGAGAGATAGTATATATATATATATATGATATAGTATATATATAAAAAATCCTCACAATTTAAGGTTTCAAAGTATTATTAACATCTAATGATAATTAATTATAGCATTCAAGTAATTATTTTTATCCACAATTTAATAATCACTTTTTGCACTTTAGTTTTATGGTTTAACTAACTTAATAGTTAATCTTTAGAAAATGATTATAGTTTCAAGTAACTATTTAATAACAAATAATTTACAGATTATTTGATATCAAAGATCCCTATCGAATACAAATAGGTTGCTCAAAGTGTATGGTTTCAAGTATACCTATCTATAACATAAAATATCATTTAAGCATCAATTTGACCATAAATTGGACTCTAAACAGGTACTAACATCACGGGTTCAGAAGTGGACCTGCGGAATTTAATGATAATGAAGGGGTACTCCACACTCTCCAAGCCCCAGAAAGGAGTCTCACCAATTGATGCCCTCCAAACCCTTTCTCTGAGTATTCTAAGCTGTCTACAGGTGTTTTTTTTTTTAAAGATTAGTATTTAAAAAATATTTCCAGTCTCTTTTATGCGACTAGGAATGTCTCATAAATTTCCACACCATCATTATTAATATCCAACATACACCACTGCATCAATGCGAGATTCATTATCCAGGTCACTCTACCCGGTGTAGTACTTTGTGGTGGAGGTTGAAATAGGATAGAGAGAGATGAATGTGTTGAAAGAGAGATGTGTTAGAAGAGAGTGAGCGGTGAGGGGTTGAGAGGAAATAAGTGAAGAAGAAGCGGATGGTGTAAGGAGAATGTGTGGAAGATAGGGCGGTCGAAGCGAGGAGAGGATGTAGTAAAGAGGATAAAGGCGTGTGGGGGGGCGTAAGCGGATGGAGAGTATCCGTCAGAGAGGGTGGTTAGGGAGTGAGCGCGGTGAAAATCGCGAAAGGCGCAAGCGCAAGCGCAGAGGCGCAGAATGCAGTGGTGGGCGCAAGAGCAGATCAGAGAGCAAACCGAGATTAGTGTAGGGCGAGTTGCTGTTTGATTGGATGAACAACAATTGCGGCGGAGCGTAGTGGACGTAGAGGTTGTGAGAGCAGAGTACGCGGAGGGGAGTGGGGTGAAGACGGGTGAAGACGTGGCAGTTGAATAGGTGAAGTCATTACTCACGAGTGCGCGAGAAGCCGGCAGTGTTAGGTACTGGTGAGGTCGCGATTCGTATTGGGGTTAGAATAGATCAAAAAAAGTGTTTTAGAAGTAAAGGTTTGGTGTCTAAGTTGAGAGAAATTGAGTTTGGAAAATATTGATATACCAAACAATAATGAATAAAACAAAATGTTTTTTTTTTGAACCAAAATAAATCCAACAAGGGGTTGATATGTCGCTAAAATTCAACCAACAAGTAACACGAATCACAACAGCAACACACACACACACACACACACACACACACCACACACACACACCACGCACGCACGCAAATTAACACGTATTAAAAGTTTTAAAATCAAAATCAACTCATGTCACACACACACACACACACACACACACACACGCACACACGACAAAATAACATTTACACAAAAATGTGAGCCGGCGAAGTAGTGTGTAGCGAGAGCGCCAGCGAGGAGGCAGAGCGAGGGTGTGGTCGGCGGTGAGATTATATGAACAAGCGTAGACAGCTGGTTATTTCTGTTTGGTATCAACGGGGAGTCAAGTGACAGGAAGGTTCGAGTCTCAAGATCGACCAGAGCACTCGTGCGCAGATTTACCTTCATGGTTTCTCTTTTTAGTTACGCGTCACTGTGCAGAGCGGAAACAGCTTTTGCATGGTGTAGCGCGCCTTTACTGGGAAAGCAGAGGGTTTGTATGTCGTTACTGTTTGCCGAGATTCTCAGGTGTACGTTTCCCATAACACCCAGATGCGTGTAGGATGGCAAGTGGAATAACCACTTATATTGCCACGCGAGAATCTATTATTTAGGGGTTCGAATCATGTAAGATTGTAGATGAAAAGGGATTTCGGTGAGAAGGATTAAAGCGGACGCAGAGAGCTTGAAGGGAACTGGAAGAGTTCAGGAGGGTAGCAATCGAAACATCCAAACAGCTGCAAATCGGCCAGAATACCCAGAAGAGTCCGTGGAGATATGGGGACAGGCTGTGTTGGTCGACTCGGGCGGTGCGCAGGTGAGGAGATACCATCAACATAATGCTGTTGAGAAAAACTAATTAATAATACTAATACTAATCACTTACACTACTACTGCAATAATAAATAATAATAAGTACAAAAACTAGGCATTACTGGGTTGGGAAGGTGCATCCACTGGGAATATCAAGAGATTTAATTTTGACCATTACAAAAAAAGGTTATATGCATAAAACCAGAACCTGTTATTGAGACTAAACACATAAAAAATTCTCTGGGACTCCTTGAAATAAAAACGATCACCTTATCCCAGCAAGAAGACCAGACATAGAGGTGATAAACAAAAAAGAAAGAACTTGTCAACTGGGTGGGATTTTGCAAGTTCAGCAGATCACCAGGGTGAGCTTGAAAAGAGAAATGAAAAAAATTAGACAAATATCTGACCCTTGCCAGAGGAGAACTTAAAAAAAGTTTATGGAATATGAAAGTGAAGGTGGATACCAATTGTAGTTGTGCACTGGGAACAGTCCCAAAAAATTGGAAAAGGGTTTGGAAAGGTTTGGAAATTCAGAGAAGGATTGAAACAGGAACACTGCACTGCTGCAGATCTGCCGGAATACTCAGAAGAGTCCCGGAGACCTTAAGGAGACTTGCTTGTCACTCAGGACTCCAGTGAAGACCATCAGCTAACGCTGATGTGGAAAACTCAAAAAGGAGTAAATAATAATAATAATAATAATATAATAATAATAATAATAATAATAATAATGAATTGAATAGAAAGAAGAAGAGAAGAATGTAAGCTGTGATATAGTAAGCGTGGTGAGAGGAACTTTCTTGATGCTCAATATTTTGGGATTTTATATTTTTTTTTGCCTAATTCAACGTTGAAAAAAAAAACTGCATATAGGATACCTGTACTCCAATATAATTAACAGTATAAACAGCGTAGCAGAACTATGAAAAAATAGCGATACTACATTGTCACTCGTCGATATGTTTATTTACTTATTTGTTATACGAGAGGTGGTCCGTGAGTTTTACCAACTGATGGCAATATATATATATATATATATATATATATATAGTAATATATATTATTGCCATATAGTTGTTAAAACTCACGGAGTTATGCAGGTCGAGGTCGATAAACACACCGCGCGCGAACGCACGGCACACACACGCAAACACTCGTATATATATATATATATATATAGTACTATATATATATATAAAGAAGAGAGCAGAGAGAGAGAGAAGATGAGAAGAGAGAGAGAGGGGGGGGCTGATATCAAGTTTTCCCTTGATAGATTCAACCAAAAATTGAGAACAAGAACTACTTATAAAGATTTGCGTATGTATTTTAACATAATGGAGCATATAAAAAACATTAGTATAAATGAATACATTGTACAAATAAGATTTATATTTCGGCATTTCTTTACATCCTTCATCTTGAAATGCCGAAAATGAATTTAATCTACACCAAAGGTATCCATATATATATATATATATATAATATATATATATTATAAATATATACATATAATATATATATATATATATATATATATTATTCAAAACAAATTTGTCGTTAAATTTTTGAATGTTTCTTTCAAGTTTTTTAACAACTCTTTTGAATGTCAACTGTCTGAAAAGCGTGTGAGTGCGTGTTATGGGTTTTTGATGTTGTTCTTCTTTTGGAGAAATGAAATAAAGAAATATCATTGAGGCATATATATATATATATATAATATATATTATATATATATATATTATATATATATATAATATTATATACAATTGACAATTCATTTCTGTATGAAGAAAACAGCTATATTCACAAGGTTCTGTAGAGAAAGTCAAGGTATAGAAGTGCGAAAGAAAAAATGTAATAACAACAACAATAAGATGAGTAAGTTTATTATTAAAGTTAAATTATGTATAAAAAAGTAATTTGAGTATCATTAATAAAAACAACAGAGACAATTTTAATAAATATATGTATTAGTTTGTAATGGTGACCGATATGAGTGTATGTATGTCCAATAAACAAATATTTATGCTCCGCTCTCTCTCTCTCTCTCTCTCTCTATATATATTAATAAATTTATTAATTATATATATATATATATATATATTTATATAGTATAGTTATATAAGTGAAAGTTAAATGGAAGTAATGGCCGACTGTGTGAATGACATTTGTGAAAATTAACATCATTGTGGTTTTTTTCAAAAGAAATGCAAGATTTATTATATATATATATATATATATATATATATATATAGTATTATATATATATATAGTATAGTATAGTACTCAGTAAAAAAATGTAATGTTATTATTATGGATTGATTAATGATTGATTTTAAGGGACATGAAACCTTTCATATTTTACATTTTTGGGGTAGCTGTTTCCTTTAGGGAAAGTGTTTTTTTCATCACGCTGCTTCCATCGTATCTTTTGAACGAGTTGATCGTATGTATAGATGTGGACGCCTGTGAGAGCAGATAAAGTATGTAAATGTGTCGTGTATGGTAGTTAAGAGCACTTCATAGCATAGAATGGGGGCTGGGTGATGTAGATAGAACGACGCTTGTGTCTATGAATGAGAATTACATATCAGAAAATTCTAAATAAATACTACTAAGAATATAATAAATACATGATTTTAGCAAAGTAACCGTGGGTAAGATGAGTAGTATCATAGATCTGTATATGGATAATTCCTAATTTGTGGAAGCGCTGAAGAATGTGAGGTGGAAAGATACGACGTCATTAGATCGCGACTAATATACTCCGAAGATCACCAGCCCGGAGTGTAGATACATGTATGAATCACACATCATATGGTTTGAATAGATAATAAAGAATGTGAGATTGAATATTAAGTAAAAAAACTTTAACTGGGAGTACAGGTGTGGAAATGAAAAATTGAATTAACATTACATCATGCAATGAATAAAAACAAGAAATGATTTTCGTGGTATGAATAATAAGATCAATGAACAGTGAAGTTGTACATCGCACGTCAAAATCCAAACCTGAGCAATCATATTTGTTTATGGTAAAATGTTAAATATCAAATAATACCAATTAATCGTATTGTCCACATTAACCCCTAAGCTTACATTACTTTTAGAAGCCAAAATTATACACAGATAAACCACACGTTCAAATGGTGTGTATTCAAACTGAAAGAAAAGTTTAGTTGTAACTAAGTTATAATTAATGTCTAATTTACTTTTATTATTATCCTTCCAAATGCAACTGATTCTAAATAATTAAACAATAGAAAATGATGATAAATAGGTTTTATTTAAGTGAATGAATGTGGTGAGAGGTGTTGTGGTGTCGGGTGGTAATGACTAATAAAGTGTAATATAGAATAATATTTTAAAGATAAGGATTGCTTACATTTATTCTCCTAAATTGTGAAAGTAATTAAGGTATACAGTAATATTCAGATATAATAACACACACCAATCAAGACTATCACATCAGCATCGAATAAGGTGACACACACTATTCTACACACACACTAACAATAAATTGTGTAATATGGATAAGTAAAAGTAAAGTTATATTAAATACTATGTAAGTTGTATATATATTATATATTGGGAATTATGTGCTAATTGAAGTCGATATCCATAAAGTTGAATTAATATTATTAAATTAAAATTGAATATATGCGAAATTACATGTTAATTTATGTAAAGCATATTATTAATGTTACATAAGAATATTAGATAAGATCTTTCAGATACGACTACTATGATAATCTCTATATAAATAAATAAGTACGCATAACTGCCATCATCATAACAGTATTTATTTTTGCCACGTTATAAATATGAATAATAATAAGTATTTTATATATAAATAATATTACATAGATAAATATATGAATATATTATATCAATATTATTATAATAGAGTAGTAATATATTCCTTTGTAAAGTTCATTTCACATAATATATCTATTTACTTATTTTATATATAATTAAAAAATATTGTTGATTAATATATTTAAATTTTTTTGTAATGAAGATGATTAATTAATATTAGTAAAGTTAGTAGTATAAAATATTATATATGTATTATATATATGATTATAGTCATATATTGTGAAGTTACCTACCATTGTTCAGACTACTATCAAAACCTAGGTTTCACGTCCGATTGTTCGGGTTCAGTATAATTGCTGTGACAGAAGAGGTTGTATAATAAATTCTTTTCATTTATATGTTTGTATATTTGAATTTAAGGACAGGGTATCTGAGTGTGGGGTATCCTTGTACGGTAAAAAAATTATCTTGATGGTGTTTAGATAAAACAGTAAAATATTGCAAAATTCGGTAGAGAAGTGGGTTATAACTATTTTTTTATTTTGCAGATCTTGTGTAATTGGCTATCGGAGCCTGGCCTTTTAATTCTGAGAGCAATGGCTGTTTAGAATTGTTCCAGTGGTAATGTAGAATGAGATATATTAGTAAGTTATATATGATAAATATTAGAGTATTAGGTGTAGTAGAGTGAGATAATATGTAGTATATAATATATGACTTCAAAGAAATAAATTATGTAGTAGACTATGAAACTAAAGTTAATACAAAATAATTAAAAGATAACAGAATAGAGTGTAACAAAGATAATCCAAACCAGTGACGTAGATTCCGATGCGTACAAGGTATCATATATAAATGTAGCAACTTTAATACTTTATTAGTTCTCCTGAAGAAGTGTAAGCTTGATATATACCGAAAACTCATAACTAGAGAAGAAAAAAAAAAAACTGTTTTATACATACAATCGATTATGATGATGATAGTATATAATATAGTATAATAAGAGTATATCTATAAGATTATATATTAATATATATTATTAATAAAGCAATTGGATATTATGACTTAGCAGGACATTTGATTGTTAATCAGTATGTCATAATAATTATAAATTTTTCGGAAAAATGGTTAATGGAATTATTTAGGTATTCTTTATATATTTAGGGTTATGCCAGTTTTTTCAATTCTTTCAGTACAATGCGTATGAAAAATAAAAACAAAAAGATGTTATTTAAGATTTTAAATTTAAAATCAACATCTTTTGTTTTTTTATTTTTCATACAGCTGTACTGGCCTTCAAAATATTAATATATTATAAACATATATATATATATATATATATATAGGTATATATAATATATATATATATATTACATGACTAGAATAGCATTGAAAGTGGTATACCGTTTTTTGTGCGTTTAGAAAAACTAGTTGAAGTTTTTAATGGTTTGTGATTTGGTTTATATCATTTGAGTTCCTATTCCTAAGCTATTTACCTATCATAGCAAGTTTGGTTGCATATAGGCAATAATATATTGAGTATTTTCTTTTAAACTTTAAAAATACCCTTAGTTTTTTCATATTCTAAACGCTCGAAAAAAAGCCTCAAATACACTCATCAAAGTTAAACTGAAGAAATAACAAAAATCCCACTATTCCTATTACTAACAATGCAGCTCCTATCTATAGCTCTTGGCTGATGAGACCTACATAGCCGAATGTACATACAGAGGTTGATTTTTATCGATTTGTTTAGGTTTGGTTTGGTTTATTTAATTTTAACGGCATTATCAACCGTTAAAATTAATTACATTTGAATAGGTATGCCGGCCTAATTAAAAATTTTAATTAAATTTATTAAAATAAAACTTTCAAAGATTAGGTACGACTCAATTAAGCACATATTCTCCCAAAATTGTCGGCCTAAAAACAGCCATATCAAAAACATACAATTAAATTAAAAAAATTAGGAATTTCAGTATTACTACATACCCAACCATCCAAAATTTCAATAGTTTTTTCCATATTCACAAACCAACATAACCATTTCTCAATGCTGCATATATATAAATTAAAATAAAAAGTATAAATTATTAATATCGTTATTGAGGCTATTAGGATTTGTAATAATCCATGGTAGAAACCTGTTGGTTTGCATCTGCATGGGCAGAATTTGCATATACAGAAGATATTAAGGATCACAAATATAATTCTCACCAACATATCCAGAAACTGGATACTTTTTCCAAGTATATATATATATATATATATATATATATATATATATATTATATATATATTAATAATTTAAAGGCAATTACAATGCGTTTTGTTTAAAAATAAGAAAGCAAAAAAAGATGTTATTTTTTTCTTATCTGATTTCAAAGAAACTTTATCTTCCAGAGTACGAATTATCAGAAAAAAAAATAAAAAAAAAAAAAAAAAAAAAATATAATATATATATAATATATATATATAATATGAGAATATTATATAATATATATATACTATATATATATTATTATATATATATATATATATATTATATATATGAGAAATTCTATTAGATCAGAGCGTGAAAATGTAAAACACCTTGCACAGTCAAACATTTTTTTATAGAATCGTCCCATTAGAAAACGATAGTTATGGCCAACGCACAATATATTGAAATATCTATTTCAAAATGCTAACTATAATGACATTTGCATCCTTTTTGAGATAAATAAAAAAATTATAACCGAATAGTATAAATCAGTAACAAGATACATGCCACGAAACCTATTTACAAACATACACCTGTAAACCGAAACTTGATTTAGCAAATTTTGTTCTCGCAACTCTAACAATTCGTTAAAAAACCATATATATATATATATATATACTATATATATATATATTTGTAATAACAGGTACAAGTGATAACCTACTCGTTTCACCATAAGGATCTTCAGGGTTAAATCCACTGCGATTAATCAAGATATTGATTAATTGCAGTCGATTTACACGTGTGGTCTTTCGCGATAAAGCGGTTTCGTATTGAGCACTATTTTATTTTGTTATATAGCTGCCTTACCTTTCTGAATTTGCATCAACTAACCATTTGTGACCATATTCAACCGGTAAGTCACCTTTTCCATAACACACACACACACACACCACACACACACACATATATATATAATATATTATACTATTATATTAATAGTAATTATATATATATATATATATAAGATTTGGCATTAAATAAAACCTACATCATTAAACAAAATTGCCTAACCTAAGAAAATGAAATCTATAATATCGAATACCTGTGCTTCTTAATTGTACGATCGTTTTCGTATATTTTTGCTGTATATAGCAACGATCTTTTTTTCTTTTCTTTCGTATAAAAAAACGGAATAGTCCAAATTATTTACCGAAATGCGACCGGCACTCATAAGAAATAAAGATTTTTCAGCGATAAGCAGAAACCAGTAATCAGGATTTACATTTTGCATTTTATCTTGGGACGATTTGGAAACGTCTCATGTTTTAACTAAAGGGTTAGCAAGGTGATTAACAGGCGTACAATTAAGAACATAAAAGATTTAATATATATTAATAATGGAGATTTCGCTTCCGGTTTTTGTCTTAACAAAAAACAGCCAATGCTATGCGTCACAACTTACATAAAATCGTCCATAACATAGAATAAAAATACACTCAAAATTTGAGCATGCAATGTCAGACAGTCCTCATTGTTTTTTTAAACAAGTTTAATATTAATACATACCTGTATTATCTATCTATAAATAGTTTTGTTATTTTAATATATAATTAAAGTGTATCAGAACTAAGTTTCCATTTCAATTTTTTTTGTTTTTACTCCTTTAATAAAATTTATTTTATTTTTTACTCGTTAATTAAATTTGATGATTTACATTTACTTATGATACAAAACTCTGCTTGATATTAAATTTTCAACTCCCATCCCCTCAGGCAATATTTAATTTTACGTCGTCCAGAGGCGTTTTGTATTTTGCTAGTATAATAATAACTACACTTATTAATTGCAAAACTAACTTTCTTCAAAAACTATGAGGATACAGGGGTACCTTGATTTTACGAGTATCCAAACTCCCGATTTTCCGAGTTACTCGGTCGATTTTAGCTGTTTGTTGTGAGGCTAAAATTTTCAGGTACGGACGAGGATTCAGATACCGTCATGTTATAATAATAAGTTTCACAAAAACATTTAAGTTTCCAAAATTTATTACGCCAAAGAAATATATTATTTATAAGTAAAATAAACATTAAAGATTTCGCACATAATTCATTACATTCTTATTTATTATGTTTTATTTCAAATACAGATTGCAATTTTCTGATCTAAAAAAAAGTAACAAAACTATGAGGTATTTTGAGGGCTAAACAGATTAATAGCCTTATCAGTTATTCAGATTAGTTTATAGAAATTTGTTTTGATATACGAGGAACTGACTTATGAGCGGAACGAATTAAACTTCATAGGTCGGGTAGTCTCTATTTATGACTATTGGTACAGCGATTACAGTATTACATGAAAAACAATGACAACGGTCAAAGATGCTTGAGTAATAATTCTTTAAAATAATTGTAGTTCAAATTATTAAATATAAATAATAAAATTTGATATTTGTTGAAAACATGATAATGTTCTTATAAGATGAGATTAAGAAAAGAAAAGAAAGGAAAAGGAGAAAATTACCATAGCACACAAATAATGCGAAAAATGAATTATGTATTTTAGGAGTAGTATATAGCTATATATAGAGTATAATATATATATATATATATATATAAATATATATATATATATATATATATAACCTAAAATATCTAAATTA
>CM042144.1:67112995-67121166 GCA_023376005.1 Doryteuthis pealeii | reverse complement strand
CAATGGGTTGACATCCGTAAATCTACCAACCAAGCAACCACGAAATTATACGTCAGTCACGATGAAAAACACGTTTCAAGGAGATCAACCGAGTTAACAGCGATGATGAGTTGCAAATACTTAATGGGTGACCAACATAACATCAGTTTTTTTTTATCAAAATGACAATATGTATTTAAATAACCCGCGAAAACGGTTGAAATGTCGTGAACAAAAGAACAATAACACTTTTGATTCAGTTTCTGATTCCATTTAAAAAATTTTTTTAGAAGGAATTATTCTTTTAGCGGTCTGATATCACATACTGTATTTATTTGCGGTTATCTTAGTCTGCCATACAGTGCCGTTGCTATGCCACATGTGTCCCCTTCCGAATCGATGATTACGGGGCCTCACTCTTGTCTGTGTCAATGTGATAAAGTAGTAAGTAAAAGTAGTAAAGTTGGCGGAGTGGCCTATTGTCGGTATCAGCCGGACAGCGAGGGGATCTATTCTCCTTTTCAATTGAGCTAGAGCAGGAAGATTTTTTTGCTAAAGTGTGAGAGTTAGTACGCATCGGCCCTGCGGGCATACTGTACTAGATTTACATATGAGCTAAATGGGTGGCAGTCCAGGGCTCCTAGTTTATGGGCTAAAATACTAATATTTAAATCAGTGAAAAAAAAATTCATGCATATGTTGATATGATGTAACGTCATGTCTGTGGTTTTGTCCTCTGATCTAATGCAAATAATCTTTAAATAGTATTTCTGGGAATTCTTTAGTGAGGCTTGATAATTAGTATTATTTGTATTATTCGGACTATTGTCCTCATCTACATTATTATCTGTACAACGTTTTGGCCGAAGTGCCCCCGGCCTTCTTCGGGTATTTCTTCTCGGACTCGGGAACAAAAAAACAAAACAAAAACAAAAACAATAGGTAAAAAATCATAAATATGAATTAGGTAGATATTCTAGGTAAAACAAGACATTAGGTTTATAAGTTCCCAAAATTCACACTGGGATGTCCAATTGACATATATCTAGTAGATAAAGAGTTATTAATACAGTTTCTAAGTGACAGTTATCTCTAGACTGCCAGGTTCAATCCTTGTCGGGGGCAGCAGTAACATAGAATAATAATTAACACAACTTAACACCTGTACCCCAGCTATGGTTGAACGAGAACAGGATACCCGTGGATTGAATAAAGGTTAAGTTCAAAGTTCTATGATTGCTCCCGATTACGACAAGAAGGTTGCCGATTACGACCAGAGGTTCCCGAGCCTAGTCCGACAAGAAAATACATGAAGAAGGCCGAAGGGCACATCGACCCAAACGTTGTACAACAATGAAGATGAGGACAATAGTTCGAATAATACAAATAATACCAAATCTACAAATAGATCTATTTGACCAATTGATGAAAATGGTGGACTCTCTCTCGTCGATTTTCGACGCATGAGGGTTCATCCAATGAACAACCTACACAGAGATTTGTTATAGTGGTGAAGCTTGTGCTGGGACCATCCACACTTTTGGCACAGTTGATAGGAAAGAATTGTGCACAAGGAATGCCACAAACCCAATCAACGACTGACCTCAGGTTTTTTCAATATTCAGAGTTTTCCTTCTCCTAGACTGGTTCCCTATCCAAGGTTAAAGAGTCCATCTTCCCCTACTATTTTACCCATAGCTGGAGGGAGAATATATGGATTAATATCTTTTCCAATGGTATTAGCGCTATGTGAAATGCAAACAATCTTTCTGGATTTGAACTCGGATTGACCGAGTCCATTTTCTACGACTCTAACCATCATGCCACGCACCTCCATTGATAAGACCGTAACAGTTACAACCAGTCGGATGAAAATGGTTTATAGGAATAAATTGTAGTGAACGGTGCTCTAAGTTTCCCAGATCCACAGACTGGAGCCTCACCATCAGATGCTGCATATCAGGCATGGCAAACACACACCCTCAGGTTGCATGCGGCCCTCAGCAAACACAGTGCAGCCCACCATACAGACTACGCTCTTATATGACGTACCGCAGTACGCCAATTTATTTTCCAAAACTTTTTGCACGAAAACGGTTGTTTATTTTCATTAGGGCAATGTGTTGCTAAGAAACAGAGTCTGATATCAACGCATTGTTTCTCACCTCTTCAAATGAGTTGCAGAAGGAGGAGGCTAACTCAAAGCATGGGGGTGAGTCTTTCCTCTTTCCTTCTCCTGCTTTCAATCAACACATGCTATAATTGAAAGTGACAGCGACACAAGTACATTTTAATTTGAACTCGGTAAGTAATAGTCTTTTTCCTTTCTTTTTAACAAAAATGTTTTTTTTAGCATTTTTCATTGGCATTTAGATGATAATAAAGAAAATTAATGATAGCAATCATCACATTGTCCTGTCAATGTAAAAAAGACTTTCAAGACTTAGGTTTTATGTGCGGCCCGATGACACATATGTAATACATGCGGCCTTCAAGACATACATATATAATCTATGCGCCCTACAGGATACTCAGTTTGACATGCCTGCTGTATTAATGTCATACCCAAGAGTGAGGGGGTCTTACATTTCTACTAGGGATACATTGGGCATATTTTAAGTCCCACCGATAGGACGGTCAAATATTGATTCGTTGTTGGTTGAATGTTACGGCATGTCAACCCTCGTTGGGTTAGTTTATGTCGAAAGACGTTTTGTTTTATTGATGCTTGATGGGTATTCAAAATATTTATACTAAATTTTTTAACACATTTTAAGAACTCATTTGTTCTAATTAACCCATAATTGGGACCCTAATAGGTACTACCACTCCGGGTCAGAGTAGACCTGGAAGTAATAGTGATTAAATGGTACTCCACACTCTCTACACCTCCAAAATTGGAACTTTAACATTAAATACAGTTTAACGTCATATCCAGGACACTATGACCCTCAGCCACAAAATGGGTTGGGGTTTGCCATAAAGGCAATAGGTTTGGGACAATTGTATAGGTGCTAGGGCTTGACGTGACCAGTCGATTGATCAGAGGGACCTCTCTGACGACCCGTCTAGCCCAAGTAAGGACCAAAGTGGAGTATTGCATGTTGTAGACTGTTCAGACACCAGGATTCGTTCCATACGCATCACGGGTCGCCACTCACGGCCAACAAGTGGCCCTATTGTGGGTACCCCTCTGCTGAGGTGCAGCGTATTCAATAGCCCCAGTGGACAGGCCGGGTCAAGTATTTGAGATAACAGATTTAACCATGAAATGCTAATTAGAATTCTTCATTCCTTCCTGAATAGAAGCAACAATATCATCATCAAGAACTATTACGATGCAAATTCAACAGGACCAAACGTAATCTAGGTTGTTGTTGTTGTTATTGTTGTTGTTTTTTTTTATTTTTAGGGCCGTAGCCGCCAGTTAATGGTTAACAAGTTGGATTCTCAAACCATTGTTAGTGAGTTCGATTCTCACTGGGCGCCCCGCCCAGTGAGAATCGAACTCACTAACAATGGTTTGAGAATCCAACTTGTTAACCATTACACTACATAAGTTGCCCAAGCAAGAACGAATATACCTTTCATAAAACTTCCGATACAGAATTCTTGGTTTGTTTCATGGTTGTTTTTGTTTTACGCAAATCAACCCTTTCGGGTTATTTAATGCTAAGTCATTATGATAAACAAGGGTCTCACATTACTTACAATACCGCGGTTACTTGAATGGGCACCCAATTAAGTATTAAACAGGCTCATTGCTGCTTAACTTTGGTGATCAAGCGGAAACAGAACTCTTTGGGTTGGTTGTTTTAATTTACGGCATATCAACCCTTTTCAGGTCATTTAATGCCGAATCAAGTCTTTTTGCTAAGCATAGAACTCAAGTTACATACAGTATCAGTTGTTTCTTAAGTGGCTATCCAATTAAGTATTAAACAAGTTCATCGCTGCTTAGCTTCGGTGATCTAACGGAAACATATTTCGGTTAAATCGAACTTAACGGACCGAAATTCAACCATCGTATATCAAAAAGGAAAGGAACCCCCCCCAAAAAAAAACCAAAAAAAAAAAAAAGGAATTAACCGAATTTAATGAAATTTTCAGTGTTGATATATTAATGAATGAATGATATAATGCACCAGTTATTTTATTTAAAAACTTTAACACTTTTTAGGCCAATTAACTTTGAACCACGTTTCTTTGAGAATGTGTTACGCTTTAAAGATACGTGGTTCAAAGTTAAATGACCTAAAAAATGTAAAAGTTTTAAAATAAAATAACTAGTGCATTATATCCTTTATTCATTAATATATCAACACTGAATATTTCATTAAATTCGGTTAATTCCTTGATTTTTGATATCTTTTTTCTTTCGGTGGGGTGACATACGATGGTGGAATTTAGGTTCGTTAAGTTTGATTTAACCCACATTTCTTCGTCATGTGTTCAGATGTGTTGTTATTACAAAAAACTCTGTCATAACATATTAGTAGTTTCGAGAGGGTTTTTTTTTACAGAAATTGCAATGTATATCAATAATTTTATTTTTTCAAAGCTTTGTCATTTACTTCCACCTTCGAGGTACTGGCAAGTTTAAATATACCAAAATGTTGGTGGCCTATGATAACTTAAGATCAAATTCTAAATTGTTTGCCCCCATAAAAAAAATCCAAAAAAACCCCCCCAAAAAACAAAACATCTATCTCTGCTCCAACGCTGTGCAGGAGTGGATCAAAGTTTAGGTACCAGATATGCATTCCAAAAAGACGGGTATCCGAAATGGAAAAATTGTGATATTGCAAAAAGTACCTAGTACCCGCTAAGTAAAGTGAAGTCGTCGGGGCGGCCTAATGTCGGTATCAGCCAGACAGCGAGGGAGTCTATCCTCTTTTCACTAGCGCTAGACCAAGGATATTATTTCAGCATTTGTGGTGGAGCGCCACACCTACCATCAGGTCCTTACTTTACCGCACAGATCCCTGTGCTACTCATACGCTGAGTTGGCGAGGGCCGGTATCGAACCAAGAACCTTGTGGTTCCTCGCCGAACACTCTACCGACTGAGCTAAACCGGCCCTTAAAGCTTAACATTTATCATCTAGACTAGCAAGAATATGCGCCCTCCAGGCGTATGTATTTAAGTTTTAATGTAATGAAATATATCAAATTAGAAAACTAACAAAATTAAATAAGAACGCATATAAAAAGATTACAATTCTTTAAATCATATTCTAATTGGTTTCTATATAAAATCTTTTTATAGAATTAATTTTAATACGTCGGAGAATGAAATAGTAATATTAGAGATCAATACCACCAAATAATTATTTATTAAATCCGGTTTTGTTAAAACCAGTATGCAAATTAACCAAATCATATATTATGTAAACCTTTACTTCTTAGTGATATATAACACAAATTGCAGGATTTTAAACGTTCTAAAAACATGGGTTGTTTTGAGGCAAATCTAACTCAAGTTATCATCCAGAAATCGTTAATAAATAAGATTTGTTCTATGTATTAATGATTTTGACTATTTTGATAAACTTACGCAATTGCATAGGCATAAACCGTGACATAGTTTCGGTTACAGACAGACACCGGCTTTCCATTATAATAAGATTAATAATCCATGCCATGATAAATAATAACTAATGATAAATAATTACAAATTAAAAAAAAATTAATGCCATCATGTTCCTCTATCTATTATCTTTAACTTTAAATTTTCTTTAAATTAAAAAATAAAAATAAATAAATAAGTAAAATAAATAAATAAAATAGATAAATAAGTAAATTAAATAATAAAAAATGTAATAAATATTAAATAAATTACTCAAATATAAATAATAGATGGATAGATAGTTTTATACAGATAAATTGGGGGGGGGGCAGGGAAGGAAGAGAAAAAAAAGGTGCCAATCCACACCCTTATCTACCCAACCAAACAGGATAATAGAATAACCTATAATATTTAAAGTTTGTTAAATTGAAAGATAGTATGTTTAAATGTGTAAGTACATTTTTGTTTTTCTGTTACACCGGTGCCGAAAGTATGTTTTAATTTTAATTTTAACAATTTTAATTTTAATTTTAAATTCCTAATATTAACTAACAACCTGTTGAAGTTTGTCTTGTTTAAGATATATCTTAAGGTTGATTATTATACTTGTGTTAGCTTTAATACAATTTGCTTTGAACTTTCAATGTATATAAGACATATTTAATACAATTTGCTTAGAACTTTCAATGTATATAAGATATATTTTGTAAGGTAAACTAGTATCAATACACGAACATTTAAATTTAAAAATTTAAATTAAAAATAAATAAATAAATAATAAAATAAATAAGTAAAATAGTAATAGAATTATAATAAAAAATGTAATAAATATTAAATAAATTACTCAAATATAAATAATAGATGGATAGATAGTTATACAGATAAACTAGGGGGGGGAGGCACCAACCCCACACCTTATCAACCTTTAACTTTTAACTTAACACATCAAGTAATTTTAGAATTTAATAAAGATAGACAGGTCATTCACCTGTGACTTATGGAAATCTAATCGGTTGCAATGTTAGCGATATAATAATTGGTTTGAATAATTTTATTAAGAACTACAATGGTTGAATTAGAAAAAATACTAATGGTACCGGGTACTTGCTTGGTTACCTCGTTTTTAGAGGTACCAGGTACTTTTTACAATATCACAATTTTTCCTTAAGCGACCCCCTCCCTTTTCGGCACACATGTCCGGTCACGCAAGAATTATATGGTGTTTCTTGCGGAACGCCCAAATCGACCATATATAGTCTCCGATCCTTAGTAGTATTGTAAGTTAAAGACTTTCTGTTTGTTTTAGTTTTATCAAGATATATTTACACGACAGATCTTAACACATTTATAATTTAAACACAGTTGTCACTTTCATATTCAATAATCTAATACAAATACTTTGTAGTTGTATGATATCAAATATTACTATCATATATATATAATTTTTTTAAAATGCTGATTATCAATAAAGTATTATATTTTTAAAATTATATACAAATTCAGCTGTACCAAAAATTTGTATATATATATATATATATATATATATATATATATATATATATAAATCCTTACAGTTGTATGGTTTCAAGTATAATTTATCTAATACTAATAATTATATGGTTTTAAGTAATTATTTTTTTACCTAATAATAATCACATCTTTGCAAATAGTTTATAGTTGTATATATCAAATATTACTACATATATATATATATATTATATATAATATATATATATATATAAATCCTCACAATTTTAAGGTTTCAAGTATTATTATCTAATGATAATAATTATATGCATTCAAGTAATTATTTTTATCCAATAATAATCACTTTTTGCACTTAGTTTTATGGTTGTAACTAACTAATAGTAATCTTTAGAAAATGATTATAGTTTCAAGTAACTATTATTAATACAAATAATTTACAGTTATATGATATCAAATATCCCTATCGAATACAAATAGGTTGCTCAAAGTTGTATGGTTTCAAGTATACCTATCTAACATAAATATCATTTAAGCATCAATTTGACCCATAAATTGGACTCTAACAGGTACTAACATCACGGGTCAGAGTGGACCTGGGAATAATGATAATGAAGGGGTACTCCACACTCTCCAGATCCCCAGAACAGGAGTCTCACCAATTGATGCCCTCCAAACCCTTTTCTCTGAGTTATTCTAAGCTATGTCGACAGGGTGTTTTTTTTTTTTAAAAGATTAGTATTTAAAAAATATTCCAGTCTCTTTTTATGCGACTAGGAATGTCTCATAAATTTCCACACCATCATTATAATATCCAACATACACCACTGCATCTAATGGCGAGATTTCATTACTCCCAGGTTCACTCTGACCCGGAGTGGTAGTACTTGTTAGGGTTAAATAGATAAAAATGAATTTAAAAAATGTTTTAAAAAATGAGTTAAAAATAGATAAAAAACATGGGTTTAAAAAATTTGAATACTCAACAAGAATGAATAAAAGGAAAACGTCTAAGGCATGAAATATCCCAAGAGTTGACATACCGTAAAATCCAACCAACCAACCAACCAAACAGCCAAACAATCAACAAACCAATATACACTTCTTTAGCATAACAACAACCGAACTATACAATTTTA
>CM042144.1:67095495-67107995 GCA_023376005.1 Doryteuthis pealeii | reverse complement strand
GTATGTCATAATATATTAATATTTTGAAGGTCAGTACAATGCGTATGAAAAATAAAAACAAAAAGATGTTATTTTAGATTTTAAATTTAAAATAACATCTTTTTGTTTTTATTTTTCATACAGCTTGTACTGGCCTTCAAAATATTAATATATTATAACATATATAATATATATATATATATATATATATATATATATATATATATATTACATTGACTAGAATAGCATTGGAAGTGGGTACGTTTTTTGTGCGTTTAGAAAAACTAGTGAAGTTTTTAATGGTTTGTGATGTGGTTTATATCATTTGAGAGTTCCTAATCTATTTAACCTATCATAGCAAGTTTGGTTGCATATATGCAATATATATATTGAGTATTTTCTTTAAACTTTAAAATACCCTTAGTTTTTCATATTAAACGCTCGAAAAAAAGCCTCAAAATACACTCATCAAGTAAACTGAAGAATAACACTCCCACTATTCCTATTACTAACAAGGCAGTCTTCCTATCTATAGCTCTGCTGATGAGACCTAATAGGCCGAAATGTACATACAGAGGTTGATTTTTATCGATTTGTTTATTTGGTTTATTAATTAACGGCATATCAACCGTTAAAATTAATACATTTGAATAGGTATGCCCGCCTAATTAATTAATTATTTATTAATTAACTTTCAAAATTAGGTACGACTTCAATTAAGCACATATTCTCCCAAAAATTGTCGGCTAAAACAGCCATATCAAAACATACAATAAATTAAATAAATTAGGAATTTCAGTTATACTACATTACCAACCATCAAAAATTTCAATAGTTTTTCCATATTCACAAACAACATAACCATTTCTAATGCTGGCATATATATAAATTAAATAAAAGTATAAATTATTAATTATCGTATATTGAGCTCTATTAGGGATTTGTAATAATCCATGTAGAAACCTGTTGGTTTTGCATCTGCATGGGCATGAATTGTGGATATACAGAAGATATTAATGATCACAAATATAATTCTCACCAACATACCAGTAAACTGGATACTTTTCCAAGTATATATATATTATATATATATATATATATATATATATATATATATATATATATTAATAATTTGAAGGCAATTACAATGCGTGTAAAAAATAAAAACAAAAAGATGTTATTTTTTGTCTTATCGATTTCAAAGAAACTTTATCTTCAGAGACGAATATCAGAAAAAAAAAAAAAAAAAAAAAAAAAAAAAAATATATATATATATATATATATATATATATATATATATATATATATATATATATATATATATATATATATATATATATATATATATATATATATGAGAAATCTATATATCATGCTTGAAAAATGTAAAACACCTTGCACAGTCAAACATTTTTTTATAGAATCGTTCCCATTAGAAAACGATATTTCCAACGCAAATAATATGAAATATCTATTTCAAAATGCTAACATAGATGACATTTGATCCTTTTTGAGATAAATAAAAATATACCGAATAGTATAAATCAGGTACAAGATACATGCACGAAACTATTTACAAACATACACCTGTAAACGAAACTTGATTAGCAAATTTTTGTCTCGCACTCTAACAATTCGTTTAAAAAACCATATATATATATATATATATATATATATATATATATTGTAATACAGGTACAAGTGATAACCTACTCGTGTTTCACCATAAGGATCTTCAGGGTTAAATCCACTGGATTAATCAAGATATTGATTAATTGCAGTCGATTACACGTGTGTGTCTTTCGCGATAAACGGTTCGTATTGAGCACTTTTTATTTGTTATATAGCTGCCTTACCTTTCTGAATTTTGCATCAACTAACCATTGTGACCATATTCACCGGTAAGTCACCTTTTCCATAACACACACACACACACACACACACACACACACATATATATATATATATATATATATATATATAATATATATATTATATATATATATATAAGATTTGGCATTAAATAACCTACATCATTAAACAAAATTGCCTAACCTAATGAAAATGAAATCTATATATCAATACCTGTGTTCTTTAATTGTACGATCGTTTTCGTATATTTTTGCTGTATAGCACGTTCTTTTTTTCCTTTTCTTTCTGTATAATAAAAACGGAATAGTCCATTATTTACCTGAAATGACGGCACTCATAAGAAATAAGATTTCAGCGGATAAGCAAAACCAGGTAATCAGGATTTACATTTTTGCATTTTATCTTGGACGATTTGGACGGTCTCATGTTTTACTAAAGGGTGTAGCAAGGTGATAACAGGCGTACAATTAAGGAACATAAGTATTAATATATATTAATAATGGAGATTCGCTTCCGGTTTTTGTCTAACAAAAACGCCACTGCTTGCGTCACACTACATAAAATCGTCATAACATAGAATAAATACACTCAAAATTTGAGCATGCAATGTCAGACAGTCCTCATTGTTTTTTTAAACAAGTTTTAATAAATACATACCTGGTATTATCTATCTATAAATAGTTTGTTTTATTTTAATATATATTTAAAGTTATCAGAACTAAGTTTCCATTTCAATTTTTTTGTTTTTTACTCCTTTAATAAATTTATTTTATTTTTTACTCCTTTAATAAATTTGATGATTTTACTTTACTTATGATACAAACTCTCTGATATTAAATTTTCAACTCCCATCCCCCTCAGGCAATATTTATTTTACGTCGTCCAGAGGGCGTTTTTGTATTTTGCTAGTATAGATAATAACTACACTTATAATTGCAAAACTTGAGACTTTCTCAAACTATGAGGATACAGTGGTACCTTGATTTACGAGTATCCAAACTCCCGAGTTTTCCGAGTTACTCGGTCGATTTTAGCTTTTTGTTGTGAGCTAAAATTTCAGGTACGGACGAGATTCAGATACCGTCATGTTAATAATAAGTTTCACTAAAAACATTTAAGTTTCCAAATTTATTACGCCAAAGAAATATATTATTTATAAGTAAATAAACATTAAAAAATATTGTCGCACATAATTCATTACATTCTATTTTATTATGTTTTTATTTAATACAGTGCAATTTTTCTTATCTAAAAAAAAGTAACAAAACTATGAGGGTATTTTGAGGGGCTAGAACAGATTAATAGCCTTTCAGTTTATTTCAATAGGAAAATTTGTTTTGATATACGAGGAAACTGACTTATGAGCGGAACGAATTAAACTCATAGGTCAGGGTATCTCTATTATACTATTTGGTACAGCGATTACAGTATTACATGAAAAACAATGACAACGGTCAAAATGGTTATAATAATTCTTTAAAATAATTTATTTCAAATTATAAATATAAATAAAATTTGGATATTGTTGAAAAAATGCATAATTTCTATAAGATGAGATTAAAAAAGAAAAGAAGGAAAAGGAAAATAATAGCAACAAATAATAGCAAAAATTAATTATATATTTTAGGATATATATATATATATATATATATATATATATATATATATATATATATATATATATATATATACCTAAAATATCTAAATTATGAACTGTTGAAGTCTGTTACTTAAGGATTCATATGGAGGGCACAATTTACAAAAGAAAATATTTGTGCTCTGCCATAATAGCGTCAATAACTTTTTATGCTTTATATATATATATATATATATATATATATATATATATCTTATTATAATGGAGATTGTGTGTTTTTCTGTCTGTAACCGAAACTATATTACTATACAAGTCACAATTCTTTTAGTTATTTACATCATATTCTCCATGATTTTATTTTTATTTAAACCTCAATTATTAATAAAATTGTTTTACATCATTAAGACTGTTGACCATATCTACATATTAATAACATGCAAATTGCATTTATATATACAACAAAATAGAGGTTTACAGTATGAATGGGAAGGCTAATTTGCATATTGAACTTAAAAAATTGATTTTGATAAATATATGCTTAGTATTATTGATTTCTAATTGTTTGGTTTTATCTTAATGAATATGAGCAAAAATCTCTTCAATAAATCTTAAAAGAAATCCCTTAACAAGAAGAAATAACTGTAATATTATTCTATTTTAACTAAACAGTTTAATTAGGAAAATTTACCAATGAAAGATGGGAGTAACGGAAAATGATGGAAGAGTTAGTTTCAAAGTTGTTCTGTTTTTCAATCATACCCCCTCTGTTCAAAATCTTTTTATCTACATTCTTATTCAGTTTCATTAGCCTTTCTAATTTAATATGATATTTTATTATATTAAAACTTAAATACTTGCACCCGGAGGGTGCATATATTTGCTAGTATATATAAAATAGAATACGTAAATTATTTTCTCTTATTCCTATAAGTTTCATGCATTTGGAAAAAATAAAATCGTCAGATGAAATATATACATATACACATATATATATATATATGTGTGTGTGTTTGTGTGTGAGTGTGTGAGTGAGTGTGAGCGTGTGTGTGTGTGTGTGTGTGTGTGTGTGTGTGCGCGCACGCGTGCGCGTGCGCGTGAACCAAATAACCAAATTAAAAGAAAATTAGATACTTATAAAATGAAGGTGACAGTACTACCCATTATCGTCAACGCACTTGGAATAGTTCCAAACCAAATTGTTAAAAATGAGAAATCTGTCGCTAATTCTGGTAAAAGTATCAGTAAAATCAGTAAAGTCAACAAGTACTACTCGTAAGAAAATACTACGAATACTGATAAAATATCTATTATTATTACTAGCCAGAATATACGCCTCTCGGACCTAAATATTTTAATAATATAATGAAATATATTAAATTAGAAAGACTAACGAAATTAAATAATTACGCATAAAATAATATAATAAAAAGATTACACTTATTTTAATTGGTTGCTTTATAAATTCATTCATAGGATTGATTTTAATACGTTGGAGAATGAAACAATAATATTAGAAATCAATAACACCAAGTAATTATTTATTAAATCCGGTTTTTTTTTAATTAACCAAACCATATATTATGTAAACCTTTATTTCTTAGTGATATATAAGACACATTGCAGAATTAAACGCACTAAAATCATGGGCTGTTTTAAGGCAAACCTAATTCAGATTTTCATAGAGACATTATTAATAAATAAGATTTATTCCATGTATTAATGATTTTGACTATAAATTAAAATTTATAAACTTATGCAATTCCTGAGGATATTGTGACGTAGGCAGTGACGTAGTTTCGGTTGCAGACAGACACCGAATCTCCATTATCATTATTATTATTATTATTATTATTATTATTTCGAAGAAATGTCAGTATTCGGGGTGTAATTAGGTAGATGAAATGTATACAACATATTCAGATAACACGAAACTCTCTAATGGCGCGGAATTACTATTCATTCATTCCTAAATAGATATATTCTTTGAATATTTGTTTTTTTTCCTATTTTCATACTTATTTACACACACAAGCACTCACACGCACAAACATAAACAAACACACACACACACACACAAACAAACACACACACACACACACACACATATATATATATATATATATATATTTGGTAGATTATGTGCTTAATCAAAGTCATACCGAATTTGAGAATTAATTAATTATAATTAATTGAATTAGACGTGCATATCGGTTTTAATGTAAGGCGTAAACAAATCGAGAAAAAGTGAATCGACTAGTTTACGCCTTACATTTAAACCGATATGCACGCCTAATTCAATTTATTATAACTAATTAATTCTCAAATTAGGTACGACTTTAATTAAGCATATAATCTCCCCACCATCTCCAACAGATTGTTTGTCCACTTCATATATATATATATATGTATATATATATATATGTTTTAGGTACAACGTGAGAAAAGTAAATATTGTGCAATAAAAAATAATAAGGTTCGCAAAAGTGTTTGAATTTTTAAAATTCATTATATTGCATGCGCGATATGTATTTTGGTTATTTAAAATGCTTTTCAAGTTTTATATACTTGGATATTTTGTTACACGCACACATACAGAAATTATATGTGTAAACAAGCCACCGTTTTTTTTTAAGTCTTAACATTTTGACTGTCTGATAAATGCATGAACGCATGAAACTGGAGTTACCGGATATTAATCCATAATATTTTACCTCTGATTATAAACCTGCTCTGCTATTTTAGCATTGAGCACCTTCATATGGTAATACTTTTCACATTCATTCTCGATTATATATATATATATATATATATATATATATAATATATATATATATATATATATATACGCATTGATACAGTGCATAAAATATAAAATTGACAAAAATATAGAGACAGATATATATATATATATATATATATATATATATATATATATATATATATATATATATATAAAATATGCTATACCAACGGGAGAAAATTAAATATTTTATAAAAAAGAATGTCCGCAAAATGGATTATGTTTTTTTTAAATTATTATTATTTTACTTTAGCGACAGGTGTTTCAGATCTTCTGATATGTTCTTCAGGTTTCGATTAACCACATAGATAGATAGATAGATAGATAGATAGATAGATAGATAGATAGATAGAATTTAACAGTCTAAGGATAGATAGATAGATAGATAGATCAGCCAGAGAACTACTTTAACCTATCATATTTAAGCTGACTCATATTAAGTATTAATACTCAATATTAGTCAGCTTTAAATTGAACATTAATAGAAGGCCAATTATATTAAACATATCAGGCAATAAACTGCAAAGTAACTAATGACTAAGTCGTTCCTGGCCCGCCACATCATTTGCTAGAACTGAATTGGTTTTATTAAGCCAGTATTGAAAGGTATCTTTGGAGGTAATAACTGAATACAAAGTAACAGCAAATCTATGAATAATAGAGATTAGATCTCTATTTGTCAGTAACCGAAACTATGTCACTGCTTACGTCACATTACCCAAAATCGTCATAAGTAAGTAAAAATTTGAGCATGACGATCCTCATTGTTTTTTAAAACAAGTTTTACTAAATACATGCCCAGTATTATATACTTATATATTTGTTTTATTCTGATATATATTTAAAGTTGTCAGAACTAAATTCCCATTTCAAAATATTTTTATTTGTTTTTTTCATTTTTTTTTTATTTTTATTTTTTTTACTCCTTTAATAAATTTGATGATTTTACTTACTTATGGTACAAACTTTCTGACATTTAATTTTTAACTCCCACCCCTCTGGCAAAATCTTTAAAAAATAATTTTTACACAGCCCGGAGGTTTTTCCTTTTCTAGTATATATCAATTAATTAGATAGAATCGGTGAAAAAATTTTTTTGTAACACTTACATCTATCAATACATATGCAAAGTGCAGTTGGGGTGTATGTATGTATGTATGTCCGGATGAAACAACGAAAATAAAATAATTAATGGCAAAGTATATATATATATATATATATATATATATATATATATATATATATATATATATATATATTAAATATCACCGGTTCTTGCTTTTTGTGCCAAAACCATGAAGATTTGATTTATATTCGGAGATATCTAAAAATTAAAATATACATAGAAATGGCATTGAAATTCTAAATAAAAATTTCCAGTATTTGTAAATCTCAAAGTAAAAAATAAATATACCATGTTTTTTTTTTACCCTCGCGCTCTACCCAGGCGATGCTATGCAGCCACTTCTAATCTGTTATTTAGGATTTTGTATATCATTGAAAGACAAACCCTAAAATTAAAATACGTCTCTTAAATCAGTTAGTTTGCCAACAAATTTATTACAACGAATATATATTATGATCGATTGAAACAGATTAGCATTATCGCTTCCGCGCGTTCATCATTCTCTCTATCTTTCTTTCTCTCTTTCGTTCTTTCTTTCTTTCTTTCTTATTATATTCTTTCTTTGTAGCAAGTCATTTTTCTTCTCTTTCTTTATAATATAAATGGAATGGTCCATCGTTATTTGAGGTGACGACACTCAAAAGAAATAAGTATTCGGAGGATAATAGGATCCCATTTGAATAGAATGAGTTCTCTGGTGAATAGATAGTGAACTTTGAAATATACCATTATATAAGTAAAAAATACAAAGAAAACTTTTTACAGCTGTGGGGGAAATTTGGTAGACAAAGATTAAGAGCACACTGATTCGGTGTGGTAGTACCTGTTAGAGTCACATCTATGAGTCAAATAGACCTGTGTAGATATTATTTGTACTCGATGGGAATGTGTGTACAATGGACGCGATTCGCTAAACTCTAGGCATAAAATAATCCGTGACGGGTTGACATGCCGTTATAATTAATAATTAGAAATAGATAAATATTTCTCTAAATATTTATTAATATTACACATCTCTAAATATTTTGTTCCCACTACATGTTTCTCTTTATTTAATAATTACGAATTATATATTATTCAATTACTTGTGTATATATCAATATATACATAGGCACACCCAGAATATATATATATATATATATATATATATATATATATATATATATATATATATTGTAGAAGAATCCACGTATGCTTCTCAGTTGATATATATGTATTTAAATATATATATATATATATATATATATATATATATATATATATATATATATATATATATATATATTGTTTGGGATTTAGTATATAGCATTAGGTATGAAATATAAAAAACTCAGTTTTTTAATGTTAACATTAAAAAACTGAGTTTCTCATATTTCATACCTAATGCTTCACACTAAATTCTAAACATATATATATATATATGTGTGTGTGTGTGTGTGTGTGTGTGTCTGTCTGTGTGTGTGTGTGTATATATATATATAAGTTAATATATATATATATATATATAAGTTATGGTTAAGAAAGAACCGGTGATATTTAATGTGTATATACATTTGCTTTGTCAATAATTGTTTTATTTTCATTGGTTTATTTTTCATCCGGACATACATCCATACATACATACACACCAACTGTTTTTATATAATTATAGATAATTGCTCAAATCTTTTCATCTTTGACAAATGATTTTACGGACGAGCAAAAGCATTTTAATAATGAATTACCCACAATCGACTGTGACGAACATGAATTAATGACCCTAATTCTAAGGTGAGGAGGTTGCAACTATAATTAGTCATGGTATGATATGGATTTTTTGCCTAACCTCATTAACAAACAATTGCTTCCAATATAGGTCTATTGGACTCGCCTCGATTAGTTCTTATAAAATCCAAAATGATCGAGGAGACACATATCAACATATATACATACAAGCATGTACACACACACACACACACACACACACACACACACACACACACACACATATATATATATATATATATATATATATATATATATATATATATATAAGGTAATCTAAATGACTGGTTCTAAGGGATGATTCTATTTGGGATCTTCGAAATCTCACTGTATAACCATACCGAATGCACTTGTAGGTGCAAACATATATATTCATACGAGGTTTTTTTTTTTGTAAACACCCCCTTGATGGGGTTAGAATTAAAAAAAAATTTTTTGACATTCTGGTTGAAATAAAGTATAACGAGATGACGGTTTGTAAAGTTTTTCTTTTTTGAAATTATATATATATATATATATATATCAGGAAATAACATATTTGGAAAAATTTGCTAGAATGTGAGTAAAAGTTTATGATCACAGTGAATAAATTTCGTAAATTTCAACAGAGGCGAAATAATAATTGAATGTAATTTTTGTGTTTTATGTTCCTTAACTTTTACTCACACACACACACACACACACACACACACGTGTATATATATATATATATATATATATATATATATATATATATTAAATTAAGAAAGATTGAAAAAACAAAGGTTTAAATGAGTTAAGTGGTGAGTTTAAACCTGTGTTTTTTTCAATCTTTTTTATTCTAATATACTACATACCGTCGGATTCACTTCCTTTTCTTCACATGACTTTTGTCTCCGATCTAACACACACACACACACACACACACACACACACACACACACATATATATATATATATGTATGTATATATATATATATATATATCACACAAACACACACACAGATGCATACACACGGGGCCGATGCTTGAGTAGCATGACCTCCTCTAAATCTATGATACGGGGATCCCACTCTACTACATGTTAATTTTCATAAAGTAGTATCCATGTAAGAATATATTAAGCTTGTTCTCCCGGAGTCCCCAAGTCGCCTTCGACCCTCTTCGGTTGTGGAGTTCGAAGGCACTACGTGCTGGCCCTACATACAAACATACATACATACATAGACACATCTATATATTTATATATATATATATATAAACTTACATACATACATACATACACACAGGGCAGTTACTCAAGCTTCATGTGCCCCCTCGGAAGCTTGAGCAACTGTCGGTCGTGGGGTTCGGAGGAAGTAAGTGCTGACCCAGCATACATACATAAATACATTCAAACATACATATATACATTTGTCTGTGTATATGAACATAGAACCAATTTTTTTTTTTTGTTGTTGTTTTGTAGAAGAGATTCTTATTTGTTTGAATTTTTTAGATGAGGCTTGATATGTATTATTCTAATTTTTCGGGCCGTTGTTCCTCATCTTTATCGTATTCGATTTGTTTAGCTTTACATTTGAACATATATGCCCGCCTAAATTCATTAATTATTAACTAATCAATTTTCAGAATTAGGTATGACTTCAATTAAGCACATATCCTCCAAATATAAATATATATATATATATATATTATATATATATATATATATATTGCAATTATTTTTGTATATAATGAGAGAGAGAGAGAGAGAGAGAGAGAGAGAGAGAGAGAGAGAGAGAGAGAGAGAGAGAGAGTAATGCATTGCGCTGATGCATGTGGGTTTAAAGAGATAACATAATCAATTATAAGTATCAAGACACAAAAATAAGAAAAAGAAACAAGAATCAGAAAAAATCCGATATAAAGATATTATTATTTCTCTGAATTTTTTATATGATAATTAGTATTATTTGTATTATTCGGACTATTGTCCTCATCTTCATTGTTATCTGCACTATTTCTCTGAATTTTTTAGATGAGGTGTGATAATTAGTATTATTTGTATTATTCGGTCTATTGTCCTCATCTTTATTGTTATCTGCACTATTTCTCTGAATTTTTGAGATGAGGCTTGATAATTAGAATTATTTGTATTATTCAGACTATTGTCCTCATCTTCGTTGTTATCTGTACTATTTCTCTGAATTTTGAGATGAGGCTTGATAATTAGTATTATTTGTATTATTCGGACTATTGTCCTCTTCTTCATTGTTATCTGCACTATTTCTCTGAATTTTTGAGATGAGGCTTGTTAATTAGTATTATTTGTATTACTCGAACTATTGTCCTCATCTTCATTGTTATCTGCACTATTTCTCTGAATTTTTGAGATGAGGCGTGATAATTAGTATTATTTGTATTATTCGGTCTATTGTCCTCATCTTTATTGTTATCTGTACCACGTTTCGGCCGATGTTATTCTTCCACTAAAATCAGAGTTTTTGTTTGTGTTTTTTTTTGTTGTTATTTTTTGTTCTTGTTTCGCTTTATTTATTTGTGTGTGTTTGTTGTTTGTTTTTTTTTTTTTGTGTGTGCTTGTATGTGTGTATGTATGTATTTTTCAACCCCTCCGCAGGAAAAGGATGTGACACAAGGTCAATTTCTTTAGTGGAGATTAACAGGTTTGAATTCAGAGTTTTCCTTCTCCTAGACGGGTTACCAACCCAATGTTAAAGAGCCTAATTCGCCGTATTATTTACCCATAGCTGGAGGGAGAGTAGTTGGATGCATACCTTTACCAAGGGTATTAACACCATGCGAAATGCAAACAGCTCCGTCCAGGATTTGAACTCGCATCGAGGAGTCAATTTCCTACGACTCTAATCATTACACCACGCACCTCCAGCGTATGTGTGTATGTGTGTGTATTTTAGTGTGTGTTTGTGTGTGTGTGTTTGGTTGATTGTTTGTTCGTGTGTTTGAGTGTGCGTCTGCTTGTGTGTGCTTGTGTTTCTGTTTGTGAATGTGTGTGCGTGTTTGTATGTGTATTTGTGGATGTAGGTGTGTTTTTTTGTGTGTTTGTTTATGTGTGTGTTTGTACGTGTGTGTGCGTGTGTGCGCGCGTGTGTGTGTGTGTGTTAGCTCAGTCGGTAGAGCGTTCGGCTAGAAACCACAAGGTTCCTTGTTCGATACCGGCTCTCGCCAACTCAGCGTATGAGTAGCACAGGGATCTGTGCGGTAAAGTAAGGAGCTGATGGTAGGTGTGGCGCTCCACATCAGACGCAAAAACAATCTTCTTGGTCTAGCGCTATTGAAAAGAGGATAGACTCCCTCGCTGATTGGCTGATACCGACTTTACTTACTATATGCCTGTGTGTTTGTGTCTGTTGGCGTTTTGT
>CM042144.1:67060495-67077995 GCA_023376005.1 Doryteuthis pealeii | reverse complement strand
AGTCGATGCCGACAAGTGAAATGAATGTTGATGTAAGGGGGTAAAAGATTAGGGTAGGGGAAGGGGGTAGTGAGCCTTTTTGTGTGTTTGTGTGTGTGTGTGTGTGTGTGTGTGTGTGTGTGTGTGTGTGCGCTACGAATTAAAAAAAAAAAGAACTACGACTACAAGAGTGTTAGAATTGACTCTATTAAGAGAAGGATATCCGAATAACTGCTCTCGATAGTTGTTGGGTGGCTAGTCTGTTGCTTAGGGACATAAACCAAAGAGGGTCGTACCGCCTTGCACTTCCCCGGCGCTCTCGACTGATGTGTGGCCCCACTGTCCGTTGAGTCGGTTGGTCAGTCGAGGCATGGGCACAGCCAACCGGAGGCGAAAGCATAGGAACGAGCACCGGTGACAGACAGACAGACAATTAGACAAACTTACAGGCATATAAATGGTTATATGATTAAATGTTGTAATTATAATTAGTTCCTGCTTTACATAGGTGGCCGAGTTAAATACACGTGTATAGAATTGGTAGCTCTTGGCGGAAATAACAAGAAAAGAACGTCTCTATAGACAACGTCAGTGACTTGGTATGTTTTTTTAGCACTAGTAAGAATAAAGTAAACCAATATAATAACAATTATCTTGTATATTCAATATTAGAAAACACCTAGGTTATAACTGTCAAAAATAATATTTATATTATTATCATAACGATAACAAAGCAAAATTGAAACCTAATATAATTATCAAAGCAAAATACTTCAGTTACTTTATTATATACTAGAAGTCGCTACCCATCGTTGCCTGGGTAGAGCAGAGGGGGAAATCCTGGTGTATTGATTTGTTTACTTTTGAGATTTATAAATGCTGGACATTTTTATGTAGAATTTCAATGCTATTTTCATGTATATTCTAATTTTTAGATATCTTTGAATATAAATCAAATCGTCATAATTTTTGCACAAAAAGCAAGAACCGGTGATATTTAATGTGTATATATATCTACTTTGTCGTTAATTGTTTTACTTTCGTAGTTTCATCCGGACGTACATACATACATACATACATACATACCAACTGCCCTTTATATATGTATAGACGACAAAGCAAATTGCAACCCTAAAATAATTAGCAAAACAAAAGACCTTAAATTACTGTATTACATACGAACGTCACTGTGCTTATATTTTGTCTACAAACCTTGTGTGATTTATTGGTTAACAAGCTAGCATAGCAGACCATTGTTGGTGAGTTTGATTCTCACAGGGTGCCCCATAATTATCCTCAAGTGCCTCAGCCAAGCTTCGTAAATAATTATATAAATATTTGTGTATTCTTTTATTTTATTATTTATTTTTATATATCTTTACTTCTTTTTTTATTTCTTTTTTTTTTTTTTAAAAAAAAAAAACTATGTAAAAGTTTACGTCAATACAATACTTACTATTTTGACAATGATAAAAATCCTAAATAAAGATTTTTTTTTTTTTGGGGGGGGGGGGGGTTATTTTGTGGAAAAGAAATTATTTTGTCTTAATTTATTGTCAGTAGTGATAGATTTAATTGAAACTTTTAGCTCAGTCGGGAGAGCACCCGTCTAGGAATCGCAAGGTTCCTGGTTCAATACCGAGCCCTGCAAACTCAGCGCATGAGTAGCACAGATTGTTTAATCTGATCTGTGCTGTAAACTTGGGAGCTGACGGTAGGCGTTGCGCTCCACCTCTGCAAATATAATTTCCTACTGTAGCGCTAGTGAAAAGGGGACAGATTCCCTCGCTGTCCGGCTGATACCGACTTTAGGCTACTCCGCCAACTTATATTTAACAAATAAACAAAATTTATCCACTGTTTTGGACTGTGGAGTGAAAGAGTTAACTTTTGGCAACCATCAAAGAAAGATATTCAAGTGTAGCGCATCAGTTCTCATTGAAACTTGTAGACAAATATGCGTTTTAGCTAATAACATGATGGATAGCTAATACAACCTCCTTCTTCTTCTTTTTTCTTTTCTTCTTCCTCTTCTCTCTCTCTCTCTCTCTCTCTCTCTCTCTCTCTCCTCTCTCTCTATCTATCTATCTATCTATCTATCTCTTACTTTCTCTTTTTCGCTTATTTGTCTTTCCCTTTCTTCAAAATAAAACTTTTAAGATCTGATTATTTTTTTATTGTAAATGCTGTTTATTGAATAATAAACATTTTGCAATTTTTTTTAATTGTAATTTTTTTATATATAGAACCGTGATTTGGAATGGTTAATTTTTTTTTTTTCTAGTAATTGAATATATTCACTATTTGAGGTCTTATATTATTGCTTTAGATCTTGACTAGAAGTGGCTACTCAGCATCGCCTAGGGTAGCAAAAATCTCCGATGTATTGATTTGTTTACTTTTGAGATATACAAATGCTGGACATTTTTAAGTAGAATGTCAATGCTATTTCTATGTATATTTTGATTTTAGATATCTTTGAATATAAATCAAATGCTCATAATTCTGGCCTAAAAGCCAAGAACCGGTGATATTTTATATTTATATATATATATATATGGTGGTAAATTGTTTTATTTTCGTAGTTTCATCTGGACATACATACATACATACATACATACATACATACATAGATGCATAGATGCACACCAACTGTCATGTATTGATTAAAAGTCCGATTTCTGTTACGTTTATGATCGAGTGTTTTTAGTAATAAATGTTTGTGAATTAATTATTCAAACGTTAGTTATATATGTTTATCATTCGTCAATTCACAGAACCCAGTCTTGTGACACTTTTCAGGCTATTTATATTTTTTCCTACAGTGGGTGTACTTGTATATTCCTTATTTAAACTCCAAAGTATAAGATTAATTTGCAACAGGGAAACAATAGCATTCACATTTTCTAACATATTTTCTAATAGGTTCTAACGTTGAGAAACACCTTTTGTGTTTTTTTATAAGTATATGTATATATACATATATATATATATGTATAGATATATATGTACAATTAATTGTATTTTATCAAGACAGTATTTTCGTGTTTGATTGTGAATACGCTGTTGCTTATTTAAGTTTAGCTATTGGAAGACGTAAAATATATTTGTATATGTTATAAAATTATGCAAATATATTTGCATATGTTAAGATTATGCAAATTAGCTTTCGGATAATTATGATGTGAAGGTTTAGTTATATTTAGTTGTGTGTCTATGGAATTCTTTTTTCTTTTCTTTTCTTTTCTTTTTTTGCCTCAAATGTACATATTGGTATTTTATATGAACGACCTGTAGTAGTTTTTAATATCTTACTTTTTAAAGTCAATACATACTTTCTTTTTTATCAGAATATTTCCTGGTCTAAATAATATTTTGTTTTTGGTTTTATTTAATTATCAGCAGACGATTTTTGTCAGTTTTTTTTTTTATTTTTGATTACTTCTTTCAAACTAATTAAAAAATTTTTTTTTTATAGGCACGTATTATTATTATTATTATTATTATTATTATTATTATTATTATTATTATTATTATTATTGCTGCTGCTTTCTTTTTTTTAAACTTATTTTCAATGCTATTCTTATAATACTTTTGTTATAATTATTCTTAGTTTCGATGTTATTATTATTATTATTATTATTATTATTATTATTATTATTATTATTATTATTATTATTTAAAAGTATGCGTTTGTCTCAGTATCTTGCAATCTTATCCAGCAATCTATAAAGCTATATTTTTATAGCATAAACATGTGTATTTATGTCAATTTTTTCCTAGCATGACATTCGAATATCATTTAACACATTTTGTCTCAAGGAATTAAGACAATTTCTTTTTACAACTTAATTTTTCTTTTTCTATATGAGTCTATATAACACGTCGTATCCTTGTGTATGTATATGTGTGAGTGCGCTCTTCTGTTTATTACGAAAAAGTCTATCGATTTTCTAACTGATAATTATTTATCTTTATACGGTTATCAGAATACAAATAAAGTGGTTCGCCAAGCCAATCTATTAGTAGCAGTTAGGGATTCATATACAGTAAAGTTTTTAATGGTATTATTATTATTATTATTATTATTATTATTTATTATTATTATTATTATTAGGGTTTTCTACACCTGCCTTAGATGGAGGTTCACTAGAGACTGAGTGACAGTAAGTCTCCTCAGGTATCCAGGACTCATTTAATTTCCCAGACGCTTTTCCAGACCCTTGGGAACCGTTACTACGGTACCAATTATAACTGTCACAATCTATTATTTATTATTATTATTATTATTATTATTATTATTATTATTATTATTATTATTATTATTATTATCTGTTTTGTGTGTTAAGTTTGTGGATTTTTGGTGACGTGTATTTTTATTATATACGTTATTAATTGATATGTTTTGATTTGGGATTTAGATAGGACTGTTTTATATATATATGTGTATAAGATATGGTATATTTACATAATTATGCAAGGTCATTCCATTCGATCAGTCACAGATTTAATAATCGAACCGAACTGATCAATAATGCTTTGTTTTTCTTTATGATTATTTCAATCAATAAAATACTTCCAATTTTGAAAATCAATAATTCACCAGCTCATCTTGTTGATTTATGTAATTTATTATCTAATTGTATATTATCAAAAATTAAATTTCATTCCTTGCTATGAAATAAAATTTATCTTAAAGTGTATTTTTATTAGTAATGATAACATAAGATTTGGAAGACCCTTTTTTTAAAATTGTATATGAATAATTTGTATAGAAATTTTATCTGAATGTATATGAATTGTATACGAATATTTAATAATTGTATATGAATAATTTGTTTTATCAAATGATTTATACGTAATTGTAATCAATTTAACTATTTTATTTTAATTGTTTTGAATATTTTGTTTCAGACTATTTTGTTTAAAAAAACAAAAAAACAAACTAAAACAACTGTACATTCACACCTGATTTACGGGCAAATCCACGAAAAAAATTAACAATTAAATACGTCAATAATATGAATAAATTAATTACTCCATAGAATCAATGTCAATGAGTTGAAAAAAAAAATTATTTTATTTTAGAAATAAAAATTACTTCTCGTGTACCAAAAAGTAAAAATATCTCTATGATCTATTAAAGATTTTTTATATGTTGATTATTCGTTAATAGTAAAATTATTCGTTCTATCCACTAGATATATAAGACAAAATGAACTTTCATTTTATCTTATAGATTTACAAAGATTATTTTTCCATGTGTCAAAATCCGTGTATAATTGATTTAATGTAGATTCCTTTCACATGGATATAATTTAATAATATCAAAATTGTTTATTTTACTGACTACTTGAATGGGACAAAATTCAATTCAGATTATAATTAGAATGTTATATGCAGGATTGAATTTATCTATTTATTCAATAAATTTATTTGCTTTGTTTTTCTTTATGATTATTAATTTAATAATAATAGTAGTTTGTTTTGTTATGTTTTGCTTTATAAAGATAACTATTTATTTCCGTCTTTTAATATAATATTCAAAAACAATTCAGGGATGAAGTAATGTTTAAAATGTGCACTTTTTAAGAAATAATAATCAAGATTTTTTATTTATTTTTTGTAGGTTTGATTATTGATTATTTCATTCTATGAATAATCAAGAATTGATATTTTAATAAAAGAATGGTAAAAATAAAACAGTGGTAAAAAATAAACTCTGGTGAAAATAAAGTTGCAGTAAATAAATAAAACTGTGGTAAAATTTCTGTATGATTTAATTTAACTAAGGTTTTACTTTCATATAGGACTTGATTTATCTCAATTTCACAGTCGTGAAATTTGTTTTATCTCAATTTTTTTCTCCTAGACATTGTTCTTAAAAGAAAATCTCTAGAATATCAGCATGTGTTTTTTTATGTTCGAATATGTCAAACTGGAATTCTCGTCTACCCACTTAGTTTTTTAAGACCTACAATAGACATGCAGATTTTGGGGTGCATATCTATCTCACAATTGAAGAGTTTTTTACAAGTACTTTTCAAAATATGTGGGACTATATGCATAGGGTTTAGCAAACACAAGGTCGTATTGAAATTTCTATTTTTTGTTGACATAAAGTGGTTAGAGTAGAAATGTTCTTTTATGAAAAGTATTGTAATAAATTAGCAAAAACAAAAAACTTAAATATATTAGAAATAAATTAAGCACTGAATTTGTCACCAAATAAAATTGTCCCTTTTTAAAACTATTTTTATTTATTTATTTAAGAAATAAAAATAAAAAAGTTGTTTAATTAAAAGTAAATCACTAAAAATAAATATATTTATACAATTACTTTTTTTTATATAATAAATTGATATATATTTATATATTCATATACTGATGTGTGCATACAACTGCATGTTTTTCCTATGACGGCACGTGGGGATGTAACTAGTCCCAACCTGTCTTATACATATCGGACTAAATTTACCCTATCGATCTATCTATCTATCGATTGGTATGGGTGGTTTGAAAGGCTCATCTGTGTCAACTCTGTAGTATATCTTATATGCAGGAAGCTATACATGAATGCTGCAACATTCATTCCATGTAAGTAATTTATTTATGTATGTATGTGTTTTTTTTTGTAGTGATGTTAAAAGGTTCCAGTATATTCCTTTTGGCATTGATTCCTTGACGTCCTGGATAGGTAATCCACAAAAAGAATTCTTGCCAATGAAACTGAGAAAAAATATATTCAAATCAATGGACGTTTTAAAACAAACAAGGCACGATTGTTTTCCTTTCTTTTTTTTTTTTTTTGTTTGTTTTATAGATTGGTAGTAAGAGCTTATTGATTTATATATAGATCCTTTAGAACTGATTTTTCTCTTGAAATATTTTCAAATACATATGAATTTTTGTATATATTTCTGCGTAAAAATAAGAAAAAAATTGTTTATAATTTATATATACTTAATAGACTGATATATTCTTGTTGTTGCTAATATTCTGCTTGTTTGTATACATACTTTTCTATTAAGTATGTATATATGTATATCTATGTATATACATATATATATATAGATAGATAGATGTAATTATCCCTGGAATTTCGATCGTTTCTTTCTTTTTTCTTTCTTTTTCGTTCGTTTTATTCCGGCTTTTGCAATTTTCTTTTGCGTTTTTATGCCTTTTTTTATATTTCGTTTCGTTTAGTTATTTGCCAGCACTTTTTTTTTGTTCCGTTTCGTTTCGGTTTTTGTTTTTGTTTTGTTATTCTGGGACTTTTTTTGTTTGGTACTTTTACTGTATGCTCTTGTATCCGTATATGTCTATATATGCTGGTATATACAAACTAAAATTTACGTCATACCTTCTTTCTCTTCTTTCCTTTTTTGTTGTTTTTGCTTTTGTTTTGTTTTTTTCTTTTATAAACATTTTCTAATACAATCAAACATATTTTTTGTTTTTTTTTCTTTTTAAAACATTGTACCCCCTTAGAAGCTTTCATCCATTTTTTTTTTCTTTTCTTATTTTCAAGAATAAAAAAAAAAGAGAAATCAAACTTTCTTTTTTGGTCTTTAAAAAACACAAGGCTCCGTCCTGTCAGAAGTTTTTTTTTTTTTTTACGTGAATGGCTTTTGTATATATTTGTAATGTCAATTGTCCCCACCTTTTTCAATGTCGGTAATGACAACGGCCACAGATTGTAAATATTCCAGCAAGAAGGGCCAGTAATGAGATAATCATGTAAACTTTATATTATGTTCAAGACAAGTCACCACCACGACTACTACGGCTACCACTACTACAACTATAACTATATCATTAACACATACTCTTACTATCCCTCCACATTGCTACCCCACTTAATATTATTACTACTGCTTCTGCCATTGCAGACATATGATTGATGAACTAGATTATACTCCTACTCTTATTATTATAATATCTCCTACCCTTTGCATATTGCTTTAAAAACCTCCCAAATTTTCTTATACCCCCCTCCTCCACCTTCTACTTCTCTTTCATATCAGTCATATCATTCTTCTTCTTCTTCTTCTTCTTCTTCTTCTTCTTCTTCTTCTTCTTCTTCTTCTTCTTCTGCTTAACCCTGAACAACTCTCTAATGATGAGGGGGAAGACACACAAAAAGCAACAACAAAAAATATTTTAGGCCCTTTTTTATTGTTTCTTATTCAGTGGTTTTCTGTAAATGAATATCTTAAATATTTTTTCATCTGATTTCCCCACATACTCTACTATCTATCTATCTATCTATCTATCTATCTATCTATCCATCTATCTATCTATCTCAGTCTGTATTTTTCTTTCTTTCTATCTATCTATAAAAAGCTTTCACAGCCGCGTTGTCTTGATGATAAGCGGCTAACATGCTGCTTTGAAACCAATGGTAACAATCGACCTTAAAATGTATTGTACTCTATAATGAATGAATTCAGCTATTACACCGTAACAAAGCACTTTATTTTCAATTCTCCAATACTAATAGAAATATACAATAGAAGTAATATAATATATATATATATATATATATATATATATATATATATATATATATATATATATATATATATATGTGTGTGTGTAAGTCTGTTCATATATATCTATCAATCTATCTATCTATGTCTACAATCTTATTCAAGAATTGAATCTTATGAAAACTATAAAATGTAAGATATGTCCAGAATTATTCAATTTTGACTCTACAGTAAAAATCCTACAATTTCTCTCTCTCTCCCTCTCCCCCCTCTCTCCATATATATATATATATATATTATATATATATATATATATATATATATATATATAAAGTAAAAGAATAAATGAATATCTTGGTTCAGATAAAAAAAATATTTCGCCATTTTTCTCTCTTTCTGTCTGACTCTAAATAGTTTGAAGATTTCATATCCGGTCTTATTGCATGATTAATAATAAAACCGGATATGATATCTTCAAATTATTAAGAATCAGACTGAATGGGGAAAAAATGCTGATATGGATTTATATTTGGACTAAAGTATTAATTCATGCTTTTATTTATGATACTCCGTATATGTAAAAAATATATATACAAATCATTATATATATGTTTGAATTCTCAATTTTGGTTGAATCCTATCAAGGAAACGCTTGATAACATCCACCTATATATATATATATATATATATATATATATATCACTCTGATGAAGGTCGATTCTTCTATGTGTGCGAAATATTTTTACACGCATAAACTGACCGAAACACATGTGTAAGTGATATCGATTAATGTGATATCGATTAAATTCATTTTATCCATTTACATTTCTTTTCTTTACTCATTTTTCTCATATTGTCGGATTCAATTCCTTTTCCATTTATATATATATATATATATATATATATATATATATATATATATATATATATATAGTAGCCGGTTTAGCGGTCGGTAGAGCACTCGCCTAGGAACCGCAAGAGTTCTTGGTTCGATATCGGTCCCGTCAACTCAGCGCATTAGTAGCATAGATTGGGTAATCTAATCTGTGCGGTAAAGTGAGGAGCTGACGGTAGTTATGGCGCTCTAACTCAGAAAAAAGCAATTTTCCTGGTCTATCTCTGGCGAAAAGGAAATAGACTCCCTCCCTGTCCTGCTGATACCGACAATAGGCCACTCCGCCAACTTTGTATATATATATATATATATATATATATATATATATATATGAAATAAATATTTTTAGAAAAAAAAACAAACAACAAACAAACACATGATGTTTTTTCTAAAAATATTTATTTCATATTGTCGGATTAACTTCCATTTTTTATATATATATATATATATATATATATATATATATATATATATATATAAAGTCGTCGGGGTGGCCTAACGTCGGTATCAGTCAATCAGCGACGGAGTCTATCCCCTTTTTACTAGCGCTAGACCAAGGAGATTGTTTTTGCGTCTGATGTGGGGCGCCACACCTACCATCAGCTCCTTACTTTACCGCACAGATCCCTGTGCTACTCATACGTTCAGTTGGCGAGGGCCGGTATCGAACTAGGAATCTTATGGTTTACTAGCCGAAAGCTCTACCAACTGAGCTAACCCGGCCCCTAAAGAAATAGATAGTAAAATCGATAGATACATAGAGAGGGTAGTAGATAGATATATCTGTTTCAATGCTTCCTAAACATCATCTTTTTTTCTTTTAATTTCTTTCTTCTACATCTTTTATTTCTTTCTATTGTGTATTTTTCTTTTATATTTTGTCTGTAATCTTTTGAACCTCGCGTTTTTCCTTATTTTATAACTTTTTTCAAAATTTCATTAGTCTTATTCTGTCCTAGATATGACGCTACACTGTATCGGATGTTGAATTTCCAGTTCTAAATTTCTGGGGAATGTGTAGCACCTTTTCATCATCATCATTACTCCCAGATCCACTGTGTCCCAGGGGGTTTGTATAGGTCATACATTTTTCTATAGGCGAAATGGATCTGTTTGAAAAAATATCCGTATTCTATAGGACCGCGAGCAAAAAAAAAAAAAAAAAAAAAAAAAAAAATAAATAAATAAAATTAAATTAAAATAAACACTTAAGAAACAAATAGACAAAAAAATGTAAATATTAACGAACAAGAAGTCGATTTCCTAAAATGTCGGCATGAAATGTCCATAAACTGATTGTTAGTCTGTTCAAATCAATCAATCAACTAATTGATTGATCTATTTATAATAACACTTCTATTTAACACGTCTTCACTCATAATCTTTCTTTTTTTTCATTCTATTTTCTTTCTATTCTTTCTTTCTTTTTTTTCTTATAGAATTCTTAGTTTCAAATATCTATTTTCGTGTTTTTTTTAACTCGTTTTTTTTGTGTTTTTCTTTCTTTCTTTCTTTCTTTCTTTCTTTCTTTCTTTCTTTCTTTCTTAATTCATTTTTTTCCAAATATTTTCTTTCCTGCTTTTTTTTAAACTCCAGATAATTTTCTTTTGTCTTTTTTTGTCTTTAACAGGCAATTTCTTTCTTTCTTTTTTCTTTCTTTTTTAATTCTTTTTTTTTTCAAATATTTTCTTTCGTGTTTTTTTTTAATTCGACATTTTTTCTACTGCTTTTTTCTTTCTTTTTCTTTCTTCTTTCTTTTCCTTCAACAGATATTCTTTCTTTCTTTCTTTCTTTCTTTCTTTCTTTCTTTCTTAATTCATTATTGTTCAAATATTTCCTTTCTTGTTTTTTTTAAATCGTCATTTTTTTCAAGTACTTTTTTTCTTTCTTTCTTTCTTTTGCTGTTTTTTTCTTCATTTTTCTTTTTTCTTTCTTTTTCTTCAAAAGATATCCTTTCTTTTCTTTCTTTATTTCTTTCTTTCTTTCTTAATTCATTATTTTTCAAAAATATCCTTTCGTGTTTTTTTTTTAACTCGTCATGTTTTTCTACTGCTTTTTTTCCTTTCTTTATTTTGTTGTTTTTAAAAAGAATATTTTTCTACATTTTTCTTTCTTTTTCTTCAACATATATTTCTTTCTTTCTTTCTTTTTTCTTTCTTTCTTTCTTTCATTATTTTTCAAATATTTCCGTTCGTGTTTATTTTAACTCGTTATTTTTCTAGTGCGTTTTTTTTTTGTTGCTCTCTTTTTCTTTCTTTTTCTTTCTTTGTTTTTGTTTTCTTCAACAGGTCCTATTTCTTTCTTTCTTTCTTTCTTTCTTCTTTCTTTCTTTCTTTCTCGGGAATCTGCTATCATCTAACTCCCCCTATGGGGATACTTCTAAAACATGGCTAATCATTTTTTTCGAACAAGTCATTTTTCGCCATGCAGCAAAACTAATTTGCCAATTTTTTTTTCTTCCAACGAAATTAATTCTATTGCCTACATAACTGTATCTTCTTGCACACACTCCCGTTACCCCTGCCTCTGTCTCTGTCTCTCACTCCTAGCCTCACTCTCATTCACACACACCAACACACACACACACACATACTTATGCAATGACATCTTAAACATAAATCTTATCATCCAACATATATTTATATTTATGGGGGAGTGGTTATTAACTATGCTAGGGAAGCACATTTATTTTTACGAGATCAAACTTAAGTAGTAAAATCTACATCATGATTAACTTCTTCTTGGTACTTGGCCAACAGTTTCTTCCCGGCTTATATTTTTATAAAAGCAATAATTTATGTATAACAACACGCCTATCCAGACACATCAACAGGACTTGTGTATATGAAGGTGTACTATATATATATATATATATATATATATATATATATATATATATGTGTGTGTTTCTCCATATATATATATACGTTTTCTATATATATATATATATATATATATATATATATATATATATAAACTATATATATATATATATATAATATATATATATATATATATATATATATATATATATATATATATATATATATATAAACGTTTTCTATATATAATATATATATTATATATATAATATATATATATATATATATATACGTTTTCTTATATATATATATATATACGTTTTCTTTATATATATATATATATATATATATATATATACGTTTTCTTATATATATATATATATATATATATATATATATATATATATATATATACGTTTTCTGTATATATATATATATATATATATATATATATACGTATATATATATATATATATATATATATATATATATATATATATATATATATATATATATATATATATATATATATATATATATATATTATATATACGTTTTCTTTTATATACATATATATGAGGGTAAGTAAACAAACAAATGTGTTTTATTTTTATATGGCTTTAAGCCGACAATTTTGGAGGATATGTGCTTAATTGAAGTCATACCTAATTTTGAAAATTAATTAGTTAATAATTGATGAATTTAGGCGGGCATATATGTTCAAATGATTTGTTTAGCCTTACATTTGAGCACATATGCCCGCCTAAATTCATTAATTATTAACTAATTAATTTTCAAAATTAGGTATGACTTCAATTAAGCACATATCCTCCAAAATTTAGATATATATATACGTTTTCTTTATATGTATATATATATATATATATTTATATATATATAAATACGTTTTCTTTATATATATATACGTTTCTATATATATATATATATATATATATATATATTATATATATATATATATATTTGTAGAAAGGTTTTTTCTCTCTACCGCGATTTCGGAGGAATGTGTACTTTGAACACCAAAACCGTGGTAGAGAGAAAAAACTTTTCTACAACTATACTCTATATTTTACGAGATATATTGAGCCATTTTGGATCCACTACCTATGCTACTGCAATGAAAAAGTGGTAGTAACTTTTTGATGATATATATATTATATATATATATATATATATATATATATATATATATATAGAACGTGTCTCAAAAAAGTATCGAGATTTGTTGTACTTTTTGACATCTTGTATTCAAAAAAAAATTAACCTTCCATTCATTGTTCATTTCTATCTTGGTAAATACAGCTTCAATGTCGTTACTTTTACGATACAACTTGTATATAGCTGGTCTTTGAAGAGATCGTAATCAGACACACACACACACACACACGCACGCACACACACACACACACACACACACACACACACACACACACACATATATATATATATGTGTGTGTGTTTATTTAGGTATATGTATTCGTTTGTGGGAGGTACATATATCAGATTTGGGCATTATATATATATATATATATATATATATATATATATATATATATATATATATATATGAGCAACAGTATATATATATATATATATATATATATATATATATATATATATGAGCAACAGTATGCGACCGCTTAGCATAAGTATTTAAGTTTTCATTTAATAGAATATTCCACATTAAATTAGAAAAACTAAGGAAACTAAATAAGAACCAATATTAAAGTATTAGTTTTATTTTAATATCTATTAATAATAAAGATTCGCTTCCGGTTTTTGTCTGTAACAAAAATTACGTCACTGCTTACGTCACTATACATGAAATCGTCATAACATAGAATAAAATTTATTCTCTGATATTTTGAATGTATTTATTCAATAAATATACTGAAAATTTGAACATGCAACATTAGACAGTCCTCATTGGGTTTTTTTAAACAAGTTTTAATAAATACATGACTGGTATTTTATATCTATATATAGTTTGTTTTATTTTAATACATATTTAAATTTTACATTTCAAATTGTTTTATCTTTTAATCCTTTAATGTATTTGATGATTTTACTTACTTAGGGTACAAACTTGCTGACATTGAATTTTTTACACCCACCCCTCAGGCAATATGTATCAAAAATCTATTTTTACATCGCCCGGAAGGTGATTTTTATTTTGTACTAGTTATTTTAATTGATTTCTATATAAAATTATATATAGATTTGCTTTTAAATACGGTTGAGAACATGATACTATAAGAAATCAGTAGCAGAAAATAATCATTCATTAAAACCAGTTTTGTTAAACTTATAATGTAAACTCTTCCCCGCCATATACTATGTAAATCTTTTTTTCCGAGAGGTGTATAACGCATATTTTAGTATGTTAAATGCATTAATAATAATGGTAGTTATGAGGTAAATCTAACTCAGCTAGACTATAATAGAGACAGTATTAATAAATAAGATGGTAATTAAAGATTAAATAATGACTATTTCATAATCGTTGAGAATGTAACTTAAATAACTAAGGAAATCGTGACGTCATTGGTGACGTACTTTCGGTTACAGGACAGTTACAATCTCCATTATAAATAAGTAAAGTGAAGTCGTCAGGGTGGCCTAAAGTCGGTATCAGCCAATCAGCGAGGGAGTCTATCCCCTTTTTATTGAACCCGGTTTTGTTAAAACCAGTATGCAAATTGACCACACCATATATTATGTAAACCTTCATTTCTTAGTGATATATAATACATTGCAGGATTTTAAACGCACTAATAACATGGGCTGTTTTGAGGTAAATCTAAATCAGATTTTCATCCAGACATCGTCAATAAATGATATTTATTCTATTCTATGTATTAATGATTTTGACTAGAAATTAGATACTCATTGATAAATGTACGCAATTCATGAGGGTATTGTGACGTAAGCAGTGACACCGAATCTCTATTATAATAAGATATAATTTTACAATGTACTTTGAAAGTTAAATAAAAACATGTTCATTAACATTAAACTACACATTATCTACAATAATAAAACGATAAATAAGTACACCCCTAAAAAAAAGTAATAATTACGCACACTCCTAAAAATCTTTATAAAAAGCTCTTTCTCTTTTCAACTAGAAACTAGGATTTTATTATGTACTAACTGCAGTACTCGGTAATGCCAGGGAAAGGTGTGCTTATTCACAGTTCCATACCAACGTTTACTACGTATGTTTATGACAACAATGGTTATACACAAACAGTAGGAAATAGCCATTTCTGTAGGAGATTACGCTTAAATTGTTCAATTTGATCAATACTCGAATTTTGTATGTTTACTTAAATTATAGAAGAAAAGAAAGGGATTTTATTTCACAAAAAAGTTACAACTTTTAATATAATATTACCGGTTAAATCGAACTTAACGGACCTAAATTCCACCATCGTATGTCACCCCGCCGAAAGAAAAAAAAAACATAAAAATTCAACCACGTATCTTTTGAGAATCTGCGTTACGCTCAAACATATGTGATTCAAAGTTAACTGACCTGAAAAAAATGTAAAAAGTTTTTAAATAAAATAACTGGTGTATTATATCTTTTATCCATTAATATATCAACACTGAAAATTTCATTAAATTCAGTTAATTCCCTGATTTTTTGTATTTTCTTTCTTTCGGTGGGGTGACATACGATGGTGGAAAATAGGTCCGTTAAGTTCGATTTAACCAGATTACCTTAAATATTTCCCGTATATGTTATTTCACAAAAGATTATTTTGATTTTTAAAAATAATTCCTCTCGCTCTTATTCAATATAAATATACTATTACTCCCAGTCCACTTACCCCACTCTACCTGTCTCTGGGAAACGCATTCTCTTACCTCCTCCATTGTAAAAATGTTTTCAGGGGGTTTCATTATTGATTTTTATTGAAATGCAATTAGCCAGTCCTGTTTCTGAATATCAGCTTAACATGTACGCATGTTTTATCATGATCGGATCACGGGTGAAGGTACCAACAAGTTATACACAGACAGATAGAAATTGCCATTTATGTAGTAGATAATGGCTTGTTACTATGAAAAAAAAATTGTTTCAATCATTCTACATTTTTTAAATAAAATAATTCAAGATTGTACATAATTTTGATGTTTAGATGGTTGGTTGGTTGGTTGGATTTTACGGCATGTAAACCTTTGTTGGATTATTTCATTCCGAAGTCATTTTTGTTTTATTCATTCTTATTGGGTATTCAGTTAAAAAAAAGATCAATAACATTAAACACATTTTTTAACATATTTTAAAATCTATTTAACCCATAAATGGAACCCTAACATATACTACCACTACTCTGGGTGACAGAGGACCTGGGAGTAATGAAAATGAAGGGGTACTCCACACTACCCAGAGCTTCAGATTTGGAACCTTACCACACACCCAGGTAACGTCATATCCACGCGAACTCTTCCGATGATGCAATAATAATAAAGATTTATGATAGGATAAATTGATAAATTAAACTCTGTATTCATTCAATTATGAAGTTATTTATTTACCTTTTGTTTTTTAGCTAAACTATTTTTTTCGTCTCCCAAATAGAGGTATAGAAAGCAATTCAAAGAAGATATATTTTTAAATTATTTAGACTTGCAAATATATGCACCCTCCGGTTGCAAGTATTAAAGTTTTAATGTAATAAGATATATTAAATTAGAAAGGCGAATGAAACTAAATAAGAATGCAGATAAAAAGATTTGAAACAGAGTGGGGTATAATCGAAAAATAGAACAACTGAAACTTACTCTTCCTTCACTCCCGTCTATTATTGCTAACTTTTCCTAATTTCTCTATTTATTTAGAATAGAAATTAGTGAATAAAATTAGTTATATTTTCTTGCTAATGGATTTCTTTTAAAATTTATCCCCGAGATTTTTGCTCATATTCATTAAGATAAAATCAAACAATTAAAAATCAAAAGTACTGAGGACATATTTATTGAAATCAAATTTTTAATATCAATATGCAAATTAGCCTTCCCGTTCACACTGTAAACCGATATTTTGTTGTATATATAAATACAATTGCATGGTTTACGTATGTAGATATGATCAAAAGTATTAATAAAGTAAAATAATTTTTAGTAATAATTGAGGTGTACATGAAAATAAAATCATGGAGAATATGACGAAAATAACATAGGGAATTGTGACTTGAGCAGTGATATAGTTTCGGTTTCGGACAGACAAACACGCAATCTCCATTTTAATAAGAGATATTACTCTCTGTATTTCTGGGAAACAT
>CM042144.1:67047995-67055495 GCA_023376005.1 Doryteuthis pealeii | reverse complement strand
TGTAAAATTTTAGCTAAACAGTTGTTACTGAAAAAAGGGCGAGAGTAAAAAAAAAGAAAAAAAAGAAAAGAAATGAAACTGATTACTGGGTTGTTCTTTCTTCTATCTATTGATGATTTTCGATATTGTGATGTAAGCAGTGACGTAATTTTGGTTACAGAGACCGAATCTTCCATTATTAATAAAATAGATATGGAAGGGCCACAGGAAGAAAAGAGGGACCAAACAAAACTACCCCTTCTCTTTTTGATAAAACTGTATAGGAAATAGTAGTGTAGCGTCTGGTGTGCACCATAGGTGTCTGCTGGAGAGAGATGAAAGGAAAGTCCAGGCTTGTTCAGTGTATCGGAAGAAGAGCGTTCTCTCCTTGCGTTCCTGTGTCACGTGACCAATATAGCGTCTCCTGAGACGGAAGATTCACCAAAACCCTCAGACAAGAGAGACTGCCCTTACAGTAGCAATCGGTCGATGATCACTATTATAAATCATGACTGAATATAGCCAGACAACAGACCATTGGACAAATTTTGAATCTCACGGTGGTTGGAACGAAAACATAGTGTAGGTTGTTTAATTGCTTTCTTGCTTAGTGTGTTTTACAGTTTTGTTGATTAGTGACTGAGGGTATTAGTGTTCTGGGTAAGACGTTAAACTATGAGGGTGAATAAAAAAAGAATGCCATTTTCTTTATTTCATGTGAATTTTTTTTTTATAAAACTAAGACCTACATTGAGACCCTATCGAGGCTTAGAGCAATAATCCGACGAGTAAGACCCAACTTGCCAATTGACAACGTTCTCCTTCTACATAACAATGCTTGACCACACACAAGCATCAGGACAAGGGAGAAAATCACCTCATTTGGGGGGGGGGGCAACTTTACTGCATCCTCCATACTCGCCAAATTTAGCGCCTTCAGACTATCATCTCTTCGGTCCCATGAAAGAGGGTTTGAAAGGCAAACAATATTCAGGTGACGAAAAACTGAAATCTATAGGAAAGTCAACAGAATTTTGCGGGGCAGGGATACATGCTCTCGTTTGAAGGTGGAACATTGCTATTGAGAGAAATGTGGAGAAGTGGGGATGTGATTCACAGAGGACCAGCTTCATTTTGATGTTTTATACATGTTCCTGTGTTGGTAATTATACCTGTCCTAAATAAAATGGCATTACTTTTTGACAAAACTATGTGGAGAAGTAGGGATGTGATCCACAGAGTTTCACCAGGACTCTAAGATCCTCAGCCACAGCCTTCTAATACATACATGCTATACGTATATGATAAAACAGATCGGGGGTTGACAATAGAGTCGGATCAATCATATTAATGTCAGGGCTTAACGTACCCAGTGGGGTTACTTGAGCGTCCGTCTAGCCCAAGTAAAGGTCAAAGTTTCATGTCGTGAACTACGCAGCTAACAGGAATACGTCACCACCCACAGCCAACAGGTGGTCCCATTTGGGGGTACTACTCCTCTGCAGAGGTGCAGTCGGTGTATTCTACAACCCTAGCCGACAGGGTGGAAACTTTGTAGGGTTATTTTATGCCAAAATCAGTTCAACAATTTTATTCTGTACAAAACTAATCTATACAGTACAAATAAAGCACAAGGCCGGACTTTCATCTGCCGAGGTCCTAAATTATTTGAGGCCCTTCTCTAAAAAAGGAGTAATATTTTTTATTAAGCATACATTATTATTACTACTAGCAAGACCTGTGGATACCACTGTATGATAATTTAATTATTACAGCGTTTATTATGTTTAATTAAGAGCTATTGCCAAATACTTCAATATGTAAAAAAAAGTATAATAATCTTGATTTAACTCACTCTCACTTTTTTCTTCTTTTGTTCTTTCCTTCTTTTCATCTTTTTGTTATGTTCGATTGAAACAGATTAACATTATCGCTTCCGCGCACTCACACCAGCACTTTGGAGACATTACTTTTAGGATTATTCTCGTACATAATGTTTTAACAAGAACGACAGATTTGAAATTTAGTTTTTTAACAAGTTATTATTATTTGGCGAACGAAATGTTGCAGATATGTTTCTGAGAAGTTTAAAAACTGAAAAATGCGTCATGAACGCCATCACCCAGAATCAATATAGGAACATCGAGGTCTTTGAAAATGACGGAAGATGATCGAAAGTTCCCGTACTCGGACTACGCAGACCCTTTATTCATCTCATTCAACAAAAAGAAGGTTCAATAAAAAGCTTAACACCAAATTCTAGTTCGTCATTTTTAATAAAAATATGCACATAAGAGAATCTACCTAAATATACACACACACACACACACACACACACACACACATATATATATATATATATATATATATATATATATATATATAGTTTTCAGTTCTTCAAGTATACACAGATTGTTTTGAAGCAAAACGCCTTTCCCCAAAAAAGTAAAAGATGAAAAATTAAAAATAGAAAAATGGACAAATGAAGAAATCTGGAAAGTTTATACATTAAAAAAAAAAACTCAACACTGAACGGATGTTCTTTGTCGGAAAGTCAACAAACCAAAGGAATGGATGCGAAAATGAAGCTAGCGCATGCCGAAATTATTTCAACTACTATACAATAGTGTCCTTTGAAAAACAATAGGTTTTAAGATGTAACTATTTCCTACAATATATATATATATATATATATATATATATATAATATATATATATATATATATGTGTGTGTGTGTGTGTGTGTGTGTGTGTGAAAATAAAATGGAAATTAATCCGACAGTATTAATAAGATATAATGAAAAAACAAAAGATATTTACAACTGAAATAGGCTCATCAGGAGAGAAAGTGTGCAAACCGTTTCGGGGCCAAATCTCTCGACGGTTTAAAAAGCAACACCCGGCCCATCCTCAACTAATATGAGGACCCTTTTGCATTATAATGTATCGACCGCACGTGGGTCGGTCATCAACAAAAATAAGACGGGAAAAAAGACCGTTAGTAAAAACAGAACGCTGCTAGTCTAAACGTTGGAATTAATCAAAAAAAAAAATTGTGCTGTCTGTATTAAAAATAATATGAATTTTACTTAAAAATAAAATGAATTTTATTTAAAAAGAAAATGAATCTCATTTTCAATTTTGAAAATAATCAGGAGCATTATAGTAATAAAATAAGACTCAAAAAAGTCTGATGTAAAGTTATAGAAAAGTGTAAAATATGTATAAAAAGTTTATATAGAATATCAAAATTATTGTAATACAATCCAACTGTAAAATAAGTAGCCCACTTGTATAGGTAAATCCGTGGTGTTAATGGATATCATCAAAGGGGTAAACATTCAAATGTAAAATTTTTTCATGGACAAGTATGTGAAAATAAAATGGAAATTAATCCGACAGTATTAATAAGATATAATGAAAAAACAAAAGATGTTTACAACTGAAATAGGCTCATCAGGAGAGAAAGTGTGCAAACCGTTTCGGGGCCAAATCTCTCGACGGTTTAAAAAGCAACACCCGGCCCATCCTCAACTAATATGAGGACCCTTTTGCATTATAATGTATCGACTGCACGTGGGTCGATCATCAACAAAAATAAGACGGGAAAAAAGACCGTTAGTAAAAACAGAACGCTGCTAGTCAAACGTTGGAATTAATAAAAAAAAAATTGTGCTGTCTGTATTAATTGTGCTGTCTGTATTAAAAAATAATATGAATATTTTATGAATATATAATATTTTTCCCGTCTTATTTTTGTTGATGACCGACCCACGTGCGGTCGATACATTATAATGCAAAAGGGTCCTCATATTAGTTGAGGATGGGCCGGGTGTTGCTTTTAAACCGTCGAGAGATTTGGCCCCGAAACGGTTTGCACACTTTCTCTCCTGATGAGCCTATTTCAGTTGTAAACATCTTTTTTTTTTCATTATATCTTATTCATATATATATATATATATATTATATATATTATATATATATATAAATAAAGTAAAGTAAAGTCGTCGGGGTGACCTAATATCGGTATCACCCAATCAGCGAGGGAGTCTATCCCCTTTTCATATATATATATATATATATATATATATATATATATATATATATATATAAATAAGATGTTTCTCTGGCTTCTTGAGATGTTTAATAACTGCAAAAATAGAAATTATAGAAAAACAGTAAGTAAGTAAAGTCGTCGGGGTGGCCTAAAGTCGGTATCAGCCAATCAGCGAGGGAGTCTATACCCTTTTCACTAGGCCTAACCAAGGAGATTGTTTTTGCGCCTGAGGTGGAGCGCCACACCTTCCATCAATCCCTGTGCTACTCATACGCCGAGTTGGCGAGAACCGGTATCGAACTAGGAACCTTGTGGTTTCTAGCCATATGCTCTACAGAACCAATAGCTGAGGATCAGTTGGTTCATATCTTTTCCAAAAGTATTAGTCCGAAAGTAAATGGAGACAATATGGCATCAAAATATAGCACTTAAGAATTTCGACTGGCAGGTCCTCTTTACGGCATCCAGTATCCGTTCAAAACTGATCAATTTAGGTTTTTGTCGGTGCACCCAATCTGGTATGGTCATGTGTATACCTCCCTTATAAGTTCGTCCTTACTTCTTGGACAGTGTTCAGCATATCTTGTGTCTCTTACTTGGATGGTTTGTGTGATAGAAGGTAAGAAGCCGTACAGTTACCCTTCAGATTGTTTTTTTTTATTATTTAATTTAAATGACATCTTCAGGGATTGATTGATTTTAACTTTTTTTTTTCAGAATCTATTACAACAAAGAAATAAAATCATTTGTATTATTCGGACTATTGTCCTCATCTTTATTGTTATCTGTACAACGTTTCAGCCTATGTGCCCTCCGGCCTTCTTCAGGTATTTCTTGTCGAATTCAGGAGCCTTCTCGAACTTGGGAAATTTTTGTTTGAAGTCGAGAACCTTCTTTCCGAACCCGAGAACCTTCTTGTCGTAATCGGGAGCCATCACGGAAATTTAAACCCAACCCTTTATTCAATCCACTGTTCTCATTCCGCTAACCATAGCTGGGTACCAGTGTTAAGCTATGTTAATTATTATTCTATGTTACTTGACCAGGACTGAACCTGCAGCCTAGAGATAACTGTCACTTAGAACTGTTTTAACTCAACGCCTATATCCACTACGCTATGTGTCCAATTGAGTATAGTCCAAATAATCCAAATAATACAAATTATCAAGCTTCATCTAAAAGATTCAGAGAAATAATGTCATGTTCGAACAATTGGTTATATGTAACTTTCCCGCCTAAAACTTTTTGTTCATTTTCCTGTATTTCAATCATTTGATTCATGCCTTTCTCAAAGGTATTAGTTCGAAAGCGAATGTAGACTATATGCTACCGAAACAATATGGCAACTAAGAACTTCGACTAAATCACATTGAAAAAATCCGTTCCGACTTGACGAAAGTTAAGCCATGGTTAGCCTAGTCAGTACTTAGATGGGTGACCACTTCGTAACAGTACTGTAAGCAACATAAGACTAATGGAGCGGACTAAGTAAAGGTTAATAAATAAAAAAGTTTAAGGTTTCGTTGTTTTAATGGCATATCAACCATCGTTGGTAATTTAATGCCAAAGAAATCCTTATAAGAGAAAATTAGTGCTAGTATATAACCCACAAATGGGTGGAAGAGGGGTTTATACCTTTTTTAAGCGTATTAGTCCGAAAGTGAAAATAATAGCGTGACTGGAAAAAAAGAAGAAATTTTAACTAAAATCTATTATTATACTAAAGCTGAGCGAATCAACTTTTGTTTCCTAAAGGCTGTATTACTGTTTAGTTCAATTGCACGAAACTATAATATTCCTTAGTTTTAGGATTGAGTTATGTAGAAAAAATTCATTTTTATTGGTTCTAATTAGACGTAATTTGCAATTAAGTCAAAAACATACCCGTCTCTCACTTGACAACCTGCCTGTCACTTTCACCTCTCTATGTATATCTTGATTACTTCCTCGTTATATATGTTAGTTTCTCAGTGGGCGTGGAGAGAGAGAGAGAGAGAGAGAGAGAGAGAGAGAGATCGGAGAGTTAAAGTTTGTATGTTATTTTGTAAACAACATCTTAGCTCTAAATGAATTTAAATTAGGTCCTTTCTGAGAAATCTTTCAAAAATGATTTTAATGTTTTTTTTTAATTCTCCGGTCATATTTATTTATTTATTTGATTTAATTCGCTTTGCAATCCCAATTATTTATCCAGAGCTCAATGGGAGACCCAACGGTTACGTTTTATCTAGTATTACTATAAATTCAAATATGCATTTCATTTATTGTAGATATATACTTATTAATATATTTCTGTGTGTGTGTGTGTGTGTGTGTGTGTGTGTGTAAATATCTTCGTGCCCATTTGGATGTTTATTTAAGAAGATGCAATTAGTTTTTTGTTTGTTATGCCTCCTTGGGCATCTCCACTTTTTTTCTAACGTTTCACATCAATCTTTAACAAAAAAAATCCTGTATGTGCTAGAAGGCGGTGGCAGTGGGTCTTATTGTTCTGGGTATGACATTAAACTGGATCTTATAGTGAAGTTCCAGTTTGGAGCTTGGGGAAATGAGGAGTACCCCATCATTGCCATTGCTCCGAGGTACACTCTGACCCGGAGTGGTAGTATCAGCTAGGGTCCCATCTGTGGGTTAAATGGATCAGAAAATGATTTTACAAGAAATATAAAAAGTTTGAAAAAAATTGAATACCCAACAAGAATTGATATTCATAAAATAACCCAAGGGTTGACATGTCGTAAAATCCAACCAACCAACCAACCAACCAACCTATTAACCAACTAATCTCTTTAATCGCTCACTGTAATCTTTGACTTTTTATATTATTTTTGTCACTAATCATTGCTTATTTTTTATAGAACAGCCTGGCGCCTTAACGTTAAGCAGGCACGGAGAGGGTGAGGCGGAGAGGAGAGTAGCCTCGACAGAAAGAGAACCAGAAAGAGGAGAAAAGACAGCAGCCCCAGCAAGCATCAAAGGTTTTGTGCATTCAGTGTACCAAAGACTATCACTTAGAAATTGGCCTGCAGAGTCACTTGCGCAGATGCAGATAATTTTATTATTTTATTTTTTTGACACTAAGCCATCGTCCTTAGTGGACGGAAAGGTGCCTACAACATTCATTGTATGTCCTCCAATCTGAATATTACCCTCCGATTTCCATATCTAGACTCTGAAATCCGAATCATAGTTACCCAACACAAACCTTTTCTCATTTGACTCCTTTTTGTTTCTAAGCCAGTTTGTGCCTTTCTGTTATTACTCAAACTTGCTATAAATTGTATGCGCAAAAAACGTAATAATTCTCTTAAAGCAAGGAGCTACTCACATTTTGAACTACAAAAATATCTAGTTCTAAAATTCAGTATTAAGGATTAATTCAATAGAGTTGTTGCAAAATAATTTTTATGAACAAATGAAAAGTTTGTCATAACTGCAACAACGTGAAAATATGCAGTGATTTA
>CM042144.1:67017995-67042995 GCA_023376005.1 Doryteuthis pealeii | reverse complement strand
TTTTAATAATGAGTCTAAAGTAAACTTTTAACAAAGGGGCAGGTACCCCAAAATATAAGGAAAATAAATAAGACTAAGAACACAATATTCATCTCATGGATTTATATTCTCTTTTCTACTCTTCTACATATATCTTTCCATGCTTCTTGGACAACCAAAATTTTTCTGACTATTAGTTATATATATATATATATATATATATATATAATATATATATATATATATATATATATATATATATATAAGAAATTTGCAAAACGAAGTTTTCCAAAAAATAAGATGAATTATTTATCGACGCTTAAACGTTTCGGTTATTTAAACTTCATCAGGATAGATTATGGGGTGAAGAAATTGAAAAATAAACCGAAACGTTTAAGCGACGATAAATAAATAAATTTTTATTTTTGGTACACTTCAATTTTCAAATTTCTTAATATTGTCGGATTTATTTCCATATTTACTCCCATATATATATATATATATATATATATATATATATATATATATATATATATATATATAAGTGTATTTTGGCAGCATTTTTTCTTTTAAACATGTTTCGTTAAACTGTACTCACTATTCATATATATATATATATATATATATATATATATATATATATATATATATATATATATATAAACAAACTATATATAAAATAAACCAAACATTCTCTGTATGTATTCTCCCCGCAAATTAATATGTAAGTCCAAAATGAGTTCACAGCTTACATACATTCATACATTATTTGTAATGGAGTTTTAATGCTGTAGCCTTTGGCAATAACTAATACCTAATTATATCCGTTTTTGTATAACTACCTACAATGAATTTTAAAAGAAATATAACTTAAACAAAAAGTTGGTTTATACACTTATGTAGCGTTTGGTATAAACTAGTACCTAAAATATAAGTTTTGAATGCATAATATTCCAGTATATCTTTAGAAGAAAATTAACTTTTTTAATATAAGTTTGTAATGGGATTTACGGGGGGTGAACATTACCTTTGTCAAGTTTAATTTTAATCCAAAAGCAGTGCATGAGGCAGCATATAGGTTCACAATATTTTGAATATCCTCCTCAGTGTGAGCTAGAAAGCCAACATCATTGGTGTAAAGGAACTCTCTAATAAGTGTGTAGGATGTCTTTCACTTGGAGTTAAATCTTCTCAAGTCAAAAACTCTTCCTGTGGTTCTAAATTCCAAGAGGACGCCCTTCTCACAATGCTGGAATGCATAAGTTAATATCTATCACAGAAAATAATATTGAGAATTGTGTTGGGGCCAAGACATCTCTCTGCTTAACCCCGTTATCTATTGATATTTCATCCGACAATCTACAACTCATGAAGTATGATCACACGTGTGAACTTTCAGGATGTGGTGGAGACAGAAATTGTCAAAGAAAATCCAGTAGATGTTATAATTATGTACGTATAATCAAATTGTCAGAATCTTATAATAGGTGAGATATCTACCAAATTGGAAATACTTAAAACAAGTTTCACACACAAAAAAAAAAATCTGTGATAAGCATACATTAAAGAAATGTTAAGGTGAACTTAGTGTAAAGATTATCAACATTCTAAGTTCAAATCCTGGACAAGGCTGTTTGCATTTTGCTTTGCACTAATACCATAGTATTACACATTTATGTACTTTATTGTATTTAGTAGACTAAGTTAAACTAGGCCCTGATGAACATATACACATATTCTAACCAGTCTAGAAGAAGGAAAACTGAATTCAAACTTGTTAAACTCCACTTAAGAAGTTAAGCTTGTGCCAGATACTGCTCATGCAGCGGGTTATATATATATATATATATATATATAATATATATATATATATATATATATATAGTGCTTTTTTTAATTGGAGGAAGGAAAATATAGTACTTGATTACAATTGTAAGAGCTGTATTTATTATATTCTATACATTACTGGCAGATTATTACCGTCGGTTTGAAGGCATCATATGCCTTTCGTCAGATAAAACGCCTTGGAAGTGACATCTAAAATCTTGTTAGATGTCAATTCCAAGGCGATTTATGTGACGAAAGGCATATGATGCCTTCAAACCGGCGGTAATAATCTGGCAGTAATGTATATAATATAATATATATATATATATATATATATATATATATATATATATATATATTCTATACGTAATCAAAACAGGAAAATATAGCTGCTCAGCATAAGTACACTCCTTATAAATAATTATGCAATTTTGATTTGGGCCATAAGGTTTCACTACTGTAGAGTTTGGTAATAACTAATACTTAATGACATCTGTATTAATATCTATGTGTACACCCAAAACATTTAATAAATATAATTGTTTTTTAAATCAAAACTAATATCATTAAAGGCTAGCACAATGCAAGTGTAAGGAAAAATGAGGTAATTGTGATGTTGTTCGTTTACCTTTGATTTAACAAGGTAACAGTTCCATAACTGAGCTTTCTTCTTTCTTCGGACGAGGAGATCTTTCTACCAAAATATCAAGAATAAATCAAAGGTAAACGAACAACGTCATAGTTACCTCATTTTTCTTTACACTTGCATAGTTTGGTGGTTGGTTTTGAAGGCTATAACAATGCAAGTGTAAAGAAAATTAAGGTAACCATTGATTTATTATTAATATTTCGAAATATCAAGAATAAATCAAAGGTAAACAAATAACATCATAGATACCTTATTTTTCTTTACATTTGCATCGTGATAGCCATCAAAACCAACCACTAAAACCAATATGAACCTATTGCTTCAAGCAAATAATAAAACTCTTTTAATAATATCAGTTTTGATTAAGAAAACAATTATACTGTTTTGCATTTACATAGTTAATTTAGGCTATGATAAACATATGTACGATATGTAATGGTTATTGACTCAGTGTTAACTCATGATTTTAGACTTGGTGATAACTAATACTTAATAACACCCTTTTTGTAATCTTTCACTAGAAATGATTAATTTCCTTGTATTTTTGATTTAGAAAAAAATAAACTTTTCATAAAATGTATGTCTTATTATAAATAATACCTAATAATATCCGTTTTGATTGTATAATCTTGCACTAGAAATCATAAAATCCTTGTGTCTTTGGTTTAGGTGAAAATTAACCTTTTATAAAAAAGTTTTTTTTTAGGATTTGGTAATCACTAATTCTTAATAAAATCTGTTTTGATTGATTATTCTTTCACTAGAAATCAGAAAAAAAAACTTGTCTTCGGTTTTAATTGAAATTAATATTTTTATGAATTTTTTTTTTTCAATAAGGTTTGGAAATAACTAATACCTAATAATATCTGTTTTGATTTAGCCATCCTCCGGTAGAAATCATTAAATCCTAGTATCATTGGCTAAAAAGAAAATTAACTTTATATCTAAAAAATTTCTTTACGTTTTGGAAATTACTAATACCTAATAATATCTATTTCTCTGAATGTTTGAGATGAGGCTTGAAGATTAGTGTTATCTGCGTTATTCGGACTATTGTCCCCATCTTCATTGTTATTTGTACAACGTTTCGGCCGTTATACCCTCCGGCCTTCTTCATATATTTCTTGTCGGACTCGAGTTCGAAAAGAAGGTTCCCGAGTCCGACAAGAAATACCTGAAGAAGGCCGGAGGGTATATCGGCTGAATCGTTGTACAAATAACAATGAAGATGGGGACAATAGTCCGAATAACGCAGATAAATTTATTATAATGGAGATTGTGTGTTTTTTCTGTCTGTAACCGAAACTATATTCCTACTATCCTTTTATCTAAACCTCAATTATTAATAAAATTGTCTACATTATTAATACTGTTAACTATGTCTATATACTGACAACATGCAATTATATTTATATATACAACAAAATAGCGGTTTACAGAGTAAACGGGAAGGCTAATTTGCATATTAATATTAAAAATCGAATGTAATAAATATGTGCTTAGTATTATTGATTTCTAATTGTTTGGTTTTATTTTAATGAATATAAGCAAAAATCTCTTCAATGAATCTTAAATTAAATCCATTAACAAGAAAAAATAACTGTCATTTTATTCTTTACTTCCTCTTATAACTTAATACTTAAATTAGAAAAAATAACAATGAAAGACGAGAGTGATGGAAGAGTACGTTTCAGTTGTTCCATTTTTTATTGTACTCACTCTGTTTCAAATCTTTTATCATACTCCCTCTGTTTCAAATCATTTTATCTGTGTTCTTATTTAGTTTCATTAGCCTTTCTAATTTAATACACTATTTTATTATATTAAAACTTAAATACTTGCACCCGGAGGTTGCATATATTTGCTAGTACTAATAATATCTGTTTTGATTATGTACAATTACAGACGAAATCATAAAATCCTGCTATATTTGGCTTAGAAGGAAATTAGCTTCTTATAAAATATTTTTCTTTTGGGTTTGATAATAACTAATCTTGTTAAAACCAAGATTAGGTGCCTGTTTTTAACCGAAACTACGTCAGTGCTTACATCATAATACCCTCAGGAATGGCGAAAGTTTATCAATGAGTGTTTAATTTATTGTCAAAATCACCGAATTATATTATTTATTAACTATGTCCCAATGTAAATCTGAGTTAGATTTGCCTGAAAATAGCCCATCTTATAAGTGCGTTTAAAATCCTACAATATATCTTATATATCACTAAGAAATAAAGGTTTACATAATAATGGGGTTAATTTTCATACTGGTTTTGACAAAACCAGGTTTAACAAATAATTGTTTACTTTTATTGATCTCTAATATTATTGTTTTATTCTCCAACCTATTAAAATCAATCTTACGAATGATTTTATATAGAAACCAATCAAATTATAGTTAAAATAAGTGTAATTATTTTAAAAGGGTTCTTATTTAATTTCGTTAGTCTTTCTAATTTGATATATTTCATTACATTAAAACTTATATACTTACTACTGGGTGTGCATATACTTACAACTACCTAATGATATATGTTTTATACAATTTATAAAAAATAGTAAGGGTGTATAGAAACCAATAAGATTATAATTAAAGTAAGTGTAAGCTTTTTATATGGGTTCTTATTTAATTTCGTTAGTCTTTCTAATTTGATATATTTCATTACATTAAAACTTATATACTTACTACCGGGTGTGCATATTCTTACAAGTACCTAATAATATATGTTTTATACATTTTATTTTAAAAAATAGTAGGGGTGTATACATCTATGGGCGTTACTCTATTTACTAAGCTTAGTTAAATCAGGCACGGGTCCAAAATATGTGGAAATGTGGGTTAGGGGGATTGTATTGCATCAATTTACAAAGTGAGGGAGGGCATAATTGTCTTGAAAATAGGCTAGTGATACACGGCTTTATACTTTTGCTTGAACGACGACCACTCGCGCCAGTAAGAAATACTCTTCTATCTTAGCCGCTCGGCACACCATATAAATAACAAGAGAAAAAATGTTATCTGTGAGAGTCATCTATGTCTTCTTCTTTTTATCGCTGGAATTGTCATAGACATGGTAACTAACACTTAAACTTGTTCTCTGTACTTTTATACATAACCCAGGTAAGTCAATACAATACACCTTTAAAAAATGAGAGAGAGGGAGGGAGAGAGAGAGGGAGAGAGAGAGAGAGGGAGAGATAGAAAGAGTGTGTGTGTGTCTTAGTGTATGATAGAGAGAGAGAGAGAGAGAGAGAGAGAGAGAGAGAGAGATAGAGAGAGGGGAGAGAGAGGGGAGAGAGAGGAGAGAGAGAGAGAGTGTGTGTGTGACTTAACACTTCGTCACATTTCCAGGTACAGACGTGTTAAACTATACACATAATGTCAACATCTCTTTCTCGCTTTCTCTCTTTCTCTCCTCTGTCTCTCTGTCTCTCTCTGTCTGTCTGTCTGTCTTTCTCTCTCTTCTCTCTCTCATTCTTACTCTCTCTTTCTCACAGAAACAAACACACACACAACAAATGTTCTTTCAAGTTCTCCCCCTCTCTCTCTATCACACACACACACACACACACACACACACACACACACACATACATACATATATGCACACACACACATGCACACAATAAATGTTCTTTCACGTTCTCCCCCTTTCTTTCCCTCTCTCTCACTCACTCACACACAAACACACACACACATACACACAACAAATGTTCTTTCTCTCTGTGTCTCTGTCACTGTCTCTCTCTCTCTCTCATATAGACACATACACACAAGAAACCATATTTCAACCCACACTCTCTCTTCCCCCTATCTCTCTCTGTCTCTGTCTCTCTGTCTCTCTCTGTCTCTCTCTCTGTACAGGCATGAGTACATGATAATGTGAAGGCACGGTTTGCGTAACGGTTATTTTCGTAGGGAATGGAATTGGTGACCCGAATTCAAATCATGAACGAGGTTGTTTGAATTTTCACTTTTGAGTGTCCTAGGACAAGGCACGAATCCATTTGTTCTTCCCTTGAGAAATTGGTAAATAGTAGGACAGACTGTGTCCTTTAGCCTTTTTCTGTATAGGGAAGCCTATAATTTGAGAATTGGATTCTCGTTTATCACGGGATTTTGTATTAATCAAACATAAATCAACATAAAAATTATAATAAAATTTGGTTAATTTAGACCTTCCATATATGGGAAAATATCTTTTGTTACAATGGAGATTGTGTATCTGTCTGTAATGAAACTATATCACTACCCCAGTCACAAATCTCTTACATATCTACGTCACATTCTCCATGGTTTTATTTTTAACTGAACCTCAATTTGTTGGAATATTTTGGTATATAAGGTGTGCTACAATACACCACTTAAATTTATAGACTAAGCGAGGTCACGTGGTGTATACCTCAGCGAATCAACAGCCCAAACGTGGTTGGTTAACTACTTAATCGCTGATACCGAGAGACGTCCACTTGCAATCATTGACGAAGGACTGGCAAGACCGAGGAACACCAAGGAACAACCAAATTATTCTTTACCAAGGATCGCGCTCTGCTTAACACAAAGGATCTCGACTGGACAATCGCTCTTACTTGAAGCCTAAAGAATGGCCACTAAAGTCGTATCACAATTATTAATCAAATCGTTTTACATTTTATTAATACTGTTGGCCTTATCTACATACTAATAACATACAATTTTATTTATATATACAACGCAATAGTGTTAAAGTTAAGGGTAATTTGCATATTGTTCTTACAAATTTGATTTTAATAGATATTTGCTTGTTATTATTGATTTCTAATTGTTTCGTTTTATCTTAATAAATATGAGCAAGAATCTCGGAGATAAATCTTAAAAGGAATCCATTAACAAGAAGAAATAACTGTAATTTTATTCTTTACTTAATAATTTAACTAAATAGTGAAACAGACAATATATGATGAACACCGCTGGAGAAGCAAGGAAGAACTCATAAGCGACGTTTTCCTGTAGAACGCAGCACATGGAAACGCCAGCAAAAACTTACATTAACCAACTCTGTACGGATACTTGATGCTGCACAGAGGACCTGACAGGGCCAAGGAATGATAGAGACGTTTGGCGAGAGATTGTCATGGATATCCGGTAAGAAAAAGATAAGTGAACATCTTTTAGTGTTCTATTTCCATAATTCTTCCTAAGGATAATAATTGGTCATCTATATTAGTAATAAACATGGAGGCACATGGTGTAATGGTTACCGTCGTAGGAAATGGACACGGCGAGACGAGTCCAAATCCTGGACGAAGCTGCTTTCATTTCACATAGTGTTTATACTATTGGGTAAGGTATGCATCCAACTATTCTACCTCCAGCTCTGGGTAAATGATACGGCGAAATAGTGCAGATAACAATGAAGATGAGGACAATAGCCCGAATAATACAAATAATACTAATTATCAAGCCTCATCTCAAAAATTCAGAAAAAGAGTGCAGATAACAATGAAGATGAGGACAATAGTCCGAATAATACAAATAATACTAATTATCAAGCCTCGTCTCAAAAATTCAGAGAAATAGGGCAGATAACAATGAAGATGAGGACAATAGTCCGAATAATACAAATAATACTAATTATCAAGCCTCATCTCAAAAATTAAACTCTGCTTAAGAAAATGATATAATGTCACATCCTGATCGTGTGGATGGGTTGGTAAATATGTATATTAGTACTACTATCAAAAACATGCTCTCTATTGCAAGCTCGTGTCCTGAAGGTCTGAAAAACCGAAACGTTATAGCGTCGATATTACCACCAGTAATAAATTTCCACCCAGTATAACATTCCCTGTTTGTCTACTTTTCTCCACATATGTATAGATTATTGCTGCTTAACTTCGGGGATTCAATGGGGAATAGTGCTTTTAGAAGTAGATTCCAGCACCTGCACTCATTTTTACAGCAGCCCCGCTTTTTTATTTACATATTATTGGATTCAATTATTTCCTTCCCTTCACATTTTGAAAACGAACCCAACAATAATATATTACAGTGTCGGCAAACCGGAGTGGGAATTTTAGGCTTGTGAGAAGACGTTTTCTGGGGGGAGCTAAAGGGGGTGTGACTAACAACTTATATTCCTATTAAGATTCGGAATTTATCATTTCTTGCAACATCAAAAGAAAGACAAAAAGTTAATGTTCCGGATGTAGACTGTCTGTCACTCTTTGTATTTAACAACGACTACTGCAGCGACAGTAATTATCATAATTGGTATTATATATGCATTATGATTATAAAAACGGCAGTATGTCTAAACAAGACCCAACAAAATAGTAAATGTAGACTATGCGGTAATAGAGATGAGACCGTAAACCATGTACTATGCGAATGTAGCAAACTAGCACAACGGGAATACAAAACTAGACACGGCTAGGTTAGAAAGGTGATCCACTGGGAATTATGCAAAAAATTTAATTTTGACCATACAACAAAATGGCATATGCATAAACCAGAATCTGTTCTTGAGAACGAAACGCATAAAATTCTCTTGGACTTTGAAATAAAAACGGATCACCTTATCCCAGCAAGAAGACTAGACCTAGTGTTGATTAACAAAAAAGAAAGAACTTGTCAACTGGTGGATTTTTCAGTTCCAGCAGATCATAGGGTGAAGCTAAAGGAAAATTAAAAAATGGACAAATACCTGGATCTTGCCAGAGAACTGAAAAAAGTTATGGAATATGAAAGTCAAAGTGATACCAATTGTAGTTGGTGCACTTGGAACGGTCCCAAAATGATTGGGAAAGGGTTTGGAAAGTCTGGAAAACAGAGGAAGGATTGATACCACCCAGAACACTGCACTGTTACAATCTGCCAGAATACTCAGAAGAGTCCTGGAGACCTGAGGAGACTTGCTGTCACTCAGACTCCAGTGAAAGACCATCAGCTAACGCTGATGTGAAAACTCAAAAGGAGTAAATGATAATAATACTTGTTGTCACTCAGTCACCAGTGAAAGACCAGTGAAAGACCATCAACTAACGCTGGTATGAAAAACTCGAAATAATAATAACAATAAAGTTATAGCAATTCACACCCTGGATATAACCGTAGTGACGCACATTTTCAATATCATATTTAAATATAAAACAAAAAAAAACAACAACAAAAAACACCAAAAACAAATTAAATCCAATATAGGAAATGCAAAGTAGCAAATAAAAAAACAATAATGTAAAATTTAATATCGTGAAATAAACACAGTAGATTAAAAGACCCTCAAATAAATTCCACGAATTTTGGGTTAGCTTTTTTAAAAAATAATATTCTAAATGCAAATAAAAGAAAGCAATTCCTAAAATAATCAAACTGTGATACGTGAATTCTTAGCGATTTTTAAAGAATTGATTAGGAATAGAAAACGTATGTCTATGCAATGTTTAAAAAATCTACCTAACACCTAACTACAATGCGCAAAATCTTAAAGCCCAGAAATTAGACCAGAATATATCCATGACCAGAAATTCTGTAGAACATAGACAATAACAATCACCAGGACAGACAGTAAAACAAAAAGCACTTCGAGATCAAAACTAAAAACAGCCAGTCAACTTCTGAAGTGGAAAAAAGACTTCAAGAATCTGCTTGCAAACATCCCTAAAATCCCAGATGATACTGAAAAAATGAATAATAACATCCAGAATAGACTCTTTCAATATCATTTGCGTTATCTGAAGAAAAAAAAAGAGAAAAAAAAGAGAAAAAAACCTGGAATCTAAAGTTAGGAATCTAATAACCTGTCACAAAATTCATCATCCAAATGCAGACATAGATTGTATCAAAAGCAGAATACAATAGAAATCTATAAAACATAAATAGAAAGAAAAACAACTCTGCGGATACTTCAAGCAACAAACTGGAGATATTGCACATGAGAAGACCTGGACACGGCTAAGAAAGAAACTAAATCCCTTATAATTGCAGCACAAGACAATGTCATAAAAACAAACAAGTGTGAAAAACATGATAATAATATGTGCTAAGAAAAGAAGGGGAAGGGGTATCACCAACATTGAAGATAGTGTAGATGCGACAATCCGAGCACTTGAATACACTCATAACATCAAGGAAAGATTAATTGTAGCATGGCTGGGTGGAAAAGGTAATCCACTGGGAATTGTACAAGTAATTCAATTTTCACTATACAACTAAATGGTATATGCACAAACCGGAATCTATCCTCGGGAATGAGACGCATATAATTCTTTAAGATTTTGAGATACAGACGGATCACTTAATCCTGACTAGGAGACTAAATCTTCTATCAATTAACAAAAGAAAACTTGTGATCTCGTGGATTTTGCTGTCCCGGTGAATCTCGGAGTTAAGGTGAAAGAAAACGAAACGATAGACAAATACTTGGACCTAGCCAGAGAGCTGAAGAAAATTTGGGAGATGAAGATAAATGTCGAACCAGTTTTAATTTGAACCATTGGAACGGTTCCCAAGTGTTTGGAAAAGAGTCAGGAGGAAGTGGAAATCTGTAGAATCGAAACTATTCAAGCAACAGCACAGTGAAGATAAGCTATAGTACTCAGAAGAGTCCTGGGGACCCGAGGAGACTTGCTGTCACTCAGCCTCCTGTGAACCACCAGCTTAGGTGGGTGTGAAAAACCTTCATGATATAAATGAAATAAAGCTACTGCAATTCACACCCTGGATATACCAGTGATGACACACAGTTTCAATATAACAAACTGGGCGTTATCTGAAAAAAAAGAAAAAAAAAACAGAAAAATAGATGGATGCTAAATTTATGAATCTATTAACCTGCCACAAAATGCATCATCCAAATGCAGACATCAAGAGAGAAAATGGAGGAAGGGGATTAATGTAACTAGAATTGAACTACAAGACAACGAAGGATTTGGAAAGGGAGATAGAGGAATTGAAAATCAGAGGAAGAATCGAGGCCATTTTGGAAAATAGTGGGGCAGACAAGGCTCTTTAACATTGGAGAAGGAAAACTCTGAATTCAAACCTGTTAAATTCCGCTTAAGAAATTGACCTTGTGTTACACCCTACTCGTGCAGAGAGGATCTCAAATAAATATACAAGGGAGAGTAAAAAATTATCAGTACTTTCGCCATAACATATCATATGCAGATGAGCTCAGCTTCCATAAAACACGAGTCCTGATAAATTTTTATTTTCCGTCATAGATCCACACTGGGACCAGTAGATATACACAATATACTAGATTGTGCGTGATTTGAACCCTGATCGCTTGTGTATTTACTTCTCATACTGTCGTGTAGAAAAAGTCACTATAAGAGGAATAAAAATCTACTTCTAAAAAAAAAGGAAAAATCTAAGAAAGTCCGGTTGGTGTAGGGGTCCTCGCCTGTCTGCGTGACAGTCAGGGTTCGAATCACACACAAGGCGGTCTTCCTATCTATAGCTCTGCTGATGAGGCCTAATAGGCCGAAATGTACATACAGTGATTGATTTTTCTCGATCTGTTTAGCCTTACATTTGAATAGGTTTGCAAATTTAGGTACGACTTCAATTAAGCACATATTCTCCATATATATATATATATATATATATATATATATATATATATATATATATAGTCTTCCAAAGACACCGTGTTTCGTTATCATGTCTCCTCAGTGTAGCTAGACAACATGTTACCTCCGGCCGAGATAGAACCCCGACTGATTTTTCATCTTTCCGGCGTCTTAACCACTTGGCCATCAGCCACATGTAAGGTGGTGGGTGGTGGCTGGGTGTTTTCTTGACCTGGGTATGACGTTAAACTCTATCTGATGGTGGGGTTCAAGTTCTGGATGTCTGGATAATGTGAAGCAACTCTTCATTACCACTGCTCCCAGATCCACTCTGACCCGGAGTGGTAGTACCTGTTAGGGTCCCAACTATGGGTTAAATAGAAAATTTGTTTACAAAAAAAAATTCAGTTTAAAATTTCTTTCTAAACTATAACTACGAATCTTTGAAAACTTTGCCGACATTAAATGACCCACCGTGGTTGATATGTCAACAAACATAAAATGTCAGATACTGGTTTTGAAATCACTACTTAAAATCCTTTATCTCAGCCTATTCATACAATCACCCTCAGCCAAATACAACCGTTTAACTTAGTACTAGGATAAGCTAAACAATATCACAAACATATAATCCGGGTAACGTAGGACAATTGAAACACATGCGTACAAAGAATTGATTGACTTGACAGTTAAAAACCTGTTACCGATATTATAGTAACGTGAAATGATAGCTGTTCATAAAAAAAATACTGTTTTTTTTAAGTATGAATGAATGGTGAATCTAAGTGTTCAAATATACTAATATTTAAGAAATACAGTTGACTTACCATTATGTTCGAATTAATACTGTGAATGATATTAAAATCAGGAGATATTTATACTAATTGTTGTATACTAATAGTAAGTAAAATCATAAAATTTATTAGAATAAAAAAACGATTGAAATAAAAACTTACTTCTGCTCTCCTCAAATAAAATGTTGCATGCATCTATTAATCATTAATTAAATAATTATTTTGAATATTTTACACATCAATTTTCCACAAAATCGTAGGTATTTATTTATTTGTAAACATTTTAGTTAACTTCTTTTTACGGAAAAAGGGCGAGAGTAAAAAATATTTTTTTAAATTGTTTAAAAATTTAACAAATATTTTTTTCCATTTGAAATAATACAGTTTTTTAAAACTAATTTTATAGTTTATTTATACAAATTGTCATTATTACAGTGAAAAGGTTTGGTTTGGTTTATTTTGTTTTACGGCATATCAACCTCAGTGGGTCATTTAATGCCGTTTTAAAATATATCAATTCTTAATGGATAATACAATTTTTTTATGAATACATTTTTCTATTTAACCCATAGCTGGGACCCTAACAGGTACTACCACTCCGGGCCAGAGTGGACCACGAAGCAATGGTGATGAAGGGGTACTCCACATTCCCCAAACCTCCAAAACTGGAACCTCACCATCAGATAGAGTTTAACGTCATTCCCAGGACATGTAGACCCGCAGCCACCACCTTCTAGCACCCATATGATAAAAAGGGATTGGTGCTTGCCATAAGAGCAATAGGGTTGGGAAAATCATATAGGTGCTAGGGCTTGACGTGACCAGCCGATTGATCGGAGGGGGCCTCTCCGATCGCCCGTCTAGCCCAAGATAGGGCCAAAGTGGAGTATTGCAAGTCATGAACTGCTCATTCACATGGGCTCTATCCTTTAGCATCACGGGTCGCCACCCAGGACCAACAGGTGGTCCCATTGGGGGGAGTCTTACCCCTCTGCAGAGGTGCAGTCGGTGCATTCTTACGCCCCAGCCGACAGGACACAATGAAAAGGATTCAAATGTTGAATTATAAGGAATAGATTTTATTCATTTTATCAATATTAATATTGAATATTAAAAAAAGATTAATGTTTAAAAAAATACTTACTTAAAAGCATCATATTCAATGTTGTGCTTTACTCTATGTATTAATGATTTGGATATTACAGTGACGTAGTTTCAGTTACAGACAGATAGACAGCAAATCTCCATTATTAATAGGTTGTATCTGTAATTCCGCCATCTGATCTATTTATTATTACTTTTATAATAAAATCAATTATCTTATCATGACTTATTTCAAAGAGCCAAATAATTAACTTTACAGAGCCTATCAATAATATGCACGCTCCAGGCGTAAGTATTTAAGATTTAATATAATGAAATAAATTAAATTAGAAAGATTAATGAAATTATATAAGAACGTTTATAAAAAGATTACTTTTATCTTAATATATTTTAATTGTTTTTTATATAAAATCATTCATAGGATTGATTTTTAATACGTTGGTGTATAATATAATGATATTAGAGATCGATATGGCCAAGTAATTATTCATTAAATCCGGTTTTGTTAAATAACAACAACAACAACAACAACAATTAAAAGAAGAAGAAAAAGAAGAAGAACAACAACAACAATTAAAGGAAGAAGAACAACAACAACAACAATTAAAAGAAGAAGAAGAAAAAGAAGAAGAACAACAACAACAACAAAAATTAAGGAAGAACAAGACAACAACAACAACAATTAAAGTAAGGAGAAGAAGAACAACAACAACAACAATTAAAGGAAGAAGAAGAAGAACAACAACAACAACAATTAAAGTAAGGAGAAGAAGAAGAACAACAACAATTAAGTAAGGAGAAGAAGAAGAAGAACAACAACAACAATTAAAGGAAGAACAAGAACAACAACAACAACAACAATTAAAGGAAGAAGAAGAAGAAAAGAAGAAGAACAACAACAATTAAAGGAAGAAGAAGAAGAACAACAACAACAACAACAATTAAAGGAAGAAGAAGAAAAAACAACAACAACAACAATTAAAGTAAGGAGAAGAAGAAGAACAACAACAACAATTAAAGGAAGAAGAAGAAGAAGAAGAAGAAGAAGAAGAAGAAGAAGAAGAAGAAGAAGAAGAAGGGGGAAGTAAGGAGAGCAAGAAAAATAAGGGAAGTGAGGAGAGCAAGCACAAGAACAGAAAGGGAAATAACGAGAAGAAGAAGAAGAAGAAGAAGAAGAAGAAGAAGAAGAAGAAGAAGAAGAATTAAAGGAAAACTAATTCTGTCGTGTGGTAACGAAACATGCAGATTTCAAGAGACACATGTGAGAAATCAGGGCGTAGGGCCTGCTTACAACGAGAGTAATCCATCATGTATATAAAGTTCATGTCGTGTAGTCGTGGGTGCGGTGTTGATGGCTGGGTAGGCGTATTACATGTAATCTCTCACTTTCTCTCGCTTTTTATTTCAATTTTCATTTTTTTGCTTTTCGTGCTTTTTATTTTTTTTAATAGACTGTTAAAGTAAAATGAAAAAAAAAAAAAAATGTTTCTAGATATTTGTGTGGACACCTAAAACGATTTGTTTCATAATTTCTATACATGGCTAAACCGTTGGACAAAATACCAACCACATACGTCGTACGCCGTGGATTTATTCATCTAATTCATTTTTTTTTCTTGTCATTTCAGCTTGTCTAAACTTCACGGCCTCTAAATCGTTGCTATTTCTTTTTATCTTAAGAAAATTTCTCGGAAACAAGCGGAAGTACCAGTAAATGTGATGGCTCCAGATGAAGATCAAAATATACCGTCGATGAGTCTTAGAATACGCTATATATATATATATATATATATATATATATATATATATATATATATATATGTAGAATTAAACAAAAGTCACATCTCCTGTTTAACAATTTTATTTTTGATCCTTTCTAATTTTCTGGCCAACTTTTTAATGTTTGGGTGGATGGGTGTATAAGTCCACCAAAGTTCAGTTCCCGAGTACTTTCGGCACTTCGAAGTGCCATCATCAGGGGTGATGTATTCCAGTTTTTTTATTTAAAGAGTTTTTTTTTATCCACCAATTCCATCCAAACATTAAAAAGTTGGCCAGAAAACTCGAAAAGATCAAAAATAAAATTGTTAAACAGGAGATGTTCCTTTTGTTTAATTCTACATGTATAAATGAAAGAATGCTGCCCAAATACACACACACACACACACACACACACACACACATATATATTATATATATATATATATATATATGAGAGTACGTAAATAAACAATGAGCTTATTTGATATGACTTTTTTAGCCGACAATTTTTTGTGGATATGTGCTTAATTGAAGTCATACCTAATTTTGAAAATAGATTATTTAATGATTAATGATTAATGAATTTAGGCGGGCATATATGTTCAAATGTAAGGCTAAACAAATCGAGAAAATGTAAATCCCTGAATGTACATTTCGACCTATTAGGTCTCATCAGCAAGGTTATAGACATGGGAGACTGCTCCATGTGTGTCTCGAAACCTCGACTGCCAAGCTGACAGGCGGAGATTGAACATATATGCCCGCCTAAATTCATTAATTATTAACTGATTAATTTCCAAAATTAGGTATGATTTCAATTAAGTACATATCCCCCAATATATATATATAATATATATATATATGTATATATATATTTGTGTGTATATACATACACACACACACACATATATATATATATGTGTGTGTGTGTGTGTGTCAATAACTTTGACTGCTCTTCTCCACCAAGCGATCCATATTCACCTTCCACGATTGTGCTGCAGCATATAAGCCCTCAATATATATAATCCAAAAGTCCAGAGAAGAAATCTTCCTTACGATACAAGAATTTTATTTAAAATAACTGTCGCTGTTTGAGAGGTCAATGTGTGCTCTTAATGTTAGAGTCACAGAGCAAATATATAAGTAAAGAAATAACAAAAGACTTAGAGATTTAGCGTTATAGTCTATTTCAGGAAGCTCCCTGAAATAGACTATAACGCTAAATCTCTAAGTCTTTTGTTATTTCTTTACTTATATATACATCAATAACTTTAACCATTCTTCTCCACCGAGTGATCCATATTTCATATTTATCTTCCACCATTGGTCGACAGCTTTGGGATAATCCTGATTGTGCCACTCCTGATGCCACCGACACACACCACACACACACATATATATATATATATATATATATATATATGTGTGTGTGTGTGTGTGTGTGTGTGTGTGTGTGTGTGTGTGTAGTCATCCACAGACACCGTGTTTCGACGTATCATGCCTCTTCAGTGAGGCTAGATTTAGCTAGCTACCTCCGACCGAATATATATATATATATATATATATATATATATATATAATACCTTGAATAAAATATTATGGTACGTTACCGTTACAAAAGATTCGTGCGTATTACGAAATCCTCAGACGGTTGAATATTGACCTATTCACTATTACATCGTCTAAGGAATGCCTAAACGCATGAAATTTAATTTTAGTAACGGTCATTTAGTGCCATAATATTGTATTTGAGATTTTAAATCAGCTCTGCTAATTTAGCTTTGAGCACATATACAAACACTTTTCATATTTGCTATCCTTCATTATATATATTTATTCAAAATCTAACTACACTAACTAAGCCAGTTTTTGTGTAACCGGAAAGAAGTTTACTTAAAGGTTATTACCTATCAATCATCTAACCCTTCAGATTTTGAATTTCAATGACTTTTAATTCAAAATCTAACTACACTAACCAGGCCAGTCTTTGTGTAACCGGAAAGAAGTTTACTTAAAGGTTATTACCTATCAATCATCTAACCCTTCAGATTTTGAATTTCAATATATAATGAAGGATAGCGAATATGAAAAGTGTTTGCATAAGTGCTCTAATCCTGGACAGGTTGACATATATATATATATATATATAATATATATATATATATATATATATATATATACTAATCCTATTAGTAAACACTTGCGGTAAGAAAAAGAACCCGGTAGATAATTTGTTAGTAAAAATATACTACCAAATCTCACCTGTGGGAAAAACTAAAAAACTAAAAGACCAAGAGAGTCACACCAACCGAAAATAATCGATTAACACTATAACACTTTATAACTATATATATATATATATATATATATATATATATATATATATATTGTTGTTGGCATCTGTCCGTCTACTACTGACGATGGCGTAGTGTCCACTTTTTAAACCTTTTTTTAATCTGCAACTGCGTTAGTGGCTGAACAGAATGGTATATATATGAATGGCAATATCTGGTGCAGTGATTGCAAACAAACAGTGATGCTTGCTGGAGTTGCTTTTGTCTCTCCTTCCTTTTGACTCTCTTTTCTGTGGCGGCTACTTTCTTCTCTTTTCCATTACTCTTCCCTTGTTTGACGAGGAGGCGCCAGGTCGCACGATCTTCTGCACAAGCCTCCCATGTGTTGGTGTTGATGTGGCATGTCTTCATGAACCTCTTGCAGACATCTTTAAAGCGCAGGCGTTGTCTCCCTACCGGTCCGGTGCCCTCTACTAATTCACATTACAATAAGTCTTTGGAGATGCAGCATTTGTCCCTCCTCCTGACGTGACCAAGCCAACGCAGGCGTCTCTCGCAGATAATGGAGGGCATGCTGTCCATGTTTGCTCGTTCCAGTACGTCTGTGTTGGGCACTTTGTCCTGCCAGCGTATGCGTAGAATGCGGTGTAGGCATCTGAGGTAGAAATTGTCCACTTTCCTCACGTGGCAGGAGTATGTGATCCAGGCTTCGCTACTGCAGAGGAGAGTACTGAGAACGCATGCTTTGTAGACGCGCAATTTGATTCTCTTAGAAAGGCTGGCATTTTTCCAGACGCTCTGGCTCAGTTTGGCCATAACTGACGCCGATCTAGCGATTCTGCTGTTGACCTCACTATCAGTGGTAACTGAATTGGCAATCGTGGACCCAAGGTACTTGAAGCTCTCCGCTGCTTCCAGGCTCTACCCGTTGATGACAATGTTTGGAGGGGTGTCTGCACTTTGTGGCATGACTTTTGTCTCATTTAGACTTATGTTAAGCCCAAACTCATTGTAAGCCTGTGTGAGTCGATTGACAAGCAGTTGCAGTCCGTGTTCAGTGTGTGACGTTTAGGCTGCGTCATCGGCGAATATATATATATAGAGAGAGAGAGAGAAACCAAAATATAGAAAATAAGCAGAAACTAAATGGATTCTAAAATTACAAACTCACGTGAGGGGACTGAACGCTGGCATCGGAATACTCCGTTATTATTATTTTTTTTTACAGACGCTGCCGCTGTCAATAACAACAGAGATAAAAGATCCGCCGAACAGGAACAACAGTCATTTGATAAAGGGTATCTAACGAACCCGAAAATTTATGATAGAAATAATAATTAAAAAAATAAGTGAATCCAATACTCCATAACATCGAGTTCATTCATTTATTTTTATCTGCTTCGTAATAACGCCCAACTTAAACACACACACACACACACACACACACACACACACATATATATATATATATATATATATATATATATATATATATATGCACATGCCGAATCCTTGTTACATAGCCTAGAAAAGTCGGCCTATACGTAAACTCTGATAAAACTGAGTTCATCTCTTTTGAAAACAAAAGCGACATCTCAACTATCGATGGCAAACTCCTAAACTCGGTAGGACAATTTAGATACTTAGGCAGTAATATCTTCTCTACAGAAAATAATCTTAATGCACGTATAGGAAAGGCTATAAATAATTTATCGGTCATATAGAAATCCAATCTCACAGACAAGTTAAAGAGACAGTTCTTCCAGGCCGTTGTCCTGTCAGTACTGCTGTACAGCTTCACCACCTGGACCTTAACTAGCGACTAGAGAATAGACTAGATGGGAGCTGCACAAGAATGCTGCATGTTGAAACAACACGCCACGAGAAAACAGCTATACGGCCACCTGCCACATACTACCTAAATCATCCGAGTAAGACGGACAAGACACGCGGTACACTGCTGGAGAAGCAAGGACGAACTCATAAGCGACGTCCTCCCGTGGAAGCCAGCACATGCGCACGCCAGTGTGGGTCGACCAACAAAGACGTACATTGACCAGCTCTGTGCGGATATAGAATGCTGCATAGAGGACCTCCCGAGAATGATGAGCGATAGGGAGGGATGGAGAGAGATTATCATGAATATCCGTGCTAACAGCGCAACATGATAATGATGATGATATATATATATATATATATAAGTTAATAGAAAGGAAATGAATCCGACCGTATGAGTATAGGTAAAAGGATATGAAAACAACACAATATGCTGTTAAAGTGAAAATATTTTCTATCATATTCATAGCTAATATTGAACAATATTTCGATTCATAAATAAATATATTTGAAACTACCGCATAACTTTTTTGCAACATCAATGTTTTCGTTTTGAATTCATATTATTTTCGTCTCCGCCCTTGTTAAGTCCGGAGTAAAACAAGCTCTGAAGATGATTTTAATAAATCGAAATATTGTTCAATATTAGCTACGAATATGATATAAAATATTTTCACTTTAATAGCATATTGTGTTGTTTTCGTATCCTTTTATCTATACTTATATATATATATATATATATATATATATATAATATATATATATATATATATATCTTGGCATTGAAAATCATTTCAAAGCTTACAAATGGCTGTTAGGAATCTGCCAATAAAATTTTGTATAGAAAATAATTAATAAATTTTGGTTTGGTGGTTGGTTTTAAACGCTGTCACAGTTTAAGTGTAAAGAAAAACGACGTAACTGACGTTGTTCATTTACCTTTGATTTCTTTTCTTAATATTTCGGGATGTAAAATCCCTTTGTCAGAAGATTTTTGAAAGTATGAAGCCTTTAAAGGGAGATGTTGACCGCTGATGGAATCTGCCCATTCTGTTGTAGTTTGTGATTGTGTGTATGCTTGTTGAATAATGTCTTATTCGTGTGTGTGTGTGTGTGTGTGTGTGTGTGCGTGCGGCTGCCGTATGCTGGCTATCAACTCGTGCACGAGCAATATCATTTCCTATTATTTTATTTTTGTTCTTTTTCTCACTCTTTTCATTTTTCATTTATTTGTTGGCATTCACGAAGATGACTCTTCAGTCCACTGAAGGATCTACTACAAAGTAAACTTACTTGCGTGCTAGTAGCATTTGACACTGTATCCTTGTGTTTTCTCAGATGACTCACCAGGCCAGTCCTGGAGAGTCATATCTTTCCACGTGAATTACATGTTGGAACCTTTTCCCTTTGGATGTTGCTGGACTGAAATTCACTCTTTCTAACAGCCCGTTTCAATGTTTGCCTCTCAAGCCCCCTTTCATGAGACCGAAGAGATTTAAACATTATTCTAGTGACTAAAAGTGAAATTGGTAGTGAAGAAGTGACTCAAAGAACAGTCAATAGAATTTTACGCTCTCATTCGAAGGTGGAACGTTGCTATTGAGAGAAATGGTGACTATGTGAAGTAGTAGTGATGTGATCCACAGAGGACCAGCTTCATTTTGATGTATGATTCATGTTCCTGTGTTAGTAATTATACCTGTCCTAAACAAAAACATTCGAGGAATAAATAATTGATTGATTGATTGATTTTAATGCTATGTCAACTTGTCCAGGATTATTTTATGTCTATAGGTTAGGGAATTACATTCATTGTACATTTAGATTTAGATTTTTTTGTGTAGTTGTTTCTTAGACGATTTTTTAGCTCATTGTTATATGACATCAACTATTCCCATCTAATACAAATATCTACACAGCTGTATGTTTTCAAGTATTCCTATCTAATACTAATAAACATATCGTTTCAAGCAATCATTTTTATTCAATAACATTCATTTGTTTGCACACAGTTATATGGCTTTAATTAACTAATAATAATCCTTAGTATATAAATATAGATTAGTAACTATTCTTTATAAAATTAAATTACAGTATTGTTGCTGTTTCGATACCGGCCCTCACCAACGCAGTGTATGAGTAGCACAGTTGTCTGTGCGGTAATGTAAGGAGCTGATGGTAGGTGTGGTGCTCCATCTCAAACGCCAAAACAATCTCCTTGATCTAGCGCTAATGAAAAGGAGATAGACTCCCTCGCTGTCTGGCTGATACCGACTTTATGCCACCCGACGACTTACTTTTATATCATCTAGTATTTTTATACTGTTTCCATAGATGGAAGTCTAACAGGTACTACCATTCTGGGTCAGATTGGGTCTAGGAGTAATGGCAATAAAAGGGCACTCCATTCTCCCTAAATCTCCAATTAGGAAAAAAAAAACAATCTCCCTAGACTAGCACTAGGGAAAAGGGTGATAGACTCCCTCACTGTTCCGCTGATACCGACAATAGGCTACTCTAACGACTACTATCCCTTTTAAAGGGGATATAGTCGGTGGTAGATTTTGTGCTAAAATTAGGAACATAGACAATCTCCCTGAACTAGCGCTAGTGAAAAGGATATAGACTCCCTCGCTGTTCTTTTGATACTAAGAATAGGCCACTCTACTGACTTTACTAATCCTTTGAAGGACATATTCTCGGTGGTAGGTGTGACGCCCAAATTAGGGGAAAAAAGCATTTCCCTGGACTAGCACTAGGAAAAAGAGGTTACTCGCTCGCTGTTCGGCTGATACCGACCATAGGTCACTCTATCGACTTTACTATCCCTTTAAAGGGGGTATAGCCTGTGCTAAGTAAGGCGCTAATATTAGAAACAAAAACAATCTCCCTGAACTATCGCTAGTGAAAAGGGGATAGACTCCCTCGCTTTCGCTGACATCGACAATAGACCACTCTACCGATTTTTCTATCCCTTTGAAAGAGTTAAAGTCATTATATTCTATCCTCGCTAACAGGGTGGCATTTTTTCTTTCTTTCTTTCTTTCTTTCTTTCTTTCTTTCTTTGTATAACCATCTTCCCTTCTTTTTTCTCCTCCTTAAACCTTCCTTTCTATACCTTTTTAAAATCCCCTCTTTTTAAAAGGACATCAATGAAGTAGTAAGTGTTTAGATGTTTAAGATAGGGGGAAGGGGGTTTTCTTTTTAAATTGAAGTGAGAAATAATTATCAATTAATTGATTGTAATGATTTTTTTTTTTATATTTCATAAGCTGCTCACTCTCCACCTCTGATAACCCCCTAAATAAAAACGAAAGAAAATAGAAAAAAAATTGATGATTATTTAAAAATAAATAATTCCTGATCGAAATGCCGCCATGATTGATCGAGCTAGGTGTGAGTGAACAGATTGCTTGGCATACACCGTGAATTATGGAAGACGATAGTCAATTATCCTTCTGGATTCGTTGCTGCGTCATAAAATTGCAAGGGTGAATATAAGTAGGCGCGCGCGAAGCATACACACCGGCAAGTGTCCGTGAGTGCGTGTGTACGACAGTATGAATTCAGTATCTGTGATTATGACACGGTGAGGGGCAGTGCCCGGCGAGACGGGGGGGGGGCGGTGGGGGTGAGGATTTAGGGTGTATCGCTGAAGCTGTGGCTCGAGTACCAGAATAGAAAGGCGCACTAAATCAGTTGTTCATTTCATTCTGCTTTGATAGAGAATATACGTTAACAGATGTTCCTCCCCAAAACGAACGCCGGCAGATCACGTGGTAACCCTCACGTCGATTGTCCCCTGGCGTCTAACTGTATTCCCGCACTTGCCCGTTTTTCACGCCTTTTTTTCTTTTTCTTTTCTTTTTTTTTTTTATAGATATTTTTCTTTTATAATTTTGCCGATCAATCATCAACATACCAGAAACAGGCATTTTTTGGTGTGTGAATCTTGATCGTCTTTGCGGTAAGGTGAAGCCGAAAAGAGAGTTAAGATCAAATTTTTTATTCATTTATTCATAACGCGTATGAAGCCGCAATGGTCACCACAACTGGCCCTCATTTACTATCGTCTGACCACTAACTTCACAGCCTTTTGTTACACTTTTCCATTAGAGTCGCTGCAAGCTGCTTTGACTGGCGCTATTATCATTCGGGTAAAGGGTGTGATGCGTTGTGGTAAGATGGCGGACAGGAACAAGAGAAATGGGGAAATAACGGAATCTATGAGTAGAGCTAAAAAAAAATGAAAACACTGGAAAGATGAGAAAAATGGAAAAAAAGTTCATATGGCAGATATTAAAAGTGAAAGACTTGGTCAAAAAGTAAGAATTTCAATTAGTTGGTTGGTTGGATTTTATGGTGTGTAAACTCCTGTTGGGTTATTTTATGCCGAAGAATTTTTGTTTCATTCAGTCTTGATGGGTACTCATTTTTTTTAAAACTCAATTTGTTTTTAGACACATTTTAAAAACTTATTTTGTTTTATCTAACCCATAGATGGGACCCTAACATGTACTACCTCTCCGGGTCAGAGTGGACCAGGGAGTAATGGTGATGAAGAGGTATTCCACATTCCCCAGATAATTGGAACTTCACCATTAGATAGAGTTTTACGTCAGACTCAGGAGAATAAGACCCTCAGGCAGCACCTTATAGTACATATATGATAAAAATGGTAAGCGCGCGGTGTAATGGTTAAATTCATGGGAAATGGACTCGTCGCTCCCAGTTCAAATCCTGGACGTGGTAATTGCATTTCACTTAGCGCTAATACCCTTGGGAAAGGTATGAATCCTAATCTCCCTCCAGCTATGGGTAAATAGCAGGGTAGACTGGGTTCTTTAACCATGGCTAGGTAACCAGTCTAGGAAAAGGAAAACTCTGAATTTCAAGCCTATTGAACTCCGCTTAAAAATTGACCTTGTGTCGTATCCAGCTCGTGCGGAGGAGTTAGTAAATATATATATAATAAAAATGGTTGGGGCTTGCCATGCGGGCAATAGAGTTGGGACAATCATGTAGGTGCTAGGACTTGATGTGATCAGCTGATTGATCGGAGAGGGTCTCTTCGACCGATCGTCTATCCTAAGTAATGAGAATTCAAAGAGAAATTCGAAAGAAAAAAATTAGGGAGTAAAGTATAGAGAGAAAGGTGTTATATCAGGTACAAAATAGATTAAAAAGGAAAGTGTATTAAC
>CM042144.1:66985495-67012995 GCA_023376005.1 Doryteuthis pealeii | reverse complement strand
AGTAGTAGTAGTATATCACTTCATGCAAGTTTTTCAAACCGCGTTCACGGGTGGTCTTTCACTGGACTCTTCTGAGTATTCTAGCCAATGCTGTTGTTCTTCCTTTGATTTCCTGTTCCTCTAGTCTATTTTCTAAGCTTTTGGGGATCATTCCAAGTGCACCAACTACAATTGATATCATTTTAACCCTCATATTCCACAATTTCTAAAATCAAGTTATCATGCTGTAGTATATCCACAGGTCTTGCTAATAATAATAACAATGGTGGTGCTGATGATCAATATCAGGTTAGTGAACGACATTACATTTACTCTTAACGTGATGTAATATAATACTTTAAAAATTCTAACCTATTTAACAGATGTTTCTGTTCCTATTGATTAATTGTCACCTGTGCATTTTCAAGATTGATGTGCTTTGCAAATGCCGACCCGAGATCTGCTTCACAATCAGCCCTTTCTTTCACATGATACGTTAACTGATATTTAACTTACAACTTTACAATAGAAAAGTCTCTTTTTCTGACAAAATCACTGGGTTTTTCTTCTTTTTTTTTTCTGATACGTGGTTGGTTACCTATCTATCTTGATTTTTTTGGCTCTCTTCAACTTTATCAACACTTTTACTTTTAATTCATTTTCGTTTACGTCTCTTTGGATCCGTGTTCAATAAATATGTAAGTAGAGTCGGTGGAATAGCCTAAAGTCGATATCAGCCAGACAGCAAGGGTGTGTATCCCCTTTTCACTAGCGCTACACCTAGGGGATTGTGTTGGTCGAGCACCGCACCAACTATCAACTCCTCATCTTACCGCTGAGTTGAAATCGAACCCGGAACCTTGTGGTTCCTAGTCGGATGCTCTACCGACTGAGCTAAACCAACCCATAATAAATAAAAAAGAAGATTAAAATCCTCTTTGGTCCTTACTGAGGCTATACGAGCGATCGGAGAGACACCTGCAATCAATCGGCTTTCAAGTTAAGCTCTAGCTAGTGAAAAGGTGATAGACTCTAGCACCTATATGATTGCCCCGACCCTATTGACCTCATGGCAACTCCTTTTATCCTATATGTGCTAGAAGGCGATAGCTGAGGGTCTTAGAGTACTGGGTATAACGTTAAACTGCATATAATGGTGAAGTTCCAGTTCTAAAGCTCTGGGGTGTGTGTAGTACGACTTTATTGTCATTACTTCCAAGGTCCACCCTTACTCGGAGTGGTAGTACCTGTTAGGGTCCCATCTATGGTTTAAATAGATTAAAAAAAGGAATTTACAAAAATGTGTTTGAAAAGATTGAGTTTGAAAAAAATTGAATACCAAATAAGAATGCCGTAAAATCTAACCAACCAAACATATATTCATGCTGCAAGCACCAGTTCCCACGAGATCAGTGATGAGCCTGTTCAATACGTAATTGAGTGACCAATTAAGCAACAGCATGTACTGTATAAAAAACTTAGTCCTTTGTTTATCAAAATGAGTTGATTCAGTATTAAATGACCCAAAAAGATTTGATATGGCATGAAACGAAACAACTAGCCATTGAACTTTAACCCTGGCATAGCAGCATAACCCTTCAACATTTTGGTGTGTGGTCTCCTGTGGTCGGATTCACAAAAATGAACTGAATGGGTCACACGCTGGTGAATCTAACAGTTTGGCAAGTGATTAATGGAATCACTAGGCGGATGTTATCGTAGTATCTTGACGGATAGACTGTTCGATTTCAGGGAGTAGATTGGCTGCTGTTCTCTTTCGAACTGTATATAGAAACGTTTGTCTTGCCTTGCAGCATATCAATGTTTTTAAAAAGAAATTGAATACTCAACAAGGGGCGGTAGAGAGTTCGGCTAGGAACCACAAGGTTCCTAGTTCGATACCGGCCCTCGCCAACGCAGTGTATGAGTAGTACAGGGAACTGTGCGGTAAAGTGAGGAGCTGACTGTAGGTGTGGCGCCCGGCCTCAAACGCTAAAAACAATCTCCTTGGTCTAGCGCTAGTGAAAAGGTGATAGACTCCCTCGCTGTCTGGCTGATACCGACTCTACGCCTCCCCGACGACTTTACGATTTACCCCTATTATATCTTTATCTTACAAAATAAATTCCATCAATCCCTTTTGTCATCCCAGGCTTACTCGAACATTATTCAAAGCATCAAATTCCTGAAAAAAATATTGGTTTGTTTTTTGTTTTACGGCATATCAATCTCGGTGGGTCATTTAATACCGACTAAGTTTTGGATTCGTACCGATAGTTTGGTAGAAAAGAAATGTATATATGTATAGATTTTAACTATTGTTCAATTACTCATATTTTTTTAGTACAATCCCACATCTTTTAGGAAATGTAAAATCCTGGATAATCTTATTTTTGTGAAAAGTTTTTTTTTAATTACTTGCTTGGTAGTATTTTGTTCACACTAGATCAAAGTATACACACTCTAGCCGTATATATTTCACTGTAAATCTCTCTTGGCATGTAGTATATATTGGGGATTCTGTGCCCTCCCACTGGAATATTTTGGTATATAAACCGTGCTGCAATCTACCACTTTAATTCATAGACTAAGCGAGGTCATGCGGATTAAACCTCAGCAAATCAACAGCCCGAATACGTGGTTGGTTACCTATTTAATCGGTTGATTTTGACAGACGACTATTTTGCAAACAACATGCAAACACTGAGGAGCACCAAGGAACAACCAAAGGATAAAACCCAATATTAAGGGAAACTAAGGAGCAACCAAAGGATTATTCTCTAAGTATCACGCTCTGCTTAACACAAAAGATCTCCGCTGAACAGCGCTCTTGCTTGAACCCCTAAGGATGGCCACAAAATCGAAACATTAAATGAGGATGGATGATGTAGGTTTGGCCTATTTGAAAATTGGTTAGCTAAACCTGTTCTATTTTTGTTGCATTTTGAATTCCATTCTCGAATGGAAGGTTTAATGTTTTGAAAAAAGATTATGAAACAGTATGAAAAATTATGGTTTGGTTTGGATTGGTTTGTTTTTGTTTTACGGCATATCAACCTCAGTGGGTTATTTAATGCCGATAAAGTTTTGAAATAAATCAATTCTTAATGGATAATACAATTTTGTTGATCAACTCATGTTTTTCTATTTAACCCATAGATGGGACACTAACAGGTACTACCACTCCGCTTAGTGTTAATGTTGCTAGTACAACGACTTCGTTGTTGTTATTCTACATCGCCGAAAAATGTATCGCTTGTTTCGCCTTTTAACATTTCTGATATTTTGATACTTTACTGCTTGAAAATAAAGTAATAAATTAAGTAAAAAAAGAAAAAAGACGTAAAAACCCGACTTTTTAAGAACAAAAGGGGAAACAAAACTATAACCTTTAGTTTAAAAGACAGATGTTCATTCCCCTTTACAAAATGCTAATAACCTGAAAAAGTCAAAAGCAAATGTTTAACCATTCTGATCTAACATTAAAGGAATACTAATTAGCTTGACAATGTTGGGAGAAAATATAAGATCAGATCTTATAAGATCTTATTTTGTAAGAGACACATAAGTTTTGTTTATATATTAATACATTTTAATACAATATATTATCTCCATATCCATACATTAATACAATATATTATCTATATATTAATACATTAATACAATAAATTATCTATATATTAATACATTAATATATTAATACAATATATTATCTATATATTAATACATGAATAAAATATATTATCTATATATTAATACATTAATTCATTAATACAATATATTATCTATATATTAATACATTAATATATTAATACAATATATCATCTATATATTAATACATCAATACAATAAATTATCTATATATTAATACATTAATATATTAATACAATATATTATCTATATATTAATACACCAATACAATATATTATCGATATATTAATACATTAATACAATATATTATCTATATATTAATACATTAATACAATAAATTATCTATATATTAATACATTAATATATTAATACAATATATATTATCTATATATTAATACATTAATACAATATATTATCTATATATTAATACATTAATTCATTAATACAATATATTATCTATATATTAATACATTAATACAATATATTATCTACATAATAATATGTTAATACAATATATTATCTATATATTAATAGATCAGTACAATATATTATCTAGACTAGTAAATATATGCACCCTACGGGTGCCAGTATTTCAGTTTTAATCTAATAAAATATTATATTAAATTAGAAAGGGTAATGAAACTAAATAAGAATGCAGATAAACAGATTTGAAACAGAGCGGTGTATGATCGAAAAATAGGACAACTGAAACTTACTCATCCTTCACTCTTGTCTTTCATTGCTAATTTTTCTTACTTTAACTATTCATTTAAAATAGGAAGTAAATAATAAAATTACAGTTATTTCTTCTTGTTAATGGATTTCTTTTAAGATTTATCCCCGATATTTTTGCTCATATTCATTCAGATAAAACCAAACAATTAGAAATCAATAATACTTAGCATATATTTATTAAAATCAAATTTTTAATATCAATATGCAAATTAGCCTTCCCGTTCACACTATAAACCGATATTTTGTCGTATATATAAATACAATTGCATGTTATTAGTATATTGATATGGTCAACAGTATTAATAATGTAAAACAATTTTATTAGTAATTGAAGTTTAAACGAAAATAAAATGGAATATTTGACATAAATAACTAAGGAAATTGTGACTTGAGTAGTAATATAGTTACAGACAGAAGAACACACAATCTCCATTATAATAAAAAATATCAATACATGTGGTATTATTTATCTATACATTAATACAATATATTATATTATCTAAATAATGATACATTAATACAATATATTATATTATCTAAATAATGATACATTAATACAATATATTATATTATCTAAATAATGATACATTAATACAATATATTATATTATCTAAATAATGATACATTAATACAATATATTATATTATCTAAATAATGATACATTAATACAATATATTATCTATATAATAATACGCGTGTTCCTTAAAAGTACGACCGTTATCATCTTGCAACACAAACAGAAATGTAAATCCTGATTATCTGGTGTTACTTATCCACCGAATTCTTATTTCTTATGAGTGTTGTCACATCAGCTAAATAATGTACCATTCCGTTTTTATTATAAAGAAAGAAAGGGAAGGAAAAGGATATGGGATACAGAAAAATATATTAAGAAAGAAAGAAAGAAAATTGGAGAAAGATAGAGAGAAGTGTGAACGCCCGGAAGCGATAAAGCTAATCTGTTTCAATTGAACACAATGAAAAAAGAGTGAGATATAGTTAGATCAATATTATTATACTTTTTTATATATTGAAGTATTTACAATAGCTCTTAAGTAAACGATATCAGTTGCCAGCGCAGGACATGAAGACCCTGAGCCACTGCTTTCTAGCACATATAAAAAGGGTTCGGGCTTGCCGTAAGGGCAAAAGGGTCGGGAAAATCATATAGGTGCTTAACGTAACCAGCTGATTGATCTGAGGGGTCCTCTCTGGCTGACTGTCTAGCTTAAGTAAGGTCCAAAGTGGGATGTTGCATGGCATGGACGTTTCATCCACCAGGATTCCATCCTTAAGCATGACGAGTCGCCACTCACGGCCAACAGGTGGCCCTATTTTTAAAAAAGTTTTTTTTATCCCTTTGCAGAGGTGCAGTCAGTGTATTTTAAAGTCCCACCGACAGGGCTGCGTGATTGATTTAAAAAGCTATCAATTAATTTATCGGTTATCTGCAATCAAATTACGTACATTAATACAATATATTATCTATACTAGCAAATATATGCACCCTCCGGGTGCAAGTATTTAAGTTTTGATATAATAAAATATCATATTAAATTAGAAAGGCTAATGAAACTGACTAAGAATGCAGATAAAAAGATCTGCAACAGAGGGGGTATGATCGAAAAATAGAACAACTTTGAAACTAACTATTCCATCATTTTCCATTACTCCCCTCTTTCATTGGTAAATTTTCCTAATTTAACTATTTAGTTAAAATAGGAAGTAAAGGCTAATATTACAGTTATTTCTTCTTGTAAATAAATTTCTTTTAAGATTTATCCACGAGATTTTTGTTTATATTTCTTAAGATAAAACCAAACAATTAGAAATCAATAATACCAAGCACATATTTATTAAATAAAATGTTAAATATCAATATGCAAATTAGCCTTCTCGTTCAAACTGTAAACCGCTATTTTGTTGTATATATACATACAATTGCATGTTATTAGTACGTTCATATGGTCAACAGTATTAATAATGTAAAACAATTTTTATTAATAACTGAAGGTTTAAAAGAATTAAATCATGGAGAATTTGACGTAAATAATTAAGGGAATTGTGACTTGAGTAGTAATATAGTTTCGGTTACAGACAGAAAAACACACAATCTCCATTATAAGAAGATATTATTACGTTAATACAATGGCAAGCATTTTTTGAACAATTCAAACCAAGATTAGGTATACTGGGAGATAGTATGTTACGTAGCTGTCTCTTTACGCATTAATAACTATACTCCATTACCTTGTCTTGAGGACGGTGTACTTTCTATGTCAGCTTTGAACGCAGACCAAGTCTCAGCAGAGGTGGTTGCTTTTGATACATCATGAGGTCTGATGTTATCACAAGTGTCAAAATGGATCATACAGAGATAGCTTAGCAATGAATCACATGGTTGCTTGGTTGGTTATTCGATTTTACGGCATTTCACCCTCTATTGGGTTATTTTATGCCGAAGACGTTTTGTTTTATTCCTTTTTGATGGGTATTCAATTATTTAAACTCGGTTTTTTAAACACATTTTCTTCAAACTATTTTTTTTACATAGGACCCTAACAGATACTACCACTCCTGGGAGTAATAGGATACTCCACCTTAGGGTAGGTCGATTTTGGAACTGTAATGTATCCCATGTGGCGAAAGTAGCAAATTAACATATAAAATTACCACGGAAAATATTTTTCTTCAAAATGTTGCTTTCGTTTGTGGAAATAGATATCAATCTTTTAGAATATTATCACTGTTAAAACGTAATTAATGAGGTAAAAAGCAGCATATAAAAGGTGTTGGTGGATGAGGGGATATTTTCAATTTGAATTCTAGTTATAATATTTTATTGGATTTGTTTAAACTAGGTATACCCAAAATGAGGCTAATCTGCGTTTTTTGACAAAATGACTTTAGCCTCGGTTTTAACAGAAAATAATTTACCAAAAATCAGGGAATTATCGGATTTTAATGAAATCTTCAGTGTTTATTTATCAAAGAATAATCTGTATAATGCATTATTTATTTCATTTCAAAACTTTCTCATTTTTTTTTCAGGTCACTTAATTTTGCCCCCCCCCCATGTTTGGGTCGTAACATTTTTTTCAACTTGGTCTTATAGTTTTCTAATTACAGTATAAATAAAGAGATAAAAGACCGAAGTTATGAATAGAAACAAAAAAAAAGGTTACGGTGGCCTTTCTATGAGAAAATAAGTACCGAAAATCAAAAAATAAAATGTAAAAAAATAATAGATAATTAATTTTTTGGAGATTTCTTCTTTACTCATTTCGATGATTATTTAATTGGCTATTATCTTATAAAAGAAAAAAATTATACATCGATATTTTTCTGCTTAACAATGGGGGGGGGGGAGGTTACATTTTCAATCGAATTTTTCTTCACAAAGTATACTTTGATGTTATAAAATAAGGTTTGCATTAAATAGATATTTATTTTTAGAATCTAAAAATATAACATTTTAAACTTAACATCAGGCTTTTCAAATTTTAAATGAATTTTATATATTAATTGTTCATAGCAAAAATACTAAATTAAAGTTTTGAAATAAAATAACTGATGCATTATAAAATTCATTAATTGATAAATCAATACTGAAAATTTCATTAAAATCGGATAATTACCTGATTTTTGGTAAATGTTTTTGCAATCGCGAAAGTTACATTAAAATTGCAAACAAACGCCTAAAACCATTGAAAAATAGACAAAATCGTGGATCGCGTCATAATTGACCAAAACAAATCGTTTTAAATCTAGTAAAAATAAACTGCATATGTAATGATATATTTTTTAATGATGGTCATTATGTTACTACTTATCGATTTAGACAAAAGTTTAACCTTAAATAATTGATTTAATAGATTTTAATTCGTTTTTAAAAACGTAGCTAACGATTTTTTGGGTATACCTAGTTTAAACTGAAAATATTTTCTATTTTACTAAATTTTTTTACCCAGTTCTGGACCAAATATTACGAAAACGAGGATTTTTGGTGCATTTTAACCAAAGATCTTTTATGCTATTTCCTCAAACAATGGTGCAAGTAAGAGATATAGTTTTTGATATTAGTATTTATTATACCATCACACAACTTTCGCTGTTTGAGAGAATTTAAAATTAAAAAAACAAAACTGAAAAATCAACCTACCCCACTTCAAACTCCTAAGAGCTCCGGAATTGGAACTGCAGTGGTGCAGTCGCAGTGCTCTTCTGTCCCAATCGATAGCGTGGCTTTTTTTTTTTTGGGGGGGGTCTTGGTTCTCTACAGAAGATGCAGTCTACGTCATTAAGAAGATGGATGATATCATCATGATCTCGTGGAGTTGTATACGTCAAAAGAATGAATTAATGCCAGTTTCCCGCTCTTTCTGTAAGCTGATCAGAGGATTATCTCGGATCACACCGTCGAGCCGATTAACGGTAAACAAGCGACCAATATATCAGATATACTAAATTAAGTTTTAAACCTGTCACTACGTCGAATTCGTAGAACCGTGCAAGACCATGTAAATATAGTCGGGATCCTAGCGCCTTTCAGAGTGCAATTCTAGGAGAATATCTACAGCTATGCCGCGTGCGACCTTAGTCGAATTTGCTTGATTCGTCGTTGGTATATTATATATATATATATATATATATATATATATATATATATATATATATGCACAATGTTTCCTTTCGATACACACACTCACACCGTCCCATACTCACATCATAAAAAGAATATTTGACGTCATATTTCAAACCGTCTCCTTTTTTCAAACCTCAAATTTTTTTTTAAATAGACTCAATAACAAGGACTACCACTCGCTTTTCTCGTTATTCTGTGATAAAAAATTTCTTATTACCTTCCATATACTAACAAATGCCCTGAAGATGATCTAATTAATAGATCGAAACACTGCAGCGTCGGCCAATAAACTCACACTTAACCCATTTTAAACTTGTGTTTTTTTCATTTTTCTTAATATACTACATACTGTCAGATTCACTTCCTTTATATATAATATATATATATATATATATATATATATATATATAGGGAAAAAAGAAAGAAAAAAGAAAGAAATAGAGTAGAAGAAAGATAGTGAAGTTGGGTTAGAGCGCGGAAGCGAAAACATTAATCTGTTTCAATCGAACAAAATCGTTCTTTTCCTGACTCTTTTTCCTTCTTTCTTATCATATTTTTCTGTACAGCATGTTCTTTTTCATTTCCTTTCTTTCTTTATGATAAAACAGAATGGTCCATTATTTAACTAAGGTGACGATACGCAATCAGGATTTACATTTTTGCATTTCATCTCGGACGATCTAGACGGCCTTATTTTTAACCAGAGGGTGTTGCAAGATAATAACCGTCGTACATTTAATGAACACGAGTATTATTATATAGTTTCAAAAGAGACTTTATGGATACCCTGTACTTTCGAGTAGCAAAAAAGAACCAAATTATTTGCTAGTCTGCTAGCAGAAGCTTTGGGGAATAGTGAAGAGACGATGCATAATGAATAGGAGTTCGGGGAATATAACCTACGAAAGAATTCATAATAACATTCTGATTGATAACGATATATATAATATATATATATATATATATATATAATATATATATATATATATATATATATGGCGCTTTATGATATAATATATTATATCAACCAGTCTGGCTTATGACTGTCTGTTTCACGCCGTTTGCATCTGAGACTTGCAAACAGCGTGAAGCAGACTTCCATTAACCACACCAGGGAATATAACATAATATAATATAAGGCACATTTTACTAAACAATATGATAACAGCTCTATCCTATATTCAGCACTTTAAAATACATAAGAAATAACTAAAAGAAAAAAGAATTATATATATATATATATATATATATATATATATATATATATATATATATATATATATGTATGCAGAAATGTATACAAACACGGGATGTTAAATTGTTAGTATCTTTTTAACAACAAACCTCTTTTTTTCCTTTACTTCTTTGATATTGTCCTGATGAAGGTTTCTTTGTAAACCGAAATATTCGAACATCGACACTACAATCAATAACAAACTTCCATCCAATTTAACATCCCGTTTTTCTATACATTTATCCACATACTTTTGGATTGATTTCCTCCTTTTACTCCCATATCTATCTATCTATCTATCTATCTATCTATCGTGTGTGCAGATATAACCTACTCGAGTTTCACCATAAGGATTTTCAGGGTTAAATCCACTGAATTAATCAAGATATTGTTTAATTACAGTTAACTGCGGGAGTTCAAATCGTAATTTCGACCGTTGAAAACAGTTTCGCAGTTAATGAACGCTGTTGCGTCATTTTGAAAAGTTGAGAGACAAACGCGATGTTGATGTGTCGTAAATATAGGTGCTAATATGGAATATATATATATATATATATATATATATATATATATATATATTTAAAAAGTATATTTAAAAAATATCAAACTCAAACATTTTCAAAATTCCTCTTTAAAAAAAATTTAAAAAAGAATCTATAAAAAAATTTTATTTTTTATTTTTTAAAGAAAATTTTTTTAAAGAGGATTTTTGAAATTGTTTGAGTTTGATTTTTTTAAAATATATATAAAATATATATATATTCAAATATTCCATGTTAACACCTATATTTTGTTGAGGACTGGGAGAGGATGGCTACAAATCGTGTGGTTTTGAGGAAACTTGTTCGTGGTTGATTGTAAGGAGTTTTATGCAAGGCAGCTCGAGTACTTCATGCTGAAGTGGGCTTTATGAAAGCGGTACATTTCGGGCGTCCTGGATTCATTTCCTATATTTAAGCCTGACCATGTATATGATGTGTGCGGCCGGGCTTTCCTGTCTAGGCCTGGGCTTCTCAGTCAAGTACGGTCCCATACGAACTGAAGACGCGGGTCTCAAGTGTAATTTGTGCGACAGGGCACGTAAAAGCAAAGCTGTGTGCGCACAACCAAACTGCTAGTAGAAATGACCTTATTCTATGAAGAAGTGGCAATCATATCTATCTATCTATCTATCTATCTATCTATCTATATATATATATATATATATATATATATATATATATATAATGATAAACTCTCTGTAAACAATTATAACTTCGAGTAACTATTTTTGAACAAATAATTTATTCACAATATATAACTGCATATAAATTATTAATTTTGGAATAAGTATATAATAAGTATGTATTTTACCCATAGATAGAACCTAACCAGGTGCTACTATATGGCCCTTCAACTAATTTGAACAATTTTCCTCAAACAATGGTGCAAGTAAGAAGATTAGTTTTTGATATAGTATTTATTATACCATCACACAACTTTCGCTGTTTGAGAGAATTTAAAATTAAAAAAACAAAACTGAAAAATCAACCTACCCACTTCAAACTCCTAAGAGCTCCGGAATTGGAACTGCAGTGGTGCAGTCGCAGTGCTCTTCTGTCCAATCGATAGCGTGGCTTTTTTTTTTGGGGGGGGGTCTTGGTTCTCTACAGAAGATGCAGTCTACGTCATTAAGAAGATGGATGATATCATCATGATCTCGTGGAGTTGTATACGTCAAAAGAATGAATTAATGCCAGTTTCCCGCTCTTTCTGTAAGCTGATCAGAGGATTATCTCGGATCACACCGTCGAGCCGATTAACGGTAAACAAGCGACCAATATATCAGATATACTAAATTAAGTTTAAACCTGTCACTACGTCGAATTCGTAGAACCGTGCAAGACCATGTAAATATAGTCGGGATCCTAGCGCCTTTCAGAGTGCAATTCAGGAGAATATCTACAGCTATGCCGCGTGCGACCTTAGTCGAATTTGCTTGATTCGTCGTTGGTATATATATATATATATATATATATATATTATATATATATATATATATATGCACAATGTTTCCTTTCGATACACACACTCACACGTCCATACTCACATCATAAAAAGAATATTTGACGTCATATTTCAAACCGTCTCCTTTTTTCAAACCTCAAATTTTTAATACAATATATTATCTATACTAGCAAATATATGCCCTCCGGGTGCAAGTATTTAAGTTTTGATATAATAAAATATCATATTAAATTAGAAAGGCTAATGAAACTGACTAAGAATGCAGATAAAAAGATCTGCAACAGAGGGGGTATGATCGAAAAATAGAACAACTTTGAAACTAACTATTCCATCATTTTCCATTACTCCCCTCTTTCATTGGTAAATTTTCCTAATTTAACTATTTAGTTAAAATAGGAAGTAAAGGCTAATATTACAGTTATTTCTTCTTGTAAATAAATTTCTTTTAAGATTTATCCACGAGATTTTTGTTATATTTCTTAAGATAAAACCAAACAATTAGAAATCAATAATACCAAGCACATATTTATTAAGATAAAATGTTAAATATCAATATGCAAATTAGCCTTCTCGTTCAAACTGTAAACCGCTATTTTGTTGTATATATACATACAATTGCATGTTATTAGTACGTTCATATGGTCAAACAGTATTAATAATGTAAATCAATTTTTATTAATAACTGAAGGTTTAAAAGAATTAAATCATGGAGAATTGACGTAAATAATTAAGGGAATTGTGACTTGAGTAGTAATATAGTTTCGGTTACAGACAGAAAAACACAATCTCCATTATAAGAAGATATTATTACGTTAATACAATGGCAAGCATTTTTTGAACAATTCAAACCAAGTTTAGGTATACTGGGAGATAGTATGTTACGTAGCTGTCTCTTTACGCATTAATAACTATACTCCATTACCTTGTCTTGAGGACGGTGTACTTTCTATGTCAGCTTTGAACGCAGACCAAGTCTCAGCAGAGGTGGTTGCTTTTGATACATCATGAGGTCTGATGTTATCACAAGTGTCAAAATGGATCATACAGAGATAGCTTAGCAAGGAATCACATGGTTGCTTGGTTGGTTATTCGATTTTACGGCATTTCACCCTCTATTGGGTTATTTTATGCCGAAGACGTTTTGTTTTATTCCTTTTTGATGGGTATTCAACAATAACAGATACTACCACTCCTGGGAGTAATAGGATACTCCACCTTAGGGTAGGTCGATTTTGGAACTGTAATGTATCCCATGTGGCGAAAGTAGCAAATTAACATATAAAATTACCACGGAAAATATTTTTCTTCAAAATGTTGCTTTCGTTTGTGGAAATAGATATCAATCTTTTAGAATATTATCACTGTTAAAATGTAATTAATGAGGTAAAAAGCAGCATATAAAAGGTGTTGGTGGATGAGGGGATATTTTCAATTTGAATTCTAGTTATAATATTTTATTGGATTTGTTTAAACTAGGTATACCCAAAATGAGGCTAATCTGCGTTTTTTGACAAAATGACTTTAGCCCCGCCCCCAACAGAAAATAATTTACCAAAAATCAGGGAATTATCGGATTTTAATGAAATCTTCAGTGTTTATTTATCAAAGAATAATCTGTATAATGCATTATTTATTTCATTTCAAAACTTTCTCATTTTTTTTCAGGTCACTTAATTTTGACCCCCCCCCACCCCCATGTTGGGGTCGTAACATTTTTTTCAAGTTGGTCTTATAGTTTTCTAATTACAGTATAAATAAAGAGATAAAAGACCGAAGTTATGAATAGAAACAAAAAAAAGTTACGGTGGCCTTTCTATGAGAAAATAAGTACCGAAAATCAAAAATAAAATGTAAAAAAATATAGATAATTAATTTTTTGGAGATTTCTTCTTTACTCATTTCGATGATTATTTAATTGGCTATTATCTTATAAAAGAAAAAAATTATACATCGATATTTTTCTGCTTAACAATGGGGGGGGGTTACATTTTCAATCGAATTTTTCTTCACAAAGTATACTTGATGTTATAAAATAAGGTTTGCATTAAATAGATATTTATTTTTAGAATCTAAAAATATAACATTTTAAACTTAACATCAGGCTTTTCAAATTTTAAATGAATTTTATATATTAATTGTTCATAGCAAAAATACTAAATTAAAGTTTTGAAATAAAATAACTGATGCATTATAAAATTCATTAATTGATAAATCAATACTGAAAATTTTATTAAAATCGGATAATTACCTGATTTTTGGTAAATGTTTTTGCAATCGCGAAAGTTACATTAAAATTGCAAACAAACGCCTAAAACCATTGAAAAATAGACAAAATGGTGGATCGCGTCATAATTGACCAAAACAAATCGTTTTAAATCTAGTAAAAATAAACTGCATATGTAATGATATATTTTTTAATGATGGTCATTATGTTACTACTTATCGATTTAGACAAAAGTTTAACCTTAAATAATTGATTTAATTGATTTTAATTCGTTTTTAAAAACGTAGCTAACGATTTTTTTGGGTATACCTAGTTTAAACTGAAAATATTTTCTATTTTACTAAATTTTTTTACCCAATTCTGGACCAAATATTACGAAAACGAGGATTTTTGGTGCATTTTAACCAAAGATCTTTTATGCTATTTCCTCAAACAATGGTGCAAGTAAGAGATATAGTTTTTGATATCAGTATTTATTATACCATCACACAACTTTCGCTGTTTGAGAGAATTTAAAATTAAAAAAAACAAAACTGAAAAATCAACCTACCCCACTTCAAACTCCTAAGAGCTCCGGAATTGGAACTGCAGTGGTGCAGTCGCAGTGCTCTTCTGTCTCAATCGATAGCGTGGCTTTTTTTTTTTTTGGGGGGGGTCTTGTTCTCTACAGAAGATGCAGTCTACGTCATTAAGAAGATGGATGATATCATCATGATCTCGTGGAGTTGTATACGTCAAAAGAATGAATTAATGCCAGTTTCCCGCTCTTTCTGTAAGCTGATCAGAGGATTATCTCGGATCACACCGTCGAGCCGATTAACGGTAAACAAGCGACCAATATATCAGATATACTAAATTAAGTTTTAAACCTGTCACTACGTCGAATTCGTAGAACCGTGCAAGACCATGTAAATATAGTCGGGATCCTAGCGCCTTTCAGAGTGCAATTCTAGGAGAATATCTACAGCTATGCCGCATGCGACCTTAGTCGAATTTGCTTGATTCGTCGATGGTATATATATATATATATATATATATATATATATATATATATATATATATATATATGCACAATGTTTCCTTTCGATACACACACTCACACCGTCCCATACTCACATCATAAAAAAGAATATTTGACGTCATATTTCAAACCGTCTCCTTTTTTCAAACCTCAAATTTTTTTTTAAATAGACTCAATAACAAGGACTACCACTCGCTTTTCTCGTTATTCTGTGATAAAAAATTTCTTATTACCTTCCATATACTAACAAATGCCCTGAAGATGATCTAATTAATAGATCGAAACACTGCAGCGTCGGCCAATAAACTCACCACTTAACCCATTTAAACTTGTGTTTTTTTCATTTTTCTTAATATACTACATACTGTCGGATTCACTTCCTTTATATATATATATATATATATATATATATATATATATATATATATATATATAGGGAAAAAAGAAAGAAAAAAGAAAGAAATAGAGTAGAAGAAAGATAGTGAAGTTGGGTTAGAGCGCGGAAGCGAAAACACTAATCTGTTTCAATCGAACAAAATCTTTCTTTTCCTGACTCTTTTTCCTTCTTTCTTATCATATTTTTCTGTACAGCATGTTCTTTTTCATTTCCTTTCTTTCTTTATGATAAAACAGAATGGTCCATTATTTAACTAAGGTGACGATACGCAATCAGGATTTACATTTTTGCATTTCATCTCGGACGATCTAGACGGCCTTATTTTTAACCAGGGGGTGTTGCAAGATAATAACCGTCGTACATTTAATGAACACGAGTATTATTATATAGTTTCAAAAGAGACTTTATGGATACCCTGTACTTTCGAGTAGCAAAAAAGAACCAAATTATTTGCTAGTCTGCTAGCAGAAGCTTTGGGGAATAGTGAAGAGACGATGCATAATGAATAGGAGTTTGGGGGAATATAACCTACGAAAGAATTCATAATAACATTCTGATTGATAACGATATATATAAATATATATATATATATATATATATATATATATATATATATATATATATATGGCGCTTTATGATATAATATATTATATCAACGAGTCTGGCTTATGACTGTCTGTTTCACGCCGTTTGCATCTGAGACTTGCAAACAGCGTGAAGCAGACTTCCATTAACCACACCAGGGAATATAAACATAATATAATATAAGGCACATTTTACTAAACAATATGATAACAGCTCTATCCTATATTCAGCACTTTAAAATACATAAGAAATAACTAAAGAAAAAAGAATTATATATATATATATATATATATATATATATATATATATATATATATATATATATATATATATGTATGCAGAAATGTATACAAACACGGGATGTTAAATTGTTAGTATCTTTTTAACAACAAACCTCTTTTTTTCCTTTACTTCTTTGATATTGTCCTGATGAAGGTTTCTTTGTAAACCGAAATATTCGAACATCGACACTACAATCAATAACAAACTTCCATCCAATTTAACATCCCGTTTTTCTATACATTTATCCACATACTTTTGGATTGATTTCCTCCTTTTACTCCCATATCTATCTATCTATCTATCTATCTATCTATCGTGTGTGCAGATATAACCTACTCGAGTTTCACCATAAGGATTTTCAGGGTTAAATCCACTGAATTAATCAAGATATTGTTTAATTACAGTTAACTGCGGGAGTTCAAATCGTAATTTCGACCGTTGAAAACAGTTTCGCAGTTAATGAACGCTGTTGCGTCATTTTGAAAAGTTGAGAGACAAACGCGATGTTGATGTGTCGTAAATATAGGTGCTAATATGGAAATATATAATATATATATATATATATATATATATATATATATATATATAATATTTAAAAAGTATATTTACAAAAAATATCAAACTCAAACATTTTCAAAATTCCTCTTTAAAAAAAATTTAAAAAAGAATCTATAAAAAAAATTTTTTTTTAATTTTTTAAAGAAAATATTTTAAAGAGGATTTTTGAAATTGTTTGAGTTTGATTTTTTAAAAAATATATATAAAATATATATATATTCAAATATTCCATGTTAACACCTATATTTTGTTGAGGACTGGGAGAGGATGGCTACAAATCGTGTGGTTTTGAGGAAACTTGTTCGTGGTTGATTGTAAGGAGTTTTATGCAAGGCAGCTCGAGTACTTCATGCTGAAGTGGGCTTTATGAAAGCGGTACATTTCGGGCGTCCTGGATTCATTTCCTATATTTAAGCCTGACCATGTATATGATGTGTGCGGCCGGGCTTTCCTGTCTAGGCCTGGGCTTCTCAGTCAAGTACGGTCCCATACGAACTGAAGACGCGGGTCTCAAGTGTAATTTGTGCGACAGGGCACGTAAAAGCAAAGCTGTGTGCGCACAACCAAACTGCTAGTAGAAATGACCTTATTCTATGAAGAAGTGACAATCATATCTATCTATCTATCTATCTATCTATCTATATATATATATATATATATATATATATATATATATATATATATATATATATGTATATATATATAATGATAAACTCTCTGTAAACAATTATAACTTCGAGTAACTATTTTTGAACAAATAATTTATTCACAATATATAACTGCATATAAATTATTAATTTTGGAATAAGTATATAATAAGTATGTATTTTACCCATAGATAGAACCTAACCAGGTGCTACTATATGGCCCTTCAACTAATTTGAACAGGTAAATAATTCATTATCAGAAAAAGATCTATCTAATCCTTAGATGGGTTCCTAACAAATGCTAGTATTCCCAGTCAGAGTCGACCTGGGAGTAATGGCAACTCCGCACTCACCAGATGTCAAGAACTGGAGCTTCACTACGGTATACAGCTTTTTTATCATATTCATATCCCCGAGGACGGTTTGGTAAATATATATATTTATATATACACACATATATTTATATATATATTGAGTGTCCATATGCGTATACATCTATGTATACATTCGTGGTTTCATACCGAGTGTGCTTGACTATGCCTTCTAGTCTCTATTCATGTTTACGTGAAGGCGTCTTATATTTGTATGCAAATTTACCAACCCTCTGCAATGGGAAGTATATATATATTTTTTCCAATTATCTTTTCAGCATTTCTCACACACACACACACACACACACATATATATATGTATATATGTATATATATGATGGACTCTTCCGTCGATCGACATATGAGTGTTCATGCAATGAACATCCACACAGTGATTTGTTTATAGTGGTGAAGTCTTGTGTTGGACCATCCACACTTTTTAGCACAGTCGATAGGAAAGAATTGGTGCATCAAAGGTTGCCACAAACCCAATCAACGACCGACCTCAGGAATTTTGAATTCAGAGTTATCCCTCTCCTAGACTGGTTACCTCCCAAGGCTGAAGGACCCAGTCTGCCCTACTATTTAACCCTTATTGGAGGGAGAATATATGGATTCATACCTTTCCCAAGGTATATATATAGCCAACTCTTCCGCACGAGAAAGATGTGACACAAGGTCAATTTTTTAAGCGGAGTTTAACAGGTTTGAATTCAGATTTTCCCTTCTCCTAGACAGATTGCCTAAGCAAGGTTAAAGAGCCCAGTCTATTCTACTATTTACCAATATTTTTATCGAGAATAGTTGGCTTCATACCTTTCTCAAGGGTATTGGCACTATGTGAAATGCAAATAGTCTCGTCCATGATTTGAATTCGACTCGCCGTGTCTATTTTCTACGACGGTAACCATTACGTATTTTAAACGGAGTTTAAGTTCCGAGTTTTCCTTCTAGACAGGTTGTTTAAGGTTAACATTTCCCATCTGACCTATTATTTACCCTTCTACTATTTATGGTTTCAGGGAGAATAGTTGAATTCATACATTTTCCTAAAGGTATTAGCACTATTTTGAAATGCAAACAGTCTCGTCTAGGATTTGAACTCGTCTCGACGTGTCCATTTTCTACGACGGTAACCATTATACTACGCGTGTCCTTATTTGCATCCCTTCCTGTGTGTTATGGCCTTATCAATAACTAAATTCTGGTGACATCCTGCACTGGGTTACGTATGCAAGAACTTTATAATAGATCAATAGGTTTCTATTATACTCAACAATATCTCTGAAAAAACAAATGAAATAAAAGAGCTGTTGAGGAACAAAGGGTTTCGAGAGAGAAATTACCCAGGGGATGATCGTTTGACCTTACCTTGGTTTTGTTTCTGGATATCGTTAAAACTCGTCTAACCTTTTACGAAGAGGTGACAAAATGATAATTTATTTGATGCCAAAAAGAATAAACACAAAAAAAGACAAAACTTTTACAAGAAATGCATAAGCGTTTTAAATCAGTAAAATACTGTATTCGATTCACACAAAAAAATCTAGTTGTTGTTGGTTAGTTGGATTTTATGGCATGTCAACCCTTGTTGGGTTATTCTATGCCGAAGACATTTTAGTTTTACTTATTCTTGTTGGGTATTCAATTTTTAAAATTAAAAAAAAAATCTATTTTTTAAAACATACTTTTAACTCTCATTTTTATATATCTAACCCATCGATGAGACCCTAACAGGTACTACCACTCCGGATCAAGGAATAATGGCAATAAAGAGATACTCCACATTCCCCAGAGTTCCAGAATTGGAACTTCTCCACTAGTTGCTGTTTAACGTCATATCCAAGACAGTAAGACATTCAACCACCGCCTTCTAGTGTTATATAATAATTGGATCCCTAATACATTTTTAAGGTATTGTAGAAATCATTATGGCGATCAGTACAGCTGATGGCCTTGAGAGTGAGTGACGGCGCTTGACCTCGATCTCACCTTGCGTTCTGCGGATGGAACGTGAGAACCGGAAGGCAATAGAAGGCCCCCTTCCGGTTTAAGGAGTAAGCAACTCAGTTAGTTAGAGTTAGAAGTTAGAAACCGAGCTAGCAAGATGTAAGGATCGGCGCGCATTGTCTGGTTGGGGATTTGGAATAAAGTAACATCAACATAAATCGAAGTCTTGTGTTTATTACTAAAAACTACCAATGACACGGACTTCTGATAACAAGAAATCCCTACCAATAGAAACCAGACCCGGAATCCTCAATAGAAGACCAGACGAGACCCTAGAAGATATATCAGACCAAGATAGATGATAGACGATCAGAAGCAAAGCCGGCCAAAAGAATAGACGACCAGAGTAAGAATTAAAGAAAGGTATATAACGTTATATGCTGATTTGGCTTAGTGAAAAGACCAGTATATAACATATACCTATTTAGTGCCGGTAAAGAAGGCGCTATGCAGCACTAGCACATATATGATAAAAAGATTGGGTGTTTGCCATAAGGGTTGGGACAATGATATAAGTGCTAGGGCTTGACGTGACCAGCCGATTCTTCGGAGGTTGCTCTCCTACCGCCCGTCTAGCGAAAGTACGGGTTAAAGTAGAGTGTTACACGTCAGGAACTGCTCAGCCACCAGAATTCCGTCCTTAAGCATCAACTTACCTTAGGCCAACAGGTGGTTATATTGAGGCGATTTTTACCTTTCTGCAGAGAAAGTCGACATATTCATTGTTAAAAGGAAAGGAAAACGAATATTGCAAACCAAGTTCAAATAATAAGACGGACAAGTGTCACTGTCACTTTTACTAGAGGGCACAGAATCCCCAATATGCACTACATACCAAGAGAGATTTACAGTGAAACATATACTGACTGAGTGTGTAGACTTTGATCTAGTGTAAACAAAATAATACCAAGCAAGTAATTTAAAAAAAAAGTTCACAAAAATAAGACCATCCAGGATTTTATATTTCCTAAAAGATTGTACTAAAAAAATATGAGTAATTCAACAATAGTTAAAATCTATATATATATAAATACGTTTGTTTAATTATATTTGCATATACCTAAATATAAGCAGAGTTAGGAATGGACACGGCGACCATAGTTCAAATCCAGGACGAGGCTGTTTGCATTTCACATAGTGCTAATACCCATAATATATTGTTGATTGAAATCAGGAGAAGGTAAGAAGAAAGACTCATTTCCTTTCATTGACTGAGTTAGCCCCATCCTTCCACAACGCAAAGAAAGGGGTGAGCGACAATGCATTGATAACAGACTGTTTCTTAACAACACATTACCCTAATGAAAATCAACGACCGTTTTCACTCTTTTGGAAAAAAAACTTTTTAAAAAGAGGTACTGTAAAAGTGACGTATAAAAGCGCAGTCTGCGTGTGAGCCTCACCTGTGTTTGCTGAGGGCCACAAGCAAATATTTGACTTGCCTGGTTTAAAGAATAAATGACATTTCCATACAACCGGTCTTTGAATACTCAATAAAAATCATCGATATTATCAAGAAAAGTAGGAAGTGGTTTGAACACGTGGTACGTAAAGACAACACCAGTTATTATTAGTAAAATAGATCACTAATTAGGATGGAGCCAATTCTAGTAGTGACCACCCCAAGCGGATTTTGACAGGTTTGAATTCAGTTTTTTCACCTAGACTGGTTGCCTAACCAAGGTTAAAGAGCCCAGTCTGCCCTACTATTTACTCATAGCTGGAGGGAGAGTAGTTGGATTCATACCTTTCCCGAGAGTATTAGCGCGAGGTGAACTGTAGCTTCGTTCAGGATTTGAACTCGGGTACACCAGTCCTACGACTTTAAACATTACACCACTTAATTTCACCTTATTTCAATAATTAAAACACTAAAGAGAGCAAATAAGAGCGGGAACACAAATTATCAGCGTAAAGACTGGTGAAAGACATGAAGAGGTCTTCTGGGGACAAATATGTGATATGAGGGTTTATACAGACTAACGGGAAACGTGGATGTACTGTTACATAATTTATGTGGTAGCATAAATTATTGACAAACCCTGTAGAATCAGGGGCCATTGGCTTTCAAATAAGAGAGTGGAAAAATACCAGTTACGGTTATAGCTCTCTGGCCCCCAGAGAACACGTCACGAGAAACACGTGACTAGATTCAGATTTCAGTTTCAACCAGAGGTGGAAACAGAGTAGACGTGCTCTGCTGAGGTTGAATCTCCCGCGCGGCGAAGGAGAACATGGGCAGAAATAAATCTTGATCAGGAAAATACATGTCTTGTGCGTTGATTAATGTGCATGACTAAATAGTTAGCCCAGAAGAAGCCATTAGTTAGAGACAGCAACAAGAAGAGATTAGACAACATGACGACCAGAAAAGAAAGAAGGAGGAAACATGGCGACTAGACCTAGCAAGAAGAAAAGAAGCAAGAAACAAATAAGTCTCAACTCTGTGTCTGTGTCTGTCTGTCTCTGTCTCTGTCTCTCTCTATCACCCGAGTCCACTCCTCTCTCATGTATACACCCGACGATGGGGTATATGACGTTATATAACAATACCACGGTATAATAAGTTGACTATTACAACGTTTGATATAAATACTTAGGAGCTATTGCAATAGTTAGATATGCAAAAATTATGATAATCACTAACGAAATTCTTTCTTTTTCCCTTTTCTTTTCTTTTTCCCCTTATCTGTTCTTTGCTTTCTGCTTTTTTCTATTTCATTGAAACAGACGATAAGTATTATCGCTTCCCATCGCTCACCTTTATTTATTTATTTGATTTCTTTTTCACTCTGACGTATAGCACATTCCTTTTCTTCCCTAGCTTCGATCACAGTTACAACGATATGGTCCATTATTTGTCCCGTCCTGTCGGCTGCGGCGTTAGAATACACTGACGGCACCTCTGCAGAGGGGTAAGACTGTTGGCCGTGGGTGGCGACCCGTGATGCTTAAGGATAGAACCCAGGTGGCTGAGCAGTCACTGACATGCATCACTCCCCTTTCGTCCTTATTTGGGCTAGACGGGCGGTCAGAGAGGACCCCTTTGATCAATCAGCTGGTCACGTCAAGCCGTAGCACCTATATGATTGTCCCAATCTTATTGCCCTTCTGGCAACCCCCAGCCACTTTTATCATATGGGTGCTAGAAGGCGGTGGCTGAGGGTCTTCATGTCCTGGGAATGACGTTAAACTCAATCTGATGGTGAGGTTCCAGTTCGGAAGGTTTGGAGAATGTGGAGCATCCCTTCATCACCATCGCTCCCTGTTCCACTCTGATCCAGAGTGGTAGTACCTGTTAGGGTCCCATCTATGGGTAAAACAGGAAAATGTGTTTATAAAAAAATGAGTATCCATTAAGAATAAACTCATTTTAAAAAATTGTCCGCATTAAATGACCCACTGAGGTTGATATGCCGTAAAAAACATTATTTATCTAGGGCGATGACAGGGCATAATATTTTAACAAATGTCTTCATATCTTATGAATAAAAACGGAATGGTCCATTATTTGTCTGAATGACAGGGGGTGACACACGTAGGTAGGTACTAGCGTATTGATACATAGATTATGAAAAATGAAGGAATAATGACTGAATATTAGTAAATCACCCAGCTTTGTCATAATTTTAATCTCATAAGCTTTTATTAGATTGGCAACGTGGGCCTCAGATTACTAAGTGGCTTGTCCACCATGTCGGCCGAGGCTGTAGAATACACCGACTGGCCTCACAGAGGGTTAAGACCCCCTCTCTCAATGGGGCCATCCGTTGTCCATGGGTGGCGATCCATTATGCATCAGGATAGAATACTGGTGGCTGAGCCGTCTATGATATGCAATACTCCACTTTAGCCCTTACTTGGGTTCGTAGACGGTCGGAGAGGCCCCGGTCCGATCAATCGGCTGGTCCCGTCAAACCCTAGCACAAATATGATTGTCCCGACTGCATTGCTCTTATAGCAGGGTGTCGACTTTTCAAGTGAGAATCGTACTGACAATTTCTTTTTGTTTCGGGTACGGTTTCGATTAAATCAAACTTAACGGACATAAATTTCACCATCGTTTGTCACGCCACCAAAGGAAAAAAAAATACAAAAATCAGGGAATTAATCAAATTTAATGAAATTTTCAGTGTTTATATATTAATTAATAAAAGATATAATGCACCAGTTATTTCATTTAAAAACTTTTACATTTTTTCAGGACAGTTAACTTTAAACCACGTATCTTTGAGAATCTGTGTTACGCCTCAAAGATACGTCGTTCAAAGTTAACTGACCTGAAAAAAATGTATGTTTTTAAATAGAATAACTGGTGCATTATATTTCTTATTCATTAATATATCAACAATGAAATGTTCATTAAATTCGGTTAATTTCCTGATTTTTTGTATTTTTGTCTTTCGGCGGGGTGAAATAAAATGGTGGAATTTAAGTTCGTTAAATTCGATTTAACCCCGGTTTCGTTGTTTAATTGAATTGTTAAGATTCTTGTGTCCATTGTTAGTCTCCAGGTGAGAGCACTTTATAATGTAGATCCCTTGTGGCATCAAGTTTGATCCGTTTTGAGTGGTATCCTATGATCCTTGTGTTTTTCAACGTAAAGCAGAAACCCTTGTTTGTTGGTTCGTGTATTTTGAATCTTATGATCCTTGTGTTCCTCAGTGTTTGTTGATCCGCTCGTCCGTGTTAAGCACGAGCAACTGAACGCTTTTCCAACAAGGCTTTTAAATAGTTAACCAACCACGTATTCGCGAGTGTTGATTGGCCGATTGAATCCACACGGCCACGAAGAGTCTGTAGATTTAATTTGTGACCCCCAGCCCACCTTATATAGCAAAATATTCCAACATTCATATTCGTCGGTTATTTAATGCCAAAGCTATCCTCGTAGAAGAACAGTAGTGGTATATATTGTATGTGTCAATACATATACAATGCATTTTAGGTGCTTGTAGAGAGTCTACAATGATGTTTTTAAACAAAAGTTCTAGGATTTTCCAGGAAAAATCTCAACCGTGTACAGTATTTCTTCTAGGAAATAAACCCTCTTGTTATATATACATGTTTCAATTTTCCTTGATTCTACGACACAACAAAATAATTATACAAAACGCTTAAATATGAACATATAATGAATCCGATTCCCTAACCTCTAGGCATTAAAAAACCCCTAGGCGGGAGCCTTCACAGAACTTCGAACCTAACCCTTTATTCAATCCACGGGAGTAGACTGTTCTCATTCCATTAAACATGGTTGGATACAAGTGTTAATGTTAAGCTGTGTTAATTATTGCTCTGTTACTGTCGTCCTTGACCAGGACTGAACCTGCAGCCTAAAGATAACTGTCACTTAAAACTGTATTAAATCAACGCATATATCCACTACGCCATGTTTACATATTTATGTAGAAATAAGAAAGACATAGTATTCCAAAAAGATCAATTTATTTTATATGGTGAACTCAACGGTAAAATATTTTTGAACCTTCATCAGGACATAAGGATGAAATCATGTTTTAGACAACACTTTTTCATCCCAATGTCCCGATGAAGGTTAAAAAAAACCCTTAAATCTTCCAACATCAACATCACCACCTCAAATTAATTTAGTTTTGGGAATACTTTGTTTTTTTTTTTTCAAATTTTCATATAACATCGGATTTATGTGCACTTTTTTCCACCATGTATATAATATATATATATATTATATATATATATATATATATATATATATACCTTTCTAAACTATATATATATATATATATATATATAGTCATCCACAGACACTTGTTTAGACTTATCAAGTCTCTTCAGTGTGGCTAGACATTTGTAAGCTACCTACAGTCGGAATTGAAATCCGATCGGTTCAGTGCCAGTCCGTCACCTACAGAATGCGAAGGGGATTTTAACTGTTTTAATGCACACATCGCTTTGTATGTAAAGGCCGTCATAGAGTGCTCTATCCCTTATATAAAGAGCGTTGCGAAAATCCACCCCAGAATGCTCAACCCCAGGGAGATGGGGATATATATATACATGTACCTTATTTTGGGGAATACGTTTTTTTCCTAATTTTCATAAAACATCGTTTTTATTTCCATTTTTTCCCACCCATGTATATATATATATATAACTTTCTTAAATATATATATATATATATATATATATTATATATATTATATATACCTTTCTAATATATATATATATATATATATATATATATATGTGTGTGTGTGTGTGTGTGTGTGTGTGTGCTGAAAGTTTGTAGAAAAAACAAGATGTTAATACTTTTTTAATTGTTTTTTCCACAAACTTTCTGCACATACTGTCGGATTCATATCCATTTTACTTTTCATATATATATATATATATATATATATATATATATATATATATATATATATATAACCTACTTAACTTTCACCAAAAAGTATCATCAAGTTTAATTGTAATGAATTAATCAAGAAATTGATTAATTAAAGGCAATTGCGGAAGTGAATAATAGTAGTGGATATATATAATTTCTACACTACGGTACATAATTTATAGGCGACCAACCAACTACATAAACACTATTGCATGTATAGAAATGATGGAAATCAGTATAGAAAATCGCTGCACACCTTTATAAGAACGAAAAAAAATGAGAAAGTGTCAAGGGGCCCCTTAGGAATTTAAAAATAGGACTTCGCAATAAATCAGTAGCGAATCAAATTGTTTTAATGGTCGTCTATATCCGTATCTTAATTCGATTAGCTTCCATAATGCGACCGATCGAAATGTCCACTTAGACAGATGATTTCAAAGTTACGAGTGATTGTAACTTTTGGTCTCTAATTTATTTCTTTTGTCTTCTTTTCGTTTCTAATCAGACTCCTTACTCTCCCTTCTTTTCTCACCGGGAGAGTAAGGAGATTTCCCTCCCTTTTTTCTTTTTGTGTCTAAGTCTTAATTTCCATCCACATCTTTTCTTCCATCTGTATGACACAATTTATGTTAACTGCCAAGTCGTTTATTGATTCACTTGTCACTTGATTTATTGACACATCTATTTATCCGCCATTACTTTGCTTCTTTTTTGTTCGTTTGGTTCTTCCTTTCTTCTTCCCTCGATTGCTTCTTAATTTTTTATTCGATTTATCTCTATCTTA
>CM042144.1:66970495-66980495 GCA_023376005.1 Doryteuthis pealeii | reverse complement strand
GTACATATCTGTTTAAATGTAAAGCATAAAAAAATCGAGAAAAAGTCGATCTCAGTATGTACATTTCAGCCTATTATGTGTGTGTGTGTGTGTGTATGTGCGTATGTGCGCGCGCACGCGCGCGTGTGTATGTGTGTGTGTATGTGTGTGTTTATATATCGTTTTTATACACACTGATATACGTAAATTCCGAATTCAGTGACGCATATATTCTTTTAGTTTAAAACCGTCTCTTCTGAAAAATGACACTTTTTGACATTACAAAATTGACTATAGATTTAATCACGAAGAAACCCGCTATATTTTATCATCTTGCACCTTTTTACCTCAACAATTGCCGACTTCCATCTTTTTTTTTCTCCCTTTTCAAATATCCATTTATAGCATCATAACTCTTTACTGGGAAGGGGAAACATTTTCCCGCCTCTAGTAATCACATGATTATCAACCGAAACAACAAGTTTCTCATCTCGTCCTGTTAATCGCGACAATGAGATTAGACTATATGGAATTGGGAGGAGAGAGATTCACTCACCATTTCGATATAATTGCGGCTTCGAAGTCTCGCAAAGAAAAAAACGCTACTCGTCAGAGGCGCCCATCTTTCTCATGGATCGTTTGTTTCAATTACTTTCTCTTTTCCCTTTTTCCAGAACGTTGCCGCCATGTTTTTTTTGTTTTATTCCGTCTTGCCACTGTCGCGCACTCAAACGCTTATCTTGCTGTCTTATCGTCTGCTTTAGTCGACATCATCCGCGTCTATGCCGGCTGCTTGTACCTGTTCGTCTGCTAAAAATGTTCCAGCATTCTCTGGTTCAGGAAACTCCTTCCTCCCGGTTTCTCTCTCTCACTCTTTCTCCCCCCTCCCCTCTCTCTCTCTCTCTCTTGCTATCTATCAAACTCTTTCTCTCTGTATCTCTTCGTCTTTTAAAGGGGGAAATGATATCTTAATAAATGATCCTTAAAGGAAATAAACCAAAATACACTGATGAAGACGGGAAATACCATGACATTTATTTTTTTGTAAACGAATATCAATTGCCGTTTTTGTTTCTCTTCAGACTAGAAATGAAATAAAAGCATTATGATTACGACTAAAATCTACATAAACTTTTTCACATAGTATTGTTTTTTAAGTTAGACACACTGCATATATTTAAGTATATGTTTATGTGTGTCTAAATAGACACACGCACACACACGCGCGCGCACACACACACACACACTTACACACACATACACACATACACACGTATGTCACAAATAATTCGAAGGAAGATATCACCAAATATACAACAGTATGGACAGATCTTAGCAATAAGCTCCAGAACTCAGGTTTCAGAAATGTTCTGACGAAGGGATCTTTATCCCGAAATACATTAAGAAAAAAAATCAAAGGTAGACGAACAACATTATAGCTACCTCGTTTTTCTTTACGCTTGCATTGTGATAGCCTACAAAACTAACCACCAAACCAATATAAACACAATGCTTCAAGCAAATTACAAAACTCTTATATATATATATATATATATATATATATATATATATATATATATATACTAGCAAGAATATGCGCCCTCCAGGCGTAAGTATTTAATTTTTGATGTAATGAAATATGTCAAATTAGAAAGACTAAATAAATAAGAACGCATATGAAAAAATTACATTTATTTTATTGATATTCTATATAAATTCAATCATAGGATTGATTTTAATACGTTGGAGAATAAAGCAATATTACAGCTCAAAAACACTAATTATTTATTAAACCTAATTTTGTTAAAACCAGTATGCAAATTACCCCAGCATTTAGAGTTGAGCATTCATTTGGATTATCATTGTATTTATTATCAATTTAAAAAAATTTTTAAAACCACTATAAGACTTTATGGAACCCTAGTTTAGTTGTAGCACAAGGCCAGAAATATGGGTCGCCCACTGCGAATCCAACTCACTAACATTGATCTTCAAATCTAGCTAGCATTACACCATGTGAGATGGTCTCTGACTATGCCTGTGAAGTCCCGGTTTCGATTCCTGTCGGAGGGGAGTCGTTAGTATACATCGCTGAAGAGACTTAATAAAGTCGAAACAGTCTGTACGGTGTTCTGCATAGCGAGCCATCCTTTGCGGGATTTACTTGTCAAGTTTATTTTCTATAATTATCGAATTTTATACGATACATTTATAATTGCCTTCAAGCAAAAATATAAATAATAATAATATATATATATATATATATATATATATATATATGTATTAATAAGTCATCCACAGACACGTGTTTCACGCCTCTTCAGTGTGGCTAGACACAACAACTATCCTTGGCTAGGATTGAACTCCAACCGACTGTTTGCCAGCCTGATTGCTTGAACTATTAAATACATAGGTTTGTTTATATATTTTACGATCACAGAGAGATCTAGTTTGTGAGCGAAAGATCATTGCTTATATGCTTAGTAGTGAAAGTTAATTTAAATTACCCCTTAGAGAGTTCATACCAAATTTATAGGAGCATATATATATATATATATATATATATATATATATATATATGTGTGTGTCTGTGTGTGTGTGTGTGTGTGTGTGTCTATAGAGTCTTGCAGCAGTTTTGAAATATAACAACAAATATGCCAGTTTTGTTAAAATGCAATAATCAAAACATACATTGAAATAATTACCACAGTTTAAATTTCAATATATATATATATATATATATATATATATATATATATATATATATTATATATATATATATCATGACTTATTTAAGTACATTCATAGATCACCAAACTGTTATTTAGATGTAGATATACACTAGAAAAATATCTAAAGGTCATCTCAAAACACCCCCCACAAAAAAAACAACAACAAAAACAAACATACAAAAAAATGGTGTCTTTTTTTAAAGAAAAAAGTCACTAATTTCTAAAAGACAACGAAATACGGTTTGAATTTATAGCCGTCAGATGATTCTATCCATCAAGCCAGGGGACAGGTCCGATGAATTGGGAGGAAAGGAAGACGCGTTTTACGAGTCAACTTACTTCTTCATCCCAAACACAAACAAACAAGATCTACATCGATAAAAGGACACGCAAATCATCAACAAACCGAAACGTTTACTCGTTGGCTTCTGCCCACAACCTTCCTAATACATTTTCCCCTCACACTTTCACCGCAGAAGTAAACTCCCTTCCCCCATATTTACTTTATAATTGTCCCTTAGCTTTTGTTTTTGCTTCCTTATTCCTGGCTTAATTAAGGGTTTTCCAGCATTCATGATAGATGGTTTTTAGTTCAGACACATATTCACTAAATCTAGATAGTTCCCCTGATAGAGTACACCGACCAGTTGGCCTAGCTCAGATTCTCAACGGGTTCTCAACCTGGGTACAAACGGCCCTCGGGGACCATATCACGTTGGTTGGGAAGAGGTTTTCGTGGTGTAATAGTTACCATCGTTGAAAATGGACAGGGTGAAACGAGTTCAAATCCTGGACGAGGCTGTTTGCATTTCACACAGCACTAATAGGGAATATACCCAATGGTTGACATGCCGTAAAATCAAACCAACCGACCAACTTCACAGACAATTGTTTTATAGATGTTTATATATATATATATATATATATAGGTGTTTATATATATATATATATATATATATATATATATATATATATATATATATATATATATATATATATATATATATATATGTTTATTTCAGGCATCATATTTAAATTACTCATACTTCATTAAAATCGATTTTTTTAAAGTAATGATTTTTTTGGTCCCTGCAATAATATTTTCTTAATTTTATTCCATTTTATTAAAAAAATGCACAAATATTTTTCCCTCGAGTGATATACAACAGTGATATAACGATAGGTGGTGGGGTTCTACGATCAGAACATTTTCTAAGTTGAGATTCGTAAAGACTAACCATAATTCCACTCCCCATCGACGATTCAAATCAAAATCAATTTTTGCGAATAATTTTAACGAACGCAGATATTCAATATTATGATAGAATTCAACGGAAATTTAGATATAGAATTACGGTCCAGTAACTCTGAAAGTACCGGTTCCTGCTATATCACCGAAGTTAAGCAATGATGATTCTGTTCAGTACTTAATAGGGTGACCAAATAAGCAACAGCGGCTACTTTGATTTTTGAAATTACCGTGTTTCCGCGAAAATAAGACCTCAGATGGTTTTAATATAAGTCCTCGCTTTAAAATAAGCCTTAGTTGAGATCGACACACAGAATAAAGAAATAAGAATTCTTCACAATTACATCATACGACGCGAAAACTCGTCATCGTCAACGATCAAGACAATGCGCGTTTCCTTGTGCTATTTATCCGGATGCTCAGGAAAAGATGTAGCTGCGCCTACACCCAACCAACTAAAAAACTACAGTTATCCTGGTGGAAGTAAATAATGTAATTTCATTGAGTATACGACCTTCATTTTACGCATGCGCACAAGTATGATTATTTTTGAATAAATTGTCGTTAATGAGTTTTTGAATAAAAGAACATGTTAATGGTAAATAAATATAGATCGTTTTTTATAATTTATGTTTATCTAAAAATTTCGTAATTTTCTAATTCGTAATGTCGTTTTATGATTGTTATATGCTCTATCTATGAAAATTAATAGGTATGTCACAATCCTCATAAATACGAAACTATCATGCTGACTGGGTAGTCTTATACCACTTGCAGTGGTTTACTTTCTTCACATCGATGGCGAGTATTGTATTTTGTTAATGTTATAAAGATTCCATATCAGTTCCAACCTCCGTTTGGTTATTTCCAATTTAGTAACCTTTGTTAGGTTACAACAACGATATATAAAGAATAAGGGGTCCCCTCGTGTTATATTTCGGAGTGAAAATTAATATAAGCCATGTCTTAATTTCGGGGAAACACGGCAACTTCTAAACAAGATGCTTAAAAAACATAAATATTTGACGACAAGATATGATATTGATGCGGTTATGAATGGTGGAATGTCATGACACTCTGTAAATATAAACATTTATTAACGAGTTCTCAAGATTATTTTCATATCTTTTAAATGTCAAATAGAAAGGGCTGCACTCCAACATTAAATAAAACGAGAGCATTGAAAGAGGAAAGAAAAATTGTTTATCGTGAGATTATATGAATATATGAATCAAACATTCTTTTTTAGAGATTATCTGTTTAGTTTATTCGATGTATTTTGTTTATATATATGGGTGACATTAAGGTATTTGCCAAGAATGAAAAAGAACTAGAAACCCGTAGACAAGCTATTAGAACCTCTAGCCAAGATATTGTAATGCAATTTGAAATTGAAAGAAAAGTGCCATCTATTAACAATGTAGATTGGGTGTATTTCAGTCTGTAACCAAAACTAAGACATTGTTCCCAAAATTCACACTCAATTGTCCAATTGGACACATGGCCGAGTGGTTAAGGCAGTTAGGTTAAGACGGTTCTAAATGACAGTTATCTCTGGTACCTGAGTTCAATCCTGAGTGAAAGCAGTTAAAAAAATAATTAATTAACATAACTCCTACCCCAGCTATGGTTAGCGGAATGAGAACAGGATACCCCCGTGGAATAAATAAAGGGTTAGTTTCAAAGTTCCATGATGGCTCCCGAATACGACAAGAAAGTTCCCGAGTTCGAAAAGAATATTCCCGAGTCCGAGAAGAAATACCTGAAGAAGGCCGGAGTGTATATCGGCTAAAACGTTGTCCAAATAACAATGAAGATGGGGAAAATAGTCCGAATAACGCAGATAATGAAAAACAACTTTATAGACACTTCAAGCGAAACACAGGAGAGATCGCTCACCAGAAGACATGGACATGGACATGGCTAAGAAGGGGAAACCTCAAAAGAGAAACTGAATCCGTGATAAGTGTAGCACAAGATAATGCCATAAGGACAAACTACATAAAAGCAAAAATAGATAAGACACAACTGAACAGCAAATGTAGAAGGTGTGGGGAAAGAGACGAAATTGTCAATCACATAATAAGCGAATGCAGTAAACTCGCACAAAGAGAGTACAAGACTAGACACGACTGGGCGGTAAAGGTGATTCACTGGGAACTGTGCAAGAAATTCAATTTTCACCATTCAACTAAATGGTATATGCACAAACCTGAAACTGTCCTGGAGAATGAGACACTCAAAATTCTCTGGGACTTTGAAGTACAGACGGATCACCTAATCCCAGCCAGGAGACCAGATCTTGTTTTGACAAGAAGAGGAAGACTTCTCATCTCGTGGACTTTGCAATCCCGACCGATCACAGAGTGAAAATGAAAGAAAACGAAAAGATCGATAAATACTTAGACCTTGCCAAAGAACTAAGAAAACTGTGGAACATGAGGGTTAAGGTCGTGCCGATCGTGATTGGGGCGCTTGGAACAATCCCCAAGGGGCTGGAAAGGAGTCTGGATGAATTAAAAATCGGAGGAAGAATCGAGACCATCCAGACTACAGCATTATTGAGATCGGCTGGAATACTCAGAAGAGTCCTGAGGAGACTTGCTGTCACTCAGCCTCCAGTGAACCACCAGCTTCTGCAGGTGTGAACAAATTGACTGGAGTGAAATAATAATTGACGTTATCCAGAACACACCAATGTTAAAATTATCTAGACTATTCAGAAGTGTTCTGAAAAGGTAAGGAGATATGTGAAAACCCTCTAGTTAAAACTGGCGTGAACAACTCGCCCATGGTGAAAATTACGCTTGGAAAAGTGACTGTGGGAACAGGATATCAGAGGAAGAATCGAAACCACCCAGACCACAGCACTGTTGAAAACAGTTAGATTGTAAAAAATATATATCTAAGGTAGGTGGGTTGTCTCCCTTGGTCGACGTGCCTCTTTTCAATCCAACCAATCACAGGCCAGCAATTTTTGGCACCAGAAATTGAAGATAAGAAATCTTTCTCTTTTTGTACCTGCATCTTATCGAGTCGGATGTAAAAATCGTCGCTCCTAATAATTCAGCAGAGATAGAAGAGGGTCGTCGTAAGTACGATACTTACCATAAACATTACAAGCACTCAGTAAAATGGACTTGTATTCATTATATTTATATAACTGACATTTCCCGCAGACAATACTATCATTTGCAACAACAATTATTATTAATGTATTTCTCGTGTGTATAAATTTATTAATACAGTGTTATTTGAAATTCCAAGCTGTGTTCATGTATTTTCTGTTTCTAACTCTAGTTAATTCCACACATGCGGCTTAAATCAGCACACTGAATGTCTTTAAAAAAATAGATTATCTTAAAAGAAACACAATTAAACATGGACACGTTGTGCAATGAATATAAGGGTTGAGTTAATACAGTTCAAAGTGACAATTACCTGGAGGTTGCTGGTTCAATTCTATAAGCACAACTTGGAATTTCAAATAACATTATTAACTGTATTGTTACCTTTATTCAGAGAAATAGTACAAGTTTTAAACTCTGTTATGTATTCTATGTTATCTTCATATAATTTCCTGTTTCTAACTCTTGGTAATTCAACATTAGTGGCTTAAATTAGCACAAGATGACTTAGAAGAATCGTGTAGATCTGATGAGAATTACTGTCACTTCAGCGAACAAAACAACAGGTAAAAATGCTATGAAAATTGATTTCCAATTACCAATAATGATTTCAAATTCACTCACAAGTGTAATTTTAAAAAAAATTATATTCCTTACGGAAGATTTGCTGTTTCTTTTCTGCATTATCTAAAATTTCATTATCAGAGAATATCAGCTGGCTCTGCTCTTCCCAACACTGAGTATAAAAACATTTAAAAAAATAAAAACAAGAGGAAGATTAACTTGATTATCTTATTATAATGAAGATTGTGTGTTTGACTGTTTGTAACCGAAACTACCTCACCACAATTGTTGGAATTATTTGCTATATATATATTTACCAACCCCTCCGCACGAGCAGGATGCGACACAAGGTGAATTTCTTAAGCGGATTTCAGCAGGTTTGAATTCAGAGTTTTCCTTCTCCTAGACCGGTGGCCTAACCAAGGTTAAAGAGCCCAGTCTGCCCTACTATTTACCCATAGCTGGAGGGAGAGTAGGATTCATACCTTTCCGAAGGATTTTAGCGCTAAATGAAATGCAATTACCACGTCCAGGATTTGAACTCGGGGCGACGAGTCCATTTCCCATGACTTTAACCATTACACCACGCGCTTCCTTTTTTGCTATATAAGGTGTGCTACAATCTCCCACCTAAATTTATAGACTAGGCAAGGTCACATGGTTTATTCCTACGCCAATCAACAGTCATAATGTTCGGCTGATTAACTACTTAAACACTGATCCTTTCATAAGTCCACTTACGACCATTGGCGAAAGAATTTTCAATACTGTGGATACTTTCCAAGAGGATTACTAAGGATTCCTGCCGGGCAAGCGCTCTTGCTTGAAGGCTAAAGAATGGCCCATAAAAACTTAACAACAATTCCCTTAGTTTTTTACGTTATAATCTGAATAGTTATTAAAAAAGCATTATTCAATCTTAATTAGCATCTTATTAATAACAATGTCTCTAGCTGAGATCAATTTGCCTCAAAACAGCCCATATTATTAATGGGTACTTACCGCGTATCCTACATATAAGTGTCAGGCACAAGGCCCTATTAATGTGTGACCACCCACGAACCAAAGCTCATGGGTGGCGGTTTCAAAAAGTGCGTTTATCTAGTCGGCATCCCCATCAAGGGGACGTCTCAGGCACTGGAAATAAACCCAGTCCTGCTCCTTTAAATCAAGGGGGGGGTGTTGCCTGGGGAGTACCCCCTTGGGATCAACGCTGTTAATTTCATTAATAAACAGGCCCTGAAAGGCCCATATTATTAAGGTATTTGCCTCTCACCCCACTTATGAGGGCGTGACACAGGAACATTTTTATGTGGACCCACCCACAAGTCGAAGCGCATGGGTGATAGACACAAAAATGCGTTTATCCCGTCAGGATTCCCCCCGCAAGGAGGGCGCCTCAGGCGCTGGACAATAAATCCAGCCCTGCCCCTTTAAATCAAGGAGTCAGGTGTTGCCTGGGAGGGTAGCCCCCTGGAATCAACACTGTTGATATAACTAATAGTCCAGTGGCCGAAGCACACCAGACCCCCGCCCCGTAGGCCGGGTTATTAATGGGTATTTGACTCTCATCCCACTTATAGGGGCGTGGCACAAGGACATTTTTATGTGGGCCCACCCATAAGCCGAAACTCATGGGTGGTAGGCACAAAAAATGCGTCGATCCCACCGGCATTCCCTCGCGAAGGGGCGCCTCAGGCGCTGGGCAATAAACCCAGGCCTGCCCCCATGGGGACATGTATTGCCTGGGGGATAGCCCCCTGGGATCGACGCTATTAATTCAACACGACCGGTCCAGTGGCCGAAGCACACCGGACCCCCGAAGGACGGATTGTTAATGTGTTTAAAACCTTTCGATGTGAGTTAAATATCATTAAAAAATAAAAGTTTACATAGTATCTGGTGGGGCTAATTTGCATACCGGTTTTAATAAAACCGTGTTTGATAAATAATTACTCGGTGTAATTGATTCATAATATTGTTTTATTCTCAAACGTATTAAAAGCAATCCTACGTATAATTTCATATTGAAATCAATTAGAATAAAATAAAAATAAGTGTCATCTTGTTTTGTGATCGTATTTAGACTTTCTAATTCACTATAATATTTAAGTGTATTAAAATTCTTGTGCCTGGAGGGAGCATATTTTTGCTAGTATCAATAATTATAAAAGATTTGATTTACTGTGTTGTAGAGACAGCCAAAATATTTTTCGGTTTTCTAAACCAGCTCTACGTACGTGTTGAGTTCTTTTATATATTCTTTATTATCCCAACTCATTCGGTATACTTCTTATTTTTTTCCTGACAGTCAAAATTCTGACTCGCTTGAATTTTTGTCTTTTCCA
>CM042144.1:66935495-66962995 GCA_023376005.1 Doryteuthis pealeii | reverse complement strand
GTTTACATAATATATGGCGTGGTTAATTTGCATACTGGTTTTAACAAAACCGATTTTAATAAATATTTACCAGGTATTATTGATCTCTAATAATATTGTTTTATTCTCAAAGGTATTAAAATCAACCCTATGAATGATTTTTTATAGAGAAATCAATCAAAATATGGTTAAAATAAGTGTAATCTTTTTATATGGTTTCTAATTTAATTTCGTTAATCTTTCTAATAATATATTTCGTTAAATTAAAACGTAAATACTTACGCCCGGAGGGTGCATGTTTTTGCTAGTCAATATAATTTTTGTTTTAAAGATCTATAAGGTTCAATAATATCTCTTGACTATACTCTCATACGTTATATATTTAAAAAAAAATCGTTCTGATTTAATTTCGTTAGTCTTTCTAATTTAATATATTTAATTACATTAAAACTTAAATACTTACATCGGGAGGGTGCATATTCTTGCTAGTCCTTTTAAAACAACATAGCTGTGGAAAAACAAAGAAGTGGATGCTCGAATAAGGCTAGCGAATGACGTTATCATTTCATCAGCTAAATACGGTTGTCTCTAAGTATAGGTCTGCCAGATGACTAAAACTTACATGCGCGTAAATTCTATCCACTTATTCTAAAGATTACGTCCTTTATATTATATATCCATGCACATATACAGACATTCTCGCAGACATACATAGATACATCTATATAAATTCATTCAAACACTTGGGTGTACAAAAAAAACATACTCGTATATACACACACTGACAAAGACACACACATATATATATATACATATATGAATACATACTCAGATGTTGGAGTTTGTGTACGAGGGTGGGAAGTTCGGTGTTCATTTAGCGCTTATCAAGGGAAGACAGCCACTCCCTGATTGTAAATGTATCCCACGCTAAGTGGGCTCAACCAATAACATAAAGAATAGAATTGTTGACATTTTATCTTGAAGACATTGTTACTCAATTTATCATCCTTTCTTGTTGTGTATCAGTCTATCCATCTATCCATCTAGTTATCGGCATGGGTTTTGCAGCTCGAAGGTTTAGAATGTATCAAATGTGCATCATATATATATATATATATATATATATATATATATATATATATATATATAGAGAAGAGAGAGAGAGAGAGAGAGAGAGAGAGAGAGAGAGAGAGAGAGAGAGAGAGAGAGAGAGACAGAGACAGAGAGACAGAGACAGAGACAGAGATAGAGACAGAGACAGATATATATATATATATATATATATATATATTGATTGATTGATTGATTGATTGATAGATACGAGTGTAAACCCAAAAGTAAGGTCCCCAACGCATTGGGGACACAGGAGAAACTGTTCGTGCGGCTATTGGCAACACAGTTAAACATGTTGTGCATGCGCCTGTGTCTGCACCAGTCCTAGTGCACACCTCGCTTCCATGCTCAGTCTGGCTTGTCAGTCGTTTCTTGGTGGAGCTGCCGATTGACGTTACCAAGTGTGATGTTTTATCTATCTATCTATCTATCTATCTATCTATCTATCTATCTGTGTCATATTATTTATCTATATATTTATCTATTTTCTATCAATCTATCTATCAATCAAAATATCTGCAATTAGGTGTGAGATTAGATTGTAGCTTACTCACCATTATAACAAGACTATCTATCTATCTAATCTATCTATCTATCTACCATCTATCTACCTATCTATCTATCTATTCATTATCCATCTATCTATCTATATCATCTATCTATCTATCAGATTATCATCATCCATCTATCTATCATCAGATCTATCTATCTATCTATCTATCTATCTATCTATCTATCTATCTATCTATCTATCTATCTATCTATCTATCTATCTATATCTATATCTATCTATCTATCCATCTATATATCTATCTATCATCTATCTATCTATCTATCCATCTATCAGCTTATCCATATATCTATATATGAATCAGACATCTATCTATCTATCCATCTATCTATCAGATTATCCATCTGTCTATCTATCAATCAGACATCTATCGATCTATCTATCTATCTATGAGATTAGTTGTCTGGTATTTAAGCCAGTACGTTTGAAATTTTATCATCATAAAATCTGCCGGAATATAAAATTGAAACATCCTGAAATGTGTGTCAATTTACCCAAGATTAAACGTACAGATTATATAGTTAGATAGTAACTGATCACTTGTATAGATTTCAAATTAAGGATGTATCAACATTAGCCAACAATAGGCACACATTGTACCCAGGTCAAAATCGGCATTTATTTTTACCCCACCCCGCGTATAGTTTTAATTTACGTCCGTCTTTCTTATCTATATATTGATACTCGTGCTCCTTAATAGTACGACCGTTATCATTTTGTAACAACATCCTCTGATTAAACGTGAGACCATCCAAATCGTCCTAGATGGAAATCCCGATTTATCTGGTGTCGCTTAATCGCCACATTCTTATTTCTTATGCGTGTCGTCATTTCAGCTAAATAATGGGCTATTCTGTTTTTATTATAAAGAAAGGGAAGAAAAGTACAAGCTACACAGAAAAATATAATAAGAAAGAAAAAAAGAGAGTAGGGGAAAGATACTGAGAGGGGTGAGAACGTGGTGGTGATAACGCTAATCTGTTTCAATCGAACATATTAAAAGTTGAAAAGGGAAAAGAAAGAAAGAAAGAAAGAAAGAAGAGAAGAAAGAAGAAGAAGAAGAAGAAGAAGAAGAGAAGAGAGAGAGAGTTAAATCAAAATTATTATACTTTTTACATACTGAACTATTTTTAATAGCTCTTGAGTAAATATATCAAACGTTGTAATAAATAAATTATCATACTGTGGTATATCGACAGGTCATGCTAGTATATTTCATTTTAATGAAAGTCAGGGAATCGTCGGCTTATTAAACCATTTCGTTAATATCTGGTTTGACTAATTTGACTATGATATGGCTGTGGATTGAATAATGTTTGCATTTACTTTTGCGCTAATGCCCTTGATAAAAGCATGAATTCATCTCCTCTCACCCCCAGTTATCGTTAGATAGCCGGTTAATATATCTATCAATGCTATGTCTTTACACATACACAACATGCTACGCCACGACGAGACTGTATTCAGTTCAAATAGCTCTTAAGTAAATATATCAAACGTTGTAATAATTAAATTATCATACTGTGGTATATCCACAGTCCTGCTAGTATATCTTTTTTTATTTTCCTAGTGATTATTTACTACGTGTACTCCTTAATCTAATATTATTATCTACAAACTATATTCTTCTGTTGGGAAAGTTTCAATTGTTTCTAACATGGCGGCTCATGCATCAAACCGTTTGTATACTGAGAAGCTCCGGTTATATTTCATGTGACATCTGCACAGCAATTCTCCGAAATGATAATACAGTCACTCAAACACAACAGCCAATAGCCGCACGAACAGTTTCCTTGTGTCCAGAGATCTTTGAAAACGTTACTATATATATATATATATATATATATATATATATATATATATATATGGGAGAAATGTGAGGAGGTTAATCCGACAGTATGTGGAGAAAGGTAGAAAAACACGGGATGTTATGGAAACTGGATGCTTATTGTCGACGATGTAACGTTTCTTCAGGACTTGGATATAGTACTTGCTATGTCCATCATTGAAGCAAGTACTATATCCAAGTCCTGAAGATGGTCTAACAGACCGAAACGTTGCATCGTCGACAATAAGCATCCAGTTTCTATAACATCCCGTGTTTGTCTACCTTTCTCCACACACACACACACACACACATACACACACACACACACATATATATATATATATATATATATATATGTTTATAAAAATGGAATAAACATTTTTCCTGATATATATTAGGAAAAATATGAATCCGACAGTTTATAAGAATGAATGTATATATATATATATATATATATATATATATATATATATATATATATATATATATATCATCCACAAACACCGTGTTTCGACGTTTCACGTCTCTTCAGTGTATCAAGACACAGCAAATACCTCTGACCAAGAGCGAATCCCGACTTTTCCTCAGCCCGATTCGTTAACCTCTCGGCCATTTGACAGCTGTCGTTACGGGTGGTGTTTAAACTATTAAATACATACATTTGATATATATATATATATATATATATATATATATATATATATATATATATATTCGATAGTAGAATAAGAATGTACATTTTCACATTTCAAATCAGGTTCTTTTAAAACAGAAATTGTGATAAATCTTTCCTTTTAGTATCCCGCATTTAAACGGAAACGAAAATCAACACATGATATGTATTACTCTGAAGTAGATTAGAGAAACATACTAAATACATATCTATTTCAAATATCTTTTACTGCTATTGATCGAAACACTAAGTGTTGTAATATTTTACCAAATATCAAATAAATCATCCCCATTTTCTTTTTTTTACTACTCATTTTTTCAACACCACACACACACACACACACACACACATATATATATATATATATATATATATATATATATATATATATAGAGATTTATCCAAAACTTGGTAGTAAGGGATGATTCTATATGTGATTTCTAAGATACACTCTATTAATATTGTATGATCCAGTATGTATACATACAGCGAATCTTTAAATCACTAAAGAGAGCTCAATGTATAATAAACTTCTTAGATTATATACAGAGCAATATTTAGCAACTTAGATTTATATAGGCCCCAATTTGGGTCGAAATAAATTTATTATGGAATTACGGTGTTGAGTTCTTCCTTCCTTTCTATGATATATATATATATATATATATATATATATATATATATATATATATATTCACACAAGAACACTGAGTCTCTATCCAGAGTCTCGGGCTGGTTGTTTTAGCGGGATTTCTCCTTGAAAACTTAGTTCTGCATGAAGTCACACTGTTCGGCATCTATCACAAATGATCTCCTGTGAAAGAAAGACAAAGACCTTCTGTTACTCGATGCTCGGAGAAGCAAGATTATGGGGAAATAATGAAGAATTAAAGTATGAAATAAGAAAACATTAGATGAAACGATGAATGAAGAGAGAAAGAAAAAACATGGCCGAAATTCTGAGTGAGTAAATAACGAGGTAGACAAGTTTATCAGACCATGGAGGAATTTCATCGAAATGAAGGAATATCGTTCAGGTTGAAAGGGAACTGATATATATATATATATATATATATATATATATATATATTTCGATACCGGCCCTCGCCAACTCAGCGTATGAGTTGCACAGGGGATCTCTGTGGTGAAGTAAGGAGCTGATGGTAGGTGTGGCGTTCAACCTCAGACGCAAAAACAACCTTCTTCGTCTAGCGCTATTGAAAAGAGGGTAGACACCCTCGCTGATTGGCTGATACCGACTTATGGTCCCCCAATGACCTATATATATATATATATATATATATATATATTTACATATGTGTGTATGTGTGTGTGTGTGAGTGTGTGTGTGTGTGTGTGAATGTGTGTGTGTGTGTGTTTATAAAGAGAGGATTACTTAACGGAGAAGGTAAAATATCGAGTTAGCCGCAACTTTGACTTAGTTTCTCATGGAAAGTAGAGAGTGAGAGAGATTGGAGTGTGTGAAACGTATTTTATGTCAAATTTCATAGGCAGCGAGCCAGTTTCTTCAACATCTTGGCTCCCAATAAATATAAATTGGGTCAAACTTTCCCTTTCTTTGAAATCTTACAAAATGATTTTAATGTGTTTTTTTTTTAATTGTCTAACCGTATTTATTTAACAAAAAATTAATTCGCTTTGCCATCTCACTTTTCCTTAATTTTAATTATCTACACAGAGCTGAATGTGTGACACAACGGGTAGAATATGAAGCCCTCCAATTCGGTCTCAAATTCGCTACTGGGTTAAACAAACACAATTTAACCAGATTAATAAACATAAACAGACACAGGGATTCGGATTTCCAAAAAGGCTTCGTACAAGGATTAATCACTACATCTTCTGTGATAAAATTTTTTATCACCTTCCATATACCAACAAATGCCCTGAAGATGATCTAATTAATAGATCGAAACACTGCAGCGTCGGCCAATAAACTTACCACTTAACTCATTTAAACCTGTGTTTTTTCAATTTTTCTTAATATACTACATACCGTCGGATTCACTTCCTTTTCTTCACACACAAACACACACACAAACACACACACACACACACACACACACACATATATATATATATATATATATATATATATATATATATATAAAGGAGAGATTTTGGTATGTAAGTGTCGACGTATAAGTATAACTCCAAACGGAAGGTCACTTAAATTTTTACGGTTACATATTTGTATAAATTAAACTACATTTTTATTCGAATAAAATGATTTTTAATTCTTTAATTTATTTATTATTTTTTATTGTTAGAGTTTTAAAGGGTTAGAAATAACAATAAAATTGATGAATGTCCTTAGAAACTGTTTTTCTTTTGGGGGAGGCGAGGGATTCGTTAACTAATTATTTTCTAAAACCACGATAACAAAATCAACGGGGACTAATAAATCTGGTGTTTTAATATTTAGTCGAGGGCCCGAGTGGATTTAAGTAGTCTGTGTACTCAATAATTAGTTGTGAGACGAAATTTATTTCAAGTATTTCCGAAAATATCCAGTTATTGGAACAATTTAAGAATTTTTTATATGTAAGTACGAAAAATTGTAAACACCCTGAGTGCTTTGTTTATCAAAATGACATAATTCGGTAGTAAATGACCCGAAAAGTTGATATCCCATAAAACAAAACAACTAACAACCAACATTTAAATTATTATTTAAAATACAATTTAAAATATTTCTCAGAATTTGTCTTTCAAATTAAATTTTAAGTTTTATGATTTTACTCTTTATTGTGACAATAATCATTGAACAATGTTTTCTATTAATAAGTCAATAAACATCGCTGAGAAAGTTAACTCTTATAGTTTATAGTGCAAATTTATCAGTTCTTAAAAAATAGCATGTCTAAATATCATAGATTTCATAGGTGACATTTGAACTTTTATGAACTGTTGTTTTGTAATTAATACTAATGCTAAAAAAAAGTCTTAATTTTTTTTAAAGAACTCTTATATATATGGTTAAATCTGCTTGGCCTGAAGTTCTTCACTGTTGACGTCTTAGACATTGAAAACATGAAAAATGAGTTAGTACCAAAGATGAAGATGCCATATCAGGAAACTTGTTTCTGCGGCCCCTTATTCTGTGCCACGCCCAAATGACCACAGTCAGTTGATTGTGAAGAAGCGGGGTCACGGGGGAGTCGAGACTGAGAGGGAAAAAACGTGAAATAAAACTGGTTGATGGGAGGGAGGTTAATAAATAAACGGATGGCCGTGGGGAGGGAGTCGGTGCTTGGGTATGGAAGCTAAAGAGCCTGAGGTTTGGGGTTGGGGTTGAGGTTGTTACTCGTAAATAATAATAAATAAAATAGAACAAAATAAAAAAGAGATCTCAAGTAGCGAAAAAAATGGATCAATTGAAAATCGAGTCAGTTGAATATTTGAACCTGTTTGTTGATATTTGTACGGCAACACTAAATTTGGCACTAGGTGATATGATTCTATCGTCAAATATTCAGAGTAAAAAACTAGGAAACAAATTGAGATATAGATATAGCAGACTACATTATATATATATATATATATATATATATATATATATATATATATATCTTATTATAATGGAGATTGTGTCTTTGTCTGTCTGTAACCGAAACTATATTACTACTCAATTCACAGTTCCCTTAGTTATTTACATCACATTCTCCATGATTTTATTTTTATTTAAACCTCAATGAATAATAAAATTGTTTTACATTATTAAGACTGTTAACATATCTACATACTAATAATACGCAATTGTATTTATATATACAACAAAATAGTGGTTTACAGTGTGAATGGGAAGGCTAATTTGCATATTGATCTTAAAAAATTGATTTTAATAAATATATGCTAAGTATTATTGATTTCTAATTGTTTGGTTTTATCGTATTGAATATGAGCAAAAATCTCTGGGATAAATCTTAAAAGAAATTCATTAAGAAGAAGAAGAAATAACTGTAATATTATCCTTTACTTCCTATTTTAAGTAAAGAGTTAAATTAGGAAAATTTACCAATGAAAGACGGGAGTAATGGAAAATGATGGAAGAGTTAGTTTCAAAGCTGTTCTATTTTTCGATAATACCCCCTCTGTTCCAAATCTTTTTATCTGCATTCTTATTCAGTTTCATTAGCCTTTCTAATTTAATATGATATTTCATTATATCAAAACTTAAATACTTGCACCCGAAGGGTGCATATATTTGCTAGTATATATATATATATATATATATATATATATATATATATATATGCACCTCCTGAAAATAATCAGATGATACTATTAAAATGACCAAAAGAAAAAAATACTGTAAGAGTTGCCTAAGGTAAATATAATAAAGTGCTCAATGCAAAAAGTAGTGACAATAAAGAATTATTCTGATGATCCGTTAGGAGAAACCTAGGTAGATATTCTTTGACTCATGAGGTTTACTTTATTAGCTCAGTTGGTAGAGTGTTCGGCAAGAAACCACAAGGTTCCTAGTTCGATATCGGCCCCCGATAACTCAGCGTATGAGTAGCACAGGGATATGTGCGGTAAAGTAAGGAGCTGATGGTAGGTGTAGTGGTCCACCCCAGATGCTAAAATAATCTCCATGGTCTAGCGCTAATGAAAAGAGGATAGACTCCCTCGCTGCCTGGCTAATACCGACTTTAGACCACCCCGACGACTTTACTTTATAAATCTATAAGTTTGCATCAACACGAGCATGCATTGTGGATGTACAGGAGATATTGATGTCCCTAAATAGAAATATCCCCCACATACCGGTCAATTGAATACTTTTACCTACACGCACACACACACACACACACACACACACACACACATATATATATATATATATAGTTTAAATGTTGTATATTTTGGCACTAAGTTCATTTGTAAGCAGGTGTTATTAAACAACACGGAACATTTCTTTTTGTATTTTTTCCAGTATTCTTCCCATACTATCAGCCTAAGCGCTTTCGACTGTATATTTAGTCGTCATCAGGGGGTGGGTATATTATTTGGTGTTAGTTTTTTTTCTTGTTCTTTTATCTATTTTGTTTATAAAATAGAAGAGTCTATTATTTTTAGATGGTTGGCTTACATACCATCTCTCCAACACTGGTACCATAAGACAACATTTAATTACAAAACATCTAGATAGATTCACCTCCTCCGAAATTAGAAAAATTCTCACTAAAAATAGTAAAATCATCTATAAAAATAACAATAAAAAACGCCTAAAAATTCTTGAGGCAATATGCTTTAAAAAAACTAACATTAATAAAATAGCATTCAACATCGGTCATTATATATTAGCTAATCTTTTATAACTCATACACTAATCACAGCAACCCTCTAACAATAATAGACTCTTCTATTTTAAAATGAAAATAGATAAAACAACATAAGAAAAAAAAAAAAGAAGAACTAACACCAAAACATATACCCCCTGATGACGACTGAAGAAACAGTCGAAAGCGCTCGGACTGATAGTATAGGAAGAATCCTATTTAACTGGATCCTAACATTAGAAATATAGACATAAGACTGGAAAATATACAAATCAAGATCATGAAAAAGAACTGTTCTGTGTTGTTTAATAACACCTGCCTACAATATACATATATATATATATATATATATATATATATATATATATATATACAACCCCTCCGGGCAGAATGTGATACAAAGACAATTTCTGAAGCAGTTTATAGTCTGAATTCAGAGTTTTCCCTCTCCTAGACCTATTGACGCACCAAGGTTAAAAGGCCCAGTCTGCCCTACTATTTACCATAGCTAGAGAGAGAATGCCTTTTCCAATGGTATTTGCGCCATTTGAAATGCAAAAAGCCTCCGCCAGGATTTGAACTCGTATCCTCGTGTCCATTTCATGGTAACTATTACACACTGGTTAAAAGCGTGGTACAGGTTAAAAGTGCGGTAAAGATACCCCGAAGTCGAATGATGTTTGGTTACTTGGATTTTACGGCATGTAAACTCTTGTGTTATTTCAGGCACAATACGTTTTTATTTCATTCATCGTTATTGTGTTACATGATTCGTGGATAAAACCCTTTTGGGCTAATAAAGACGTCTTGTAAAATAATCAAGTGTTGCTTTATTATTACAAGCAACGAAATAAGCACAGACAACCCAGCCCAGCAGAAGGAAGTTCAGCCCAGAAAAAAGATGCGTGCCGACGAAACAGAACCATATAAGAACCATCTTCATTTCCTCTCCTCTCTGTTCTCAATATTTATATACCCTACGTAAAGCTGGAAAACTCGAGGTTCCTGGTTCGATTCCGGTCCTCGTCAACCCAGCTTATGAGTAGCACATGGATATGTGCGGTAAAGTGAGGAGCTGATGGTAAGAGTGGCACTCTGCCTCAGACGCCCAAAAAATCTCCTCGGTCTAGCGCTAGTGAAAAGGGGATAGACTCCCTCGTTGTCTGGCTGATACCGATTTTAGGCTACCCTGAGGACTTAAAGGGGTATATAACAATTGGGTATTAAATTTATTACTCATTTTGAACACATTTTTATACACCTTTTTTTTATTATATCTATTTGACCTATAATTGGGACCATAATATTTCATGATGATATTGATGATTCTATTTAGGTAGTTTGATTTGGTTGGTTAGATTTTACGGCATTTCAAGGCTTGTTGGGTTATTTCATGCCGAATACTTTTTGTTTTATTCATACTTGTTGGGTCTGCAATTTAAAAAAAAATTTAAACATATTTTAGCTCCTTTTTTGCATTGCTGAATAACTCTCAAGATACATTTTCTTATGGACTACCACACAAGGACACACCAGTGTCATTTAATACTGTATCAAGTCATTTTGATAAATAAAAGACTTAGGTTGCTTACAGAACGAGCTGTTGCTGGAGAGGTCACCCATTCAAGTATTGAACATGCTCATCACTGCTTAACTTTCGGTGATCTAGCGTGAACTGGTGCTTTCAGCGTAACTTGACTGCAATTTAACATATTGGCATTGACTGATTTTGTATGAAGTTGGTTTGGTTCGGTCTGTTGGATTTTACGCCATGTCAACTGTGGTACTATTATATACCCAACTGACATCGGGCATACAATTGGTGTGTGTGAGAGTGAGAGTTCTCAGATAAGACAGTTTAGAGACTTACTTGGTTAGAAGTTGGCCTTACTTTATCACTTGTTGACATCTTTACTCTTCCAGTTGCCATGTTCCTGTCTAGTTGAGTTCTAGCTGTTTCATCTGGAGTTCATGTAAGGGCTTCTGTTGGGCTTTGCTTGTGTTTAATTAAATGAACTACAAGACATTTTTTGTTACTTGATCAAGTTTTTATTTTAACTTTATGCCCATCTCACTACGCGGGAGACAACCCTTGGTCTATTTTTAATACCAAAAATGATTTGTTTTATTCCTTCTTGTTAAGTATTCAGTCTTTTGGGAAACTCATTCTTTTAACCACTTTTTAAAAATTAAATTTTGATCTATTTAACACATTGATAATTCCCTAACAGAATCTACGACTCCGGCTCATATTATACCTGGGAGTACTGGCAATAAAAAGGTACTCCTCAATTCTCTGAGATTCAGAATTAGAACCTCACCGCTAGATGTATTTTAACGCCATACACAGGATACTAGGACCCTCAGTCACCGCTTTCTAGTACATATATGATACAAATGGTTGGGGGTTACCATATGACCAATACGGTCGAGTCCATCTATGGGTTAAATAGAAAAATGTATTTATAAAAAAATTGTATTATCCATTAAGAATTGATTTATTTCAAAATTTTATCGGCATTAAATGACCCACTGAGGTTGATATGCCGTAAAACAAAACAAACAAACAATACGGTCGAGACAATCATATAGTTATTTACTAAGCTTACCTTAGATATGACACAATGCCAGAAGTATGGGGCGTCCAGTGAGAATCGAACTCACTAACTATGGTTTGTGAGTCAAGCTTGCAAACCATTACACCACGTTTGATACCACATGGGACAATCATATATGTGATACAGATTGAAGTGACCAACCGATTGAGGGGAGGGGCCTCTACGACCACCCGTTTAGCACAAGTAAGGCCCAAAGTGGAGTATTGCATATCATGGACTACTCAGCCACCAGGAATATGTCCTAAAGCATAACGGGTCGCCACCCACGGCTAATATGTGGCCCTAGTGGTGGGATTTTATCCCTTTGCAGAGGTGCACACGGCGTATTCTACAGCCCCAGCCGAGAAGGGCTACTGAAGCTGACTTCGAGAAGTTTTAGTAAAAGAGCAAGGCTTTGATCCGTTCTCTAAAACTCTCCTCGTTCCCCAATGATACCTGCACTGGAAAAATAAAGCTTAAAATGTTCGGCTTCCGATTACACTTACCGTGTTTTTAACCTGGACAAGGAAATTATTAAAGTAGATACCGAAAATTTGTATTATTTAGTTTATTCGGACTATAATCTTCATCTTAATTGTTATTGTACAACGTTTCGGCCGATGTGCCCTTCGGCCGTCTCCAAGTATTTCTCGAGAAATAAATATCGGAAAGTTCTCGACCTAAGCAGGAAAAATTATGTTTTATTCAAAATTTATAAAATCTATAATAACAATAAGATAATACTAGATGTATGTTCCCAGCCTTGCCTGGGTTATATAGTATACGACTAAATTTTAGCATACACATTTTAAATTTCATATTTCTCGCCATTGGAAATATTTATCGCTCGATGTACTTATTGTGAAAATGTTACTACGAAAATTTGTTCATATTAACCCCTATTTACCAAAAACGCAATAATGCTATTTTTTAAAATGAGTGAGACGCAACATCAACATTGCTATTATTAATCCAAGTGATCTTACTAAACAGAATTTTCTATATGAAATTCTATTGAATTTGCAAATTTATTGGAGTTATGCCCCTTAGCTTACTTCCTCCCAATTTCTCATACCATAGCTGTTTTCTTTGTCTCTAGTGACCCCAAATGAATTCAGGGGCAACTGTAAATACCGCCACTGGATACCTCGTAAAATTCTACCCAGAAAAATAAAATGTTTGATCTTAATACGGAGCTTTGTTTTTAATAGCATCCCGGACAGACAGATAGATATATAGACAGAGACACCACAAATGTAGTATGATAATTTTAATAATATTATATTATAATAAATGCGCCCTCCATGCACAAGTTTTAAAATAATTAAATGTTATATTTAATTAAAAAAGACTAATAAAATTGAATACGAACACAAAAAGATTAGACTTATTTTTACTTTATTCTAATTGATTTCAAAATAAAATTATACATAGGATTGCTTTTAATACGTTTGAGAATAAGAACAATAGTATTAGAAATCAACAAGACCAAGTAATTATTTAATAATTTATTAAACACGATTTTTTAAAAACCGGTATGAAAATTATTCGCACCATATACTATGTAAACATTTATTTCTTAATTATATATAACAAATGGCAGGATTTTAAACACATTACTACCATGGGCTCTTTGGGGCTTGTGTTTGTTAATGAAATTAACGGTATGATCCCAGGGGCCTTCCCCCCAAGCAACACCTGTCCCTTGATTTAAAGGGCTGGGTTTATTGCCCAGTGCCTGAGGCGCCCCTTGAGGAGGAATGCTGACGGGATCGATGCATTTTTGCACCCGCCATCCCATGAGCCTCGGTTCGTGGGTGATCTCACATTATAAGACTTTGTGTCATACGTGGGATGCGAGGTAAATACCTTAATAATATGGCCTGTTTTGAGGCAAATCTATCTCTGTTAGACTTTTATAGAGACATTGTTAATAAATAAGATGCTAATTACGACTGAATAATGATTATTTAATAACCATTGAGAATAGAACGTAAACAACTAAGGGAATTTTGACGTCAGTGGTGACGTAGTTTCGGTTTCAGACAGTTACATAATCTCTCTTATAATAACATATTATAACCTTTTTAGCTCTCAGCACAAAGCAAAAAATCAACCGAGTGACAGCTCGTAACTGAGAAAACTCGTAAGTTGGTGCCCTCGTAAGTCAAGGTATTCCCGTAGTCTTATAATAATCTATATATTAATACTCTTGTTCCTTAATCTTCAAACCGTTATCATCTTGCAACACCCTCTGGTTAAAATGAGACCGTCCAAATTGTCCAAGATGAAATGCAAAAAGGTAAATCCTGTTTTTCTGGTGTTGCTTATCCACCGAATACTTATTTCTTATGAGTGTCGTCACGTCAGCTAAATAACTGACCATTCTGTTTTTATCATAAAAAACAAAATGAAGAAAAGGGAAATGCTACACAGAAAAAATATAGAAAGAAAGAAGTGAGATGGGGGGAAGATATAGAGAGAGGGAGTCTGGAAGCGATAACGCTAATCTCTTTCAATCGAACTTAATGAAAAGAAGAAAAAAAAGAAAAAGAAAAAAAGAATGAGAGAGGGTTAAAACAAGATTATTATACTTTTTATATATTTAACTATTTCCCGATAGACATATCAACTGTTGTAATAATTAAATTATTATACTGTGGTATATCCACAGGTCCTGCTAGTTATTATCATTATCATAAAATGACTTTGAGCATGACTCGATATGTTTCAAAGGTCGTGTAGATATGTTGGGTACTTCAAACTGAACGTACATGGATAAACAACATAGTTGAAGAATCGAGTACTAACTACCGGTTCCCGCTCGATTTCAAAACTCAAGCCGCGAAGTTGCTACTTGAAACTGTTTCCTATTGTTAGCGTGATATGTGTTAGCAGAAGCTTAAAACAAAACTAACATTTAAAGCGGACTTATCTGCGACATACGATATTTACCCCCAACTCGGATTTGAGTAGAGGTCCGAACTTTCAGTATCAACGTGCTAACATATTGGATGTATTCACACACACACACACACACACACGAGCACACACATACGATCGCACGATCACACACACATACACACATATATATATGGGTGTGTGTTTGTAAAGTACTTATATATATATATATATATATATATATATATATATATATATATATATATATGAGTAAAGAAATAACAAAAGACTTAGAGATTTAGCTTTATAGTCTATTTCAGGGAGCTTAGACAAATAGTCTAAATCTCCCGACTCATCAGATGGGAATATATATATATATATATATATATATATATATATATATATGTGTGTGTGTGTGTGTGTGTGTGTGTGTAGTATATAAAGAAAATTGAAAAACGCAGATTTAAAAATTGTGTGGTAAGTTTAATAGCCGACGCAGCAGTGTTTCGATCTATTAATTAGATCATCTTCAGGGCATATCGGGCAGCGTCGGCTATTAAACTTACCACTCGGCATTTCAGGGCAGCGTCGGCTATTAAACTTACCACTCAACTTATTTAAACCTGTGTTTTTTCAATTTTCTTTACATACTACATACCGTCGGATTCACTTCCATCTCTCCACACACACACACACACACACACACATATATATATATATATATATATATATATATATATATATATATATATATATATATATATAGTGTATTTTGGCAGCATATTTTCTGTTATACAAGTTTTGTTGAACTGTACAGACAATTCCTGTCGGACAAGTTTTTGGTTGATCCGTTCCAATTTTCGGGCCATCTTTCTGGTGTTGGGGTGTAACTGGTATAACATTTTGGAAAATTGGAATGGATCACCCAAAAACTTGTCCGACAGGAATTGTCTGTACAGTTCAACAAAACATATATACATATATATATATATATATATATATATATATATATATATATATATATATGTGTATGTGTGTGTGTGTGTGTGTAAGTATGCATATATACCATTTTTAAAAAAAGGTTTTTAAAGATTTTGCCAGATTCTAAAAAGTTTTTGCTAGATTCTAAAAGATTTTGCTAGATCTTAAAAAGTATTTTCTAGATTCTAGATAATACTCTGACAATCGTTTAAAGGTAATCTTATCCGATAATATTTTTTACTATTATTTTTCTTGTTATTGGTCTTGCGTCACAATATTATTTGTATTTCATACGCTAATAAATAATGGGGTCAGTCTGTGGGGATATATCCTTCATTATATATCGCAAAGTTATTGGCTAATGGTAGATTTTTCTAAAAAAAATTCAAGATTCTAAAATGTTTTGCGAGATTCTAATAGACTTTTCAAGATTTTGCTAGATTCTAAAAGATTCTGTGAGATTTTGTAAGATTTCTAAAAACGTTTTTAGCTAGATTCTAGATTATACCCAGGCAGTCGGTAATAAATTATGGGAGCAGTCTATGTGGGGTCACATTTATCTATTTTATTTATGGATAATCTCTGGGAATATATCAGTGTATACACTGATACCTCTGGGTAGAAATAGATCTATAATCGCAAAATGACCGATTTATAAGCTTTATTTTTACCAATTATATTGCTCTGTTCAATAATATTGAATATCGAGCTCTCAACTGAACAACTCTAACATTTTGCTGTTGGAAGAAAGTTTAAAGTTAAAATCATCTTAACACCACTTGACTTGGTAACCCATATATATATATATATATATATATATATATATATATTTAAAAAAATTCTTTTCAGAAAAAGTCCGTTGCAGGCTGACCATGGACGGGTTAAAACTCTTTCTGTTTGAAAAAGTGAATTTGTCTATTTTTTAATTTGAAATATGTCTTCTTCTTTCAAAAACTGTTACACTAAAGATATACAATTATTTCGTTGTTTTAGAAACGCGTATAGGATGTGCTAATGACGAAACGATCGCATGACCTATAGGCTGTTTCGAATTATTTTCTGCTTCTCTCTCGATGAGTCCGGATTAATAAACAAGCTCTGAAGTTGATTTTTATAAATCGAAATATTGTACAATATTAGCTATGAATACTTATATATATATTATATATATATATATATATATATTATATATATATATATATATATATATATGTGTGTGTGTGTGTGTGTGTGTGTGTGTATGTACATATATATATATATATTGTTTGTTACACATCTTAAAGTTATTGGCTAATTGTAGATTTTTCTAAAATATTTTGCGAGATTATATAAAGCTTTTGGTAGATTCTGAAAGACCGTTCTAGATTTTGCTAGATTTTGCTAAATGTTATAGGTTTTGCGAGATTCTAAAAAAGTTTATAGATTCTAGATTATACTCAAACAACCGTTTAAAAGATAATCTGATCTGACAGTATTTATTATTTTACTGTTTGTTTTCTTGTTATTGGTCTTGTGCCACAATATTATTTGTATTTTATACGGTAATAAATAACGGGGCAGTCCGTGTGGATACACATTTATTCAGTTTATTTATTGATAATCTCTGGGAATATATATATATATATATTATATATATATATATATACGTATGTACGTTCAATTCTATTTTGGAATTCACACACACACACACACACACACACACACACACACATATATATATATATATATATATATATATATATATATATATATATATATATATATTCAGTTCTCTACCGGATATGACAACTTGGGATAAGATCTTTTTCCTTCAAGTATCCCGCTGTGTTTTCCATCTCAGCGGTCTGAGGTTTGCACTTGAGCGTGGACCAGCGAACGCTCCCGTAGACCCTACAGGAACTACCAAGTACCAACAATGGGCACTAAAGAACATTTAACATTTATCCCCCAGTAAAATGCTGGTATGCTACACGTCGAATGGAAGGCAAAACCCATTAGGGGTAGTAGACTTTCCTATTTCCATGCAACCCATTTCTTTAGACACTGAAAGAAAGGATTTAAACAGTATTGTTTTGGTTGTTGCTTTTTTTCTCATATAGACGACTGAAGAACAAAAAAATACCCACGCATATATATATATATATATATATATTATATATATAGTCATCCACACACACACACACACACACGCACATATATATATATATATAATCATCCACATCCACACACACACACACACATACACACACACACATATGTGTATAATATATATATATATATATATATATATATATATAGAGAGAGAGAGAGAGAGAAGAGAGAGAGGAAGAAAGCACAAAAATAACCCACGCATATATATATATGTATATATATATATATATCATACACACACACACGCATACACACACATATATATATATAGTCATCCACACACACACACACACATATATATATATATATACTAGAATGAAACGTGACCCGTTGGGTCACCCATTGAGCCCGAGTTAGATTGTTGGAAAAATCACATGATAAAATGATTTCATTAATCTAAAGTTCACGCAAACTGTCCAAATAAGTTATTTGAACTGGAGTAAACATTTTCATTTGACCAAAGGAAAAAAAACAACGGAAGAGTCACTTAGTTAATTTCTAATTACAGGTAATTAAAATTTTAATCATGGATATTTATGACAATCTCTCGCCAACCTTACCCTATCATTCATTGCTCTCAGGACGTCCCCTGTACAGCATTCAGTGTCTGCTCAGAGTTGGTCAATGTGTCTTTGCTCACATGTCCATACTGGCGTGCTGATTTCCATAGAAAAATGTCTCTTAAGAGTTTGTCCTAAATCCTCCAGCATGTCTTGTTCATCTCACTCGGATGGTTTATGTGATAAGTGGCAAGCTGCTTTCTCGTGGAGTGTTGCTTCCACAACTTGTTTAAAATTACATGCATTCTTGAGCAGTTCCCATCTAGCTTACTCTAGGCTAGGTTAGTATCCAAGTGGTGCAATTGTACAGTAGCAACAATACAACTATGGCTTGGAAGAAAACCTTTTTCACTTAAAGGGTGGCGGAAGTAAACGTTTGCTCATTTGAATGAAATTCCGTAATTTTTTAAATATCTAGAAAAACTCAGTAACTACCTTTATTCAACAGGAAATATTTTAAATTGAATATTTATCTAATCTATTGAGAAAAAAAGTAGGCTTAATAATCATGTTCTCATTCATTTACAGCAGACTATAAAAAAATTACTGGAAGCCAAATAATAATAAAATATCGGTTTCAGCTCTGATTTTTCTTAAAGATGATTGTGCTAGATTTTTAGGGTAATTAACTTAAACAGAAAAAACGCCTTTTGGGACGAATTTAATTGTCTAAAAGAATATTAAAAATATTAGATATTCAAATTTAATTTGCTTTTTTTTTTTTACTGGGGTCCATGATGTTACTACTTATCGACTAAAACAAAAATCTGACCTTAAATAATGAATTTAAATAATTTTGATTCGTTTTTAAATTGAAAAGCCAACATTTTGGTGCATATCGCATAAATGCGTTCTGGCCTCCTGGCCTAAAAAAATAAACTAAGGGTGCCTGCTCAAAATCCGACCCGTACTACTAATGAACTCCCTGTTTGAAGGCATTTTTCCCGAAAAGTTGATGCGATATGAAAGCGATATTTTACGCCTTAAGTCTTTTTACAAGTAAATGTACATATTTTACCTCCCCCTCTTTAAAATATTTTTGTCGGTTTGAAGGCGTTTTATGGGTTTTTTTTTTATCGACAAGCAAATGTATAAATCTTTTTAAAATCTTCATTTTTTCGGTATTTTCATTTTTATTTTAATTCAAAACATGAATTTTGCCGGGTTTCGCCAATAAGTTGATTTGAAATCATTCTCTTATTTAGATTAACAAAAAGCAAGTTTACTAATCATTAAATCAGACAGGTTTTCCGAATTTTTGTATATATATATTTTACAAACGGTTGTTCGCATTTATTTACAGCAGACTACGGTAGAATATTCGGCTAGGAGCCTCACGGTTCCTGGCCGTCACCAGCTCAGGGATTTGTGTAGTAAAGTGAGGAGCCGATGGTAGGTGTGGCACTCGACCTATGACGCTAAGAAAACAATCTCCTTGGTCTAGCGTTAGTGAAAAGTGAATAGACTCCCTCCATGATCGGATGATACCGATTCAGGACACCGACGACTTTACTTTTAAAAAAATTACTGGACAAAAAGTCGCGTCAGCTACAATTTTTAAAAAGTTTAGGGGTTTGGGGTTGGTGATTGAAAAATCATAGCTGTGTGAGCTATTTAAAAAAAAAAAAAAAAAACACCAGCGTGCTTCAATTAGGAATTAATACGGATATCATAGTAACTGCAGAAACACCCCCCCCCAAAAAAAGGAATATTGAGGATAAATCAATTTAATAAAAATTAAATGCCTATAAATGTTCTTAAATGTATAAGTAAATGAAATTATTTGGAAGCATAGAATTGGATTTATTTTGCATTATAAACTGTATAAACAAAATAAATTAAAGAAATTATGAAAAGTGTATTGCGTTTCTTCCTTCAATATGGCGTAAACTAATCACGTGATATTTTGATCGTACCATAAAATAAAGTATTTTTAAAAATTAAAAATGGCCTGACATTTTTTAATTAAAATATAGAAGAATCTAAAGCTTCAGATTTTTATTTATTTATGCTTGTTTAATGTCTTGGTTTTAGTTAAAAAAAAAAAAAAAAAAAAAAAAAAAGCATATCTAAATATTGTTTTTTATTTGTTGGAAAGGAATATATTAAAATAAAATGAAGACTTTAGCAGATTGAAGGCATTTTTATCGACAATTTTTTAGAGCCAGATTTGTATCAAGTAAATGTAAATATTTTTGAAAATACCCCCCTGAAATATTTCAAAGAAGGAGGAGGGTTAAAAATGTTACATTTACTTGTCCAAAAAAGACTGGAGTGAGTAAAATATCGCATTAACTTTACGGAAGCGCTGATTTTCTTCAGCAGGCACGACTTCAGATGGGACTTCATTCCTAAGTGGGGTTGTTTTACCAACGCCTAGATTTTTTAAGGCGGGAGGCATTTCTGAGAATAGCCCCAATATATTACATACCTCTAAATATAAAGGGGGGGGCAAAGTTGAATGACATGAAAAAAATCAGCAAGTTTTGAAATACAATAACTGATGCATTTAAAAATTCATTGATTAATCAAGATTGAAGATTTCATTAAAATCGGATAATTACCAGATTTTTGTTAATCTTTATTCAATCGGGTGGCGGTGGGTAGATGTGTTTTGTAAAAATAGGGAATTGCCATTTTTGCGTAGTATTAAATATATTACATGTTTAATGTGTAAAGACAAAAAGGGGAATATCGCATAAATACACCCTAAAACACTAAGCCGTACCTTCCGAAAAGTTCGATACATAAATCGAAATATTTTAACCCCACCAAATTTAAAATATTTTTAGCTGTTTTGAAGGTGATAAAACGTAACCCACCCCCAGGTTTTTATCAATAAGTAAATGCAAATATTGTTTTTCCATTTTATTCAGAACAGTAAAAAAAAAAAATCTAAGTAAATTGTTTAATATATTTTATATTTAAAAAAAATCCAATAGAAAATATTTACTTGTCGAAAAGTACGGGTGGTTAAAATATCACATTAACACTCAGGAAAACACCTTGAAAGAAAAAAAAAAAAAAAAAAAAAAAAAGTTGATTAGTATCATGGGCTGGATTTTCAGTGTTTGTTGTTTTTTTTAGGAAAAAAATTGACTCGAACAGAGCTAAAAAAAATTTAACTACAGTGAAGTTATGAGTTAAACTCTTCAAAAATAAATTTTAGCCCGATTAACACAGTAATAGCAATCTACGAATACTTACCACAAAAAAAAAAAAAAAAAAAAGAAATTAATAAAAAAGGAATTAAAAAAAAAACGAAAAGAAATTGAAATAAAGAAAAAAATCAAAAGAAAAAAAATGAAGTTAGCCCGACCAAGACCTCTTTCTATACCGCGACGGGCCGCGTTACACCACCTCTCCCCGAGGTCACAGCAAAAAAAAATACCCTTTTTATATCTACTGGTTTCTTGGACGGGTGAGTCCAATATATGTCAATGGGGGTTACGACACCACCTGCTAGCCCCTAATCAATTTTAACATAGTTAAATGTCTCTAACACAATAACTCTCCGTTTTCACTCTCATTCTTACTCATACATAGAGAGGGTGAGAGTAATGCAGAGTGACAGAGAGGGACGGGTCAGCTGTTGACTTAATTGATAATTACGACTAATTAAAATCAATTAAAGTTGAATTTCTTTCAAACAATAGGTAGTCCTGAAACCAAGGAATATTTCAGTATAAATTTTGTGTCAATAACATGAATAGAAAAAAAATTCTTATGGAAGAGAAAGGTGTTTATCTCAGCTTTAGTATAATAATAGAATAGATATGAGGCAAAATAAGGAATTAAAGAACAAAACTTAGACAAAAATGTGTAGTATATTTTGTTGCATTTTTGTCTGAGTTTTGTTCTTTAATTCCTCATTTTACCTCATTCTGTCGGATTCATTCCAATCCCATTTTCCTCACACACACACACACACACACACACACACATATATATATATATATATATATATTATAAAGTAAAGTCGACGGGGCGGCCTAAAGTCGGTATCAGCCAGTCAGCGAGGGAGCCTATCTCCTTTTCAATAGCGCTAGACAAGGAGATTGTTTAGCATCTGAGGTGGAGCGCCACACCTACCATCAGCTCCTTACTTACCGCACAGATGCCTGTGCTACTCATACGCTGAGTTGGCGGGGACCGGTATCGAACTAGGAACCTTGTGGTTTCTAGCCGAATGCTCTACCGACTGAGCTAACCCGGCCCCTTGGAGAAATGCTTAGTGTAATGGCTACCGTGGTAGGAAGTGGGATCGGCTACTTGAGTTCAAACCCTGGACTACATTAACTGGTGGTAGGTGTGGCTTTCCACCTTAGGCGCAAAACAATTTCCCTGGTCTAGCGCTAGTGAAAAGGGGATAGACTCCTTAGTGGTCCGGTTGATACCGACAATAGGCTTCACCTACTTTATTCTTTACTTACACACACACATGCACACACACACACACACACACACACACATATATATATATATATATATATATATATAAGCTGCCAAAACCCGGTAGAGCTCTCTAGAGGGGACTTTAATTGAACTGTCACCGCTTAGCGTAAGGCATTGCTCGATTGTTGTTTCCAGACTTGAGTTTTTCGGTTATTGTAAAGATCTATGAAAATATGTCGGTTAAATGTTCGCCTCTTACTGAGAGTTACCGAGAGCCGAGACGGTAGAGAGTAGGACTGAGGAAAATTCAGTCGGGCCTCGCTCCCGGTTAAAAGAGTAGTTGTTGTCTAGCCACACTGATGACTGTTTGTCGATGACTATATATATATATATATATATATATATATATATATATATATATATATATATATATGTGTGTGTGTGTGTGTTAGTATATATATATATATATATATATATATATATGGGATTACTCTCGTAGTAATGATTAATTAAATAACAATATTTATTCTAGAAAGGGAAATACTTTGTATTTCTTTCTCTTTTGAGTTTTGATAATTTAAATTCTGTAAAACAAGGGAAATTTTTATTCTTTCAACAAAATAATTTCCAGTTGATTTTTGCTATCGCTCGAAACACGACTCGATTAAATCTCCCCTTTCCCCATGCGAAACAATTTTCATGCTAAATCTTTCTCTTGTTTTCAAAAAGTATTCCTGTCGAATTTGGTAACCAGATATCCATTCAGTTAGTTGTCTATCGAGAACAGAGAAGAAATGCGTATTTGTTTAATCCATGATATCACAGCTGGGATTTATTAAAGACTTCCGTCGAAATATTCATTCCAGTCATGGGCAAATGACGCCATTCTGAATGGTCGTATTAAAACATCAATCTTTACAGAAAAGATCTTTTTACCGAAGAGAAAAAAAATCAGTCTTCTTGAACTTTCTTGACCGTTTCACTTTCGTTTTTTTGTTTTTTTTTTTTTTTTTCTGAAGCGGTGTCTCAGACGTCAAATAATCTCCTTGGTCTAATGCTAGTGAAAAGGTGATAGACCCCCTCGTTGTCTGGCTGATACGATTTTAGCCTCCCTGACGATTTTACTTTTTTACTTTATTCTTACATCACATCCTTACCTAGTACCTATTGCTAAAGCATAACATTTATTATATAATATATATATATATATATATATATATATATATATATATATATATATATTAATGAATGAAAAGGCCTTTAATACCATGGGTATCGTGGTTATGGACCATTTAACGGAACTTGAACTCTACAACAAACTACTAGTAGAGAATGGGACCTGCCTAGAATCACCTTGTACCAAGAAACTATGTACCACACCAAAGTATATATATATATATATATATATATATATATATATATATATATGCATAAATTATTATAATTTATAATGAATTATTATATGCATAAATTATCATAATTATATATGCATAAATTATGATAATTTATAATGAATTATTTCAATTTGTTTAAAATGCATGTTATCAAGTCCTTTTTTTCTGTTAAGTTAAACTTTTTACTTAACTAATCAAGTCATTTCAGAATTTGATAAAGATAGACAGCTCATTAATCTGTGGCATATCAAAATCTGATAGTGTTACATAATCTATGCGGTTGCATAAGATTATTGTCAATCCCCTGTATTTCTAAAGGGATGGTCCTTTTCATATCACGGGCGGGACTTTCCATGGAATAGTACAGAAAGCCTGCGAAATACGTGAAGTCACGTGGGACCTGGTTGGGTCCTCAGTTTCAGTTTGGACGTCGGGCAGAGAAGATGTTCTGTCTTAACTGGAACTCACCTGCATACGCGTGCAATGTTAGTCAGATGTTTAGTTACATGAAATGTTTAGTTAAGTAAATAAAAGCTTTAAAAAATAACACGGTTTTGTGATTAATGAATGTCATGGTTACAAGACTGATCTAGAAGAAGAATAGAAGTAAGTAAGTAAAGAAGGGTATGCAACTATAGATTGCAATGGAGCTGTCAGAATAATACTTAATTAAACTAATTATTATTTTATTATTGTCAGAAGGAACTACAATGGTTAAATTACAAAAAATGCTATTAGTGCAGGGTGCTCGCTTCATTACCCCCATTTTAGGAATGGTCCCCACCCTCTTAAATGTACCAGGTACTTTTTACAATATCAAAATTTTTCCTTGAGGGGAACCACATTTTTGGCAACATCTCTGGTACCAAAAATTTGACCTCTATCCTAATCTCTTGCAAAGAGTTAAGACCCCTAAAAAATAGGTGTTACAGGTAAAACACTACACCTAACTTCAGCTCCCTGCTTTACCCCACAGATCCAAGCCGTAGTACTCAATCGATGAGTTGGCGAGGACCAGTATCGATTTCTGAACCTTGCGATTTCAATGTAGATGCTTTACCGACTGAGCTAAACACAACCCGCCAAAATGCGGTGTACTGGGTATAACACTAAACTATATCTGACGGTGAGGCTCCAGTTCTAGCGCTCTTGGAAGTGTAGAGTACCCCTTCATTGTCTACTCTGACCAGGAGTCACATTAATGGCTCAAACAGATGTTTGCAAATTATTTGTATGGAATCGGAATACTTGATATCATATATAGTAAAGTCGGTGGAGTGGCCTAATGTCGGTATCAGCCAGACAGCGAGGGGGTCAATTCCTTTTCACAAGCACTATACTAGGGAGATTGTTTTGGCGTTTGAATTGGAGGGCCACGCATAACATTAGCTCCCATATTACCACACAGACCCAAGCAGTGCTACTCATGTGCTTAGTTATCGAACCCTGAATCTTGTGGTTTCTAGTTGGATGCTCTCAAATCTCTCTCTCTCTCTCTCTCTCTCTCTCTCTATCTGTCTATCTCTCTCACACACTCTCTCTCTCTACCTCATTGAGAAACGAACATATATAACGAGGAGGTAATCAGGATATGCATAGAGAGAGGGAAAGTGTTAGGCAGAATGTCAGGTAATTGACAGGTCAGTTTCTTTTTTACTTAATTGCATATTACGACTAATTAAAACCATTTAAAATGGAATTTTTTCAAACATAACTCAATCATAAACTAAGGAATAATTTAGTATAATTTTCGTGTCATTAAACTTAATAGTAAAAAGCCTTTAAGAGACAAACATTGATTCGCTCAGCTTTAGTATAATCTTATTATAATGGAGATTGCGGGTTTGTCTGTCTGTAACCGAAACTATATTACTATACAAGTCACAATTCCTTTACTTATTTACATCATATTCTCCATGATTTTATTTTTATTTAAACCTCAATTATTAATAAAATTGTTTTACATTACTTACACTGTTGACCATATCTACATACTAATAACATGCAATTGTATTTATATATACAACAAAATAGAGATTCAGAGTGTGAATGGGAAGGCTAATTTTCATATTGATCTTAAAAAATTGATTTTAATAAATATATGCTTAGTATTATCGATTTCTAATTGTTTGGTTTTATCTTATTGAATATGAGCAAAAATCTCTTCAATAAATCTTAAGAGAAATCCCTTAACAAGAAGAAATAACTGTAATATTATTCTTTACTTCCTATTTTAACTAAACAGTTTAATTAGGAAAATTTACCAATGAAAGACGGGAGTAACGGAAAATGATGGAAGAGTTAGTTTCAAAGTTGTTCTATTTTTCAATCATACCCCCTCTGTTCAAAATCTTTTTATCTACATTCTTATTCAGTTTCATTAGCCTTTCTAATTTGATATCATATTTTATTATAAAATTTAACTAAAATACTTGCACCCGGAGGGTGCATATATTTGCTAGTAATAATAATAATAATAATAATAATAATAATAATATATATATATATTATATATATATATATATATATATAGTTGACGGAACGGACAGAAAGGTTATTCATTAATGAACAACATGTGATCAGAGATCTGCAGTCGGTTCTACCCAGTGGGAAATGTCAGATAACTGAGAAATATACAGCCGAGGAATGCAGACAGGGTATATTTGATTTTTTGCCGTCAGGTGGCACTTGCAGAAAAAAAGGTTTCTAACGATTCTTTTGCCAAATAACAGGTTCCCCGAGTGCAGCAGTTACAGATCTGCCCTAACATGAACTTGAGTTGTGCTTTTCGCTGTTTTGTTTTAAATAGAAGCTGATATTTTACAATGGTTAAGGCGGTTCTTTCATATTTTTTCATCTTCATCCGGCTAGGTCAAATAAAACGTTAGGTCAGATTCAAAGAAGTCTTTGCTAGGGAGGGGGCCAAACTCATTAGGAACGCGAGATCATTCTGCTAAACTTTGATCTATGGTGGATGCACTGATATTTTTTCAAATAGTTACCATGTTTTGTATTTGGAGGCTATAGCATATGTCTATACAGACATAC
>CM042144.1:66925495-66930495 GCA_023376005.1 Doryteuthis pealeii | reverse complement strand
TCACGTGGTAGTCAACGAGTCTATATTTAGGAGTAGGTATCTACCACACGCCTTATATCCAACAAAAATCCAACAGTCGGCAAATTTTTTACGACTGCACCAGTCCCAATATTTGGCCTCCGAACTCCCCAGATCTTAACCCCATGGATTATTATGTGTGTGGCGCTGTTGAGAAAGACACCAATCGCATTGCCAATACTACAAAAGCCCACTTAATCAGAATTAAGGTAGTTTTTGAGACCTTTTCCAGAGAAATTGTTACATCAGCTTGCTCCAAGTTCCGGAGCAGGGTTGAGGTTGTGATCGACGCTAACAGCAGTTATTTTGAGTGAAATTTGTCGACAGTAGTGTAATTCACGTGCTTGTTGAATTTCTTTACAGTCCATTAAATTTTGTAGTTACCAAGCACCTTTTCTTTTTCCTTATGAAACTTTCAAATTTCTCCCGAACATCCTGTATATCATCATCATCATCATCATCATCATCTCATCAAGTCATGGTGGCAGCACGGATATCCGTGACAGTCTAACGCTAACCATCACTATCTGATATCGCCTCCCCCCATGAGGTCCTCTGCGCAGCATCCAGTATTCAAGCAGAACTATTAATGTAGCTCCTTTCTGGGTGACCCACACTGGCGTGCTCATGGGTAGGTTTCTGCAGGTGAACTTCACTAATGAGTTCGTCCCTGTTTCTCCAACAGTGTCCTGCATGCCCTATTCGTCTTACGCAGATGGTTTGTACGATAGGGGGCAGGTGGTCGTATAGGTGCTTTCTTGTGGGATGTTGTTTCCACGATTTGTTTCAAACCGCACGCAGCATTCTTGTGCAACTCCCATCTAGCTTATTCTCTCTCCCCCCCTCTCTCTCTCTCTCTCTCTCTCTATATATATATATATATATATATATATATATACATTGTCATCCACGGACACCATTTCTCGACGAATCACGTCTCCTCAGTGGGGCTAGACATTGCAAGCTACCTCCGGCCGGGAGAGAAATCCGATTGATTTTCCGTTAGTTCGGCATCTTAACCACTTTGCCATCAGCCACCTGCAGGGAACGTGTAGATTTTAAATACATACATAGGTATGTATGTTACAGCGGTTATAGAGAGGTTACATCATGTTTATAAGAGATCCATGCCATTTTAAGTTTAATTTACGACCGACAATCAAATTTCTATTCCAGGGAGCTCAACCAACAAGGAGTTGGGAGCATATATATATATATATATATATTAATATATATATATATATATATATATATATGTTAAACAAAAGGCACGTCTCCTGTTTAACAATTTTATTAACAATCTGTTCGAGTTTTTGACCAACTTTTTAAAAAATTTGGATGGAGTCCGTGGATTAGTCCACCGAAGATTTTATCCCAAGTACTTTCGGTACTTCGAAGTGCCATCATCAGGGGTGATGAGTTTGTGTTCCAGTTTTTTTGGTTTTTTTTCAAGTTTGTAGTAGTGAGAGTAATTCGGAGGGGAACTAGTAGAAATCATATTAAAGGGTGTGGAGGCTGGAAGGAGGAGAATTGGTAGGAAAAGTGTTATAGGCATTTTAAAATGTTAATACTGCATTCAAAATTGATTTTATCTAAGGATGGGTTGTATTGTTTGATGTATAAAGCTTCTAGTATAGTAAGTTTTTTTGTTTTTTTTTCTTTGTGCAAAATATGCATATTTTAGATGTTTTGAAATGGAGCTATTATCTGACATTTGAAGATTCAAACGGCTTGATAACGTCGTTGAGGTAAAACCGAAGTATGTACTTTTATTTTGTGGGGGACAACAATCTCCTAAGGGGCATTCAAATTTGTATACTACATTAGTCTCATTAAGACGTCTTGTCTGGAGAGATGAGTTGTTGCGGATAACAAGGTTAGTGGTTTTAAATTTGGTGTAATAAAGAATTCATTTTACCTTATTACCAGGCGTGGTTGAAGTAATGTTGTTCCGAATTAATTTTATTTGTGCTATTAATAAAATCTTCGGTGTACTAATCCACGGACACCATCCAAATGTAAAAAAAAGTTGGCCAGAAAGCTCGAAAAGATTGTTAATAAATTTTTTAAACAGGAGACGTGCTTTTTGTGTAATTCTACATATATAAATGAAAGAATGCTGCGTAAACACACACACACACACACACACCACACACATATATATATATATATATATATATATATATATATATATATATGCGAAATTCACTTGTCATGGTTATTTTCTATAATTATCGAATTTTATACGATACCCGCATTGTAATTGCCTTCAAGCAAAAATATAAATAATAATATATACTTTGTTCAACAATGCTTCTAAAAAACAAACATCCAAAAATCTTATTTCCTTCACCGGGGCATGGGTCTGGTTTGTTGCTATTTACTCAACGTCCGCGTACCTCATATGGTAGAGGCGTGCTAGTATCATTGACAGGTTAATTTCGCAGGGATTGTACGATGCGGACTGTTAATTTTATACAATATCCGCATTGTAATTGCCTTCAAGCAAAAATATGAATAATAATATATATATATTAGGTTTCAACAAAATTTGATTTACGTATTAGTCACAGCAAGAGTTTAACTAAATAACAGATTGTTTAAAAACATTTAAGATAATTTGATATGTACTGGGCTTTTCAGAATAAAAATGATTTAGTTTTTTTTAGCTAATAACTTGACCAATTCTTGTTCAGATCATCTCAAATTTTAACAGCACCAGTCCAAATTCTATATATTATGTTTAACCACAATTTTATGGTGAATGGCATTTCTATCCATGAAAAGAAAAAATCATGACACATTTAATATAGAATCCTGAATTGTTTCCACACCTGCTGTTAAAATTTGAGATTATTTGAAAGAATATTGGTCAAGTTATTTGATAAAGATATTATATCAATGTTTCTTAAATTCCCAGTACATCAATAATAACATTTAGTTACAAAAGGCGTTTAAAAAAAGTTGATATTATTTTGATTTACAGGGTGTTACAGAAAAATTTATATAATTTCGTTATCTAATATCTTGAGCAATTCTCATTCAAATGATCTCATATTTTGCCAGTATGTGTAGGATCAACTTAAAATTCTATATTTAATGTTTAAACCCCTTTTCATTTCTACTGAATGGCATTTCCATACCTGAAAAGAAAAAATAACACATTGAATATAAAATCGTGAGCTGTTTATACACCAGCTGTTAAAATGTGAGATCATTTGAATGAGGAATTGTCAAGATATTTGATAAAGAATTAATATAAATTGATATGTGAATATGCAATAATAACCAATAATAATAAAAAGGTGGTAGGTGGATCAGTGTTTGATCATCTCTGATAGGGTCAGCCTGGCGAGGGGAGTATGATGTTGAAAGACCCGAAACTTCCCAGTGACTCATGCATACTATATCACTAACGACACCTACCAGCGCCCCAAATATAGGAGCGTCTTTTTAAAGTTATACGGGTTGTTTAAAAAAATTGATATTATTTAACATGTACAGCGTATTTCAGAAAAAAAAACTTTATCATTTTGAAATCTAAAGAACAATTCTCGTTCTGACAATTTCAAATTATCATAGGATGTTTAGAAACAATTCAAAAGTCTATATTTAATGTTTAACCGCCTTTTCTTTTCCAGTAAAGAGCAAATCTATATCCGAAAAGAAAAACAAATTCAACATAGAATATAGAATTTAGTGCTGTTTCTACACCTGTTGTTAAAATTTGTGATCATTTGAATAAGAATTGGTAAAGTTATTAAATAATGAAATTATTTTTTTTATATTGTACATACCAAATTATGGTAAATGTTTTTGAAGTCAGTATATAATTATAATCGTTCTATTTTATTAACAGTCATTTAGTTAAACTCTTGCTGTGACTAATTCGTAAATAAAATTTTGTTGAAACATAATATATCTATATCTATATCTATTCTCTCTTTCTCTCTCTCTCTCTTCTCTCTCTCTCTCTATATATATATATATATATATATAATTATACACACACACATATATATATATACACACACACACACACACACACACATATATATATATATATATATATATATATATATATATATATATATATATGCTCCCAATTTCTAAATAATAAAATTATATCAATTTTTCCAAACTCCCTGTACATCTCCAATAATAATCTTCAGTTATGGAGTATTTTAAAAAGGTCGATATCCTTTTACATATACAGAGTGTTTCAGAAAAACTGATATAATTTCCTAATTTAATAACATAAGCAATTCCCGCTCAAATCAACTCAAATTTTAACAGCTATTCTATGTTTAAAACATGTTCATTTTTAGTCAATGGCATTTATATATCTGAAAAGAAAAAAAACCTGAAACATTGAATATAAAATTTGGGTTGCTTCTCGACACGCTGTTAAACTCTGAGATTATTTTAATGTGAATTAATCAAGTTATTAGATATGAAATGCTATCCATTTTTCCTAAACTCTCATTGCATCTAAAAAAAAAAAATAACCATAAAAAATGGAATCTAGAATTTTAAGTAGTGTAAACAAACGCAGTTAAACTTTGAGATTATTTAAATGAGAATTGGTCAAGTAATTACAGAACGAAATTATTTCAAATTTTCTAAAATCCCCTGCATATCTCCAAATTAACCTTTAGTTTACAGGATATTTAAAAAAAAAAGTTAATATCAGTTGAGATGTATAGGATGTTTCAGAAAAAATTATATCATTTTGTAATCTAATAACTTGACCAATTGTCGTTCAAATTATCTCAAATTTTAACAGCATGTGTAGAAAAAACTCAATATTCTATGTTTAATGCTTCAGTGCCATTTCCTTTCTAGTGCATGGCATTTCTATATCGAGAAAAAGAAAAAGATACATTCAAAAAATCAAACACGTAAATTTGAGTTATATCTACACATAATGAATTTGAGATCATTTGAACGAGAATTGGTCAAATTATTAGATTAAGAAAGTA
>CM042144.1:66917995-66920495 GCA_023376005.1 Doryteuthis pealeii | reverse complement strand
TAGTTTGTTCTAAAGGCATTGTCTTGTACTGTGATTATAATTTTGTTTCTCTCTTGGGATTTCCTTTTCTTAACCATGTCCATGTCTTCTTTGTCTTGTTTGATGCTTGAAGTACCCATGTAGTTTTTCTTCCCATTTCTGTTTTATTATTATTATTATTATTATTATTATTATTATTGAGTTTTTAACACCTGCCGTAGATGGTGGTTCACTGGAGGCTGAGTGACAGCAAGTCTCCTCAGGTCTTCAGGACTATTCTGATTATTCTCTCTGATCTTAACTGTGCTTTAGATTTGATGGTCTCGATTCTTCCGATAGTTTCTAATTTCCCCCAAATTATTTTCCAGAGCTATGGGGACCGTACCAGGGGCACCAATTACAATTGGTACGACCGTCAGCCCAATGTTCCACAGTTTTCTTAGTTCTCTAGCAAGGTCCAAGTATTTGTATATCATTTTGCTTTCTTTCATTTTTACTCGGTGGTCATTAATATTATTAATCATTTTTGGGCTACGATCTCTACTAAACAGGAATCTTCAGTTCATTTTCTGGATCCTGTGTGTGTGTGTGTGTGTGTGTGTGTGTGTGTGTGTGTGTTGTGTGTGTGTGTGTGTGTGTTTGTGAGGTGTGTGTGTGTGTGTGTGTGCAAGAGAAAGAAGAAAGAGAGAGAGAGAGAGAGAGAGAGAGAGAGTCCAACAAACTGTGACTATGAATTTATTTAATCTCGTATCATTTTAAGAGACAAGTTTCGTCTGATAGCCATCACATTCTCTGATGAAACTGGTCCCTGTTATAGAAGTACCAACTAAAACTAATTCATAAAAGACAAACAGACAGTCTTTCAAGTTTTCTCACTTATATGAAAGTGTAAATATTTCTCTGTATGAAATTAATCAATTATCATACATTGAATTCTCTTCGGAGAATCCTCATATATATCTATTGGTATGCATCTGTATGGACATGCATTGTGGATATACGTACAGTAAAGAAGGTCCTAAAGTGAATAAATACCAACCCATCTTGTGAATTGAATATATATATATATATATATATATTATATATTATATATATATATATATATTATATATATATATATATATATGAAGAAAAGGAAGCAAATCCAATGGTATGTGGGTATATTAACAAAAATTGAAAAAAACACAGGTTTATGGTTTTAAACTCACCACTTAACTCATTTAAACCTGTGTTTTTTCAATATATACATTTATATAAATATATATATATATTTAAACCTGTGTTTTTTCATATATATATATATATATATATATATATATATATATATATATATAATATAATCATCATAATAGAGATTCGGTATTTGTCTGTCTATAACCAAAACTAAGTCACTGCTTACGTCACAGCCAATGTTATTAGTGCATTTAAAATCCTGCAATGCGTTTTATATATCACTAAGAAATCAAGGTTTACATAATATATGGTGTGGTTGATTTGCATTAACAAAACCGAATTTGATAATTACAAGCTGTTTATCTCTAATGTTATGGCTTCTCCTACGTATTCAAATCAATTCTATGAATTATTTTATATAGAAACCAAATAAACATAATCAGAATAAATGCAATCTTTTGATAAGTGCTCTTAATTAATTTCGTTAGTCTTTATTTAATATATTTTATTAAATTAAAACTTAGATGCTTACACCTGGAGGGCGCATATTTCTGGCTAGTATATACATATAAAATCTACTGGTATGAAAAACATAAACTGTTAACTTAGTTTTCAAAATAAAATATCTTTTTCAAACTGATATCTGAAAAAATTTTTTTTTAAAGAAAACACCAGTTCATCCGTACTTTCTGGAAATAATTATCAGTATCGTATGTAGCGGCCAAAATAAAATAAAAACATCGAAGGGGATTGTTAAATTATATATGTAAAGAGTGCTCAATACGCTAAGTAGAACATAATTATAAGGACCTACATGAGTCAGACACTATCTGCATGAGTCTCACCCGAATGGGTCTTCAGGATATATATATATATATAAATAAATAAATATATATATATATATATATATATATATATATATATATATATGAGTATGTATGTGTGTATGTGTGTGTGCGTGTGTGTAAATGTAAGATAATCCAATTGATTTGTGAGTAAGGGATGATACTATTTGGGATCATCGAAATCTCACTGTACATCCATACTCATGTAAGTGCAAACTTATAGACTCACCAATGTTTAATAACTAGTAAATTATATACAGAGCAATATGCAACGTTCAAAGAAAGAAAAAACATAACAAAGCGTCATTTGACTATAATAAATTTATTTCGACCAAAGACTCAATATGAGTTTACTCTCATCATATAGTATTTACAAAAGATATATATATATATATATATATATATATATATATATATATATATATGTATGTATATATATATATATATATATATATATATATATATATATATATATATATATATATATATATACTTTGGTGTAG
>CM042144.1:66887995-66912995 GCA_023376005.1 Doryteuthis pealeii | reverse complement strand
TAAATACGCATATTATATCATATTATATATATATATATATATATATATATATATATATATATATATATATATTATACCCTTTATATTATATACTCATGCACATATACGGACATGCTCTCAGACATACATACATACATCTATATGAATTTATTCAAACCCTTATGTGTACATAAAAAAAAACATACACGTATATACACACACAGACAAGGACACACACAGGGGATGCATATTCTTGCTAGTATTAATAAAGAAAGGTTGTTTTTTTTATGTTTTTTTAGAATGTCGATTAAAAGATTAGATAATACATTGCGTCCATTTCAAGAAACCTTTAAAGTCTATGAGTTTTAAAGTCTTGTCTATTTTATTTATTATTATTACTTATTAATTTTTTTTTCATAAGAGATGCTATTTATGTAGCGAACTTCTTTATTCATTCAATACAGGCATGCAAATATTGAAAGTACTAGCATGACCTGTGGATATACCACAGTATGATAATTTAATTATTACAACGTTTGATATGTTTAATTAAGACCTATTGCTAAATAGTTCAATATGTAAAAAGTATATTAACCTTGATTTGACTCTCCCTCGCCTATTTTTCTTTCTTTTCTTATTTTCCTTAAGTTCGATTGAAACAGATTAGCGTTACCGCTCCCGCACTTTTACCCCCTCTCTCTGACTTTCATATACTCTCTTTCTTTCTTTCTTTCTTTCTTTCTTTCTTATTAGATTTTTTCCGTGTAGCTTATCCATTTACGGAATGGTCCATTATTTAGCTGAGGGGACGACATTCATAAGAAATAAGAATTCGGCGGATATGCAACACCAGATAATCAGGATTTACATTTTTGCATTTCATCTAGGATTATTTGGACCGTCTCATTTTTAACCAGAGCGTGTTGCAATATGATGATGGACATACAATTAAGGAACACGAATATAATTTAAGATTGGGGGAGGTTAACTCCCATTAAGGTGTCTTAATATAATTGCAATGTGTTGGAATGTTGTGAATAGGTATAATATCTTGTCATTTAACAATGATTTAAATTTTATTTAAATGGAAGGGAAACTTTTTCATTAAGGTGGGGACCCGCTTTGATCAAAATGAAATATGAAATATACTTATCCTGTGTAACTTAAATTCAGTCTATATACAGGGGGGTGCAAATGTAGGTATATAAATTTTAGTGTCATTAGCCATATTTAATTGTGATTAATATTATTAATAATAATAATTAATGTTATTATAAGTATATGTAACATTTGTTTGTTTAATAAAGGCAATGAGTATTGTATGTGTTTTTTTTTTATAACTGTACACCTATTTTTGCACTCCTCCTGTATATGGTTATGGGGGTCTATCTCCAAAACCCTAGGAGGAATTCGTGAACAAACAGACAGGAACTACAATTTTATGTATAGAGATATTTTATGCTGCTGGGATTCTGACTCGATTGATTGACTGATTGTAATGGCATGTCAACTCTTCCGAAGTTATTTCATTCCTAGAGGTAGGGAATTACGTATATTCTACGTTTATAGATATAGTTTTCGTGTAGTTTCTTTATTTTATTTATTTATTTGCTTACGTTTGTATGATATCAAGTATTCATATCTAAGACAAGTAATTTGTAAACAGATCTATTTGACCCATAGATGTGACACTAACAAGTACTACTTCACCGGGTCAGAGTGGACATGGGAGTAATGACAATGAAGGTGTATTCTACACTCCACAGAACTGCAGAATTAGAGCCTCACTACCAGAAGTAGTTTATTGTCATACTCGGGACACACCATTTTTTAGGGTCTTTGTCCTCTGAAGGAGATAAAGTCAGAGTATTCTAGTCTAGAAGTAGTAAAACTCTGAAAACTCCGTTAAAAACCTGTTAAACTCCGTTTAAAGATTGATCTTGTGTCGCATCCTGCTCATGTCGGAAGGGTTGGGTAAATGCGTATTTGAAGAAGTTAATCCAATATTTTCAAATTTCTGGTTATAGAATATAGTATTCTAGTCGCACTAATTTAGATCTCTCACAAAGAAAGAAACGAAGAAGAGGGAAATAATAAAAGAATAAGAACAGTTATGAAGGTGTAACGGAAGGAGAGAGAGAGAGAGAGAGAGAGAGAGAGAGAGAGAGAGAGAGAGAGAGAGAGAGAGAGAAATACAAACAGGCAGAGAACAGTTAAGAAGGTGAAAAGGAAGGAAAGAAATAATAGTTGATTGAGAGATAGATAGGTAGTATATATATATATATATATATATATATATATATATATAGAGAGAGAGAGAGAGAGAGAGAGAGAGAGAGAGAGAGAGAGAGAGAGAACAGGCAGAGAACATTTAAGAAGGTGAAAAGGAAGCAAAGAAATAACAGTCGATTGAGATAGATAGATAGAAAGAGAGAGAGAGAGAGAGAGAGAGAGAGAGAGAGAGAGAGAGAGAGAGAGAGAGAGAGAGAGAGAGAGAGGGCGAGGGAAAGATACAGACAGATAGATAGTTAGGAAGGTGAAAAAGAAGGAAAGAAATAACAGTCGAATGATATATATATATATATATATATATATATATATAGAGAGAGAGAGAGAGAGAGACAGACATACAGAGAAAGAGTGAGTGAAGGGATGGGGCGTATAATTGCCTATAACTCTCTTTTCGACATTTTTACTCTAACCACACCCACTTCATCAACTCTACCTGGAAAACTCGTCACTACGTGCTCGTCTATGTACAGACAGCGCAGGAAACACACTTTCGCATTTAAACTCACGTACGAACGATAGTCTGAAGGAGAAAGCAAAATATTTACTTAGTTTTAAGAAAACTGCAGAAGGAAGGGCGATACGTATAAAGTAGTAGTCTCTTAGATTTGCATAGTTTAATATTATTTTCATCTCGTTTATAATGTTTAAGAAATCATTATGAAATTTATTGTTCAATCAAAAATTATTCCTTTCATATTAAGACTAGCAGTACCTGTGGATACACCACAGTAGGATAATTTAATTATTACAACGTTTAATATGTTTACTTAAGAGTTATTGTCAAATAGTTCAATATGTTAAAAGTTTGATAATCTTGATTCAACTATCTCTCACTCTTTTTTTCTTTCTTTCGTTCTTTGCATCTTTTATTATGTTAGATTGAAACAGATTATGTTAATCTATTTCAATCGCTTACATGCGCTCATCCCCTCTCTCTATCTTTCCCGTACTCTCTTTCTTTCCTATTATTTTTTCTGTGTAGCATGTTCTTTTTCATCCCTTTCTTTCTTTATGATAAAAACGGAATGGTGCATTATTTAGCTGATGTGACGACACTCATATAAAGATAAGAATTTAAAGGATAAGCAATACCAAATAATCAGGATTTATACTTTTAGATTTAATCTAAGACGATTTAGACGGTCTCCTTTTTTAACCAGAGGACGGTGCAAGATGATGACGGTCTTACAAATAAGGAACATGAGTATCAATATATAAATATAAATGAAATACCGTACATACTCGTATATACGTCGAAACACAGAAAAATATAATAAGAATGAAAGAAAGAAATAGATAAAGATAATAGGAGATAGATAGATAGATAGATAGATAGAGAGAGAGAGAGAGAGAGAGAGAGAGAGAGAGAGAGAGAGAGAGAGAGAGCGGTAGAGCACGCGGAAGTGATAATGCTAATCTGTTTCAATCGAACCTAATGCAAAGATAAAAAGAAGGAAAAAAAAAAGAAAGAAAAATAATAAGAGAAATTTAAATCAAGATTATTATACTTTTTACATATTCAAGTATTTCACAATATTAAACGTTGTAATAATTAAATTATCAGGCTGTGGTATATCCACAGGTCCTGCTAGTATTAGATAAAAACAATTCTGTTCCCCACAGAGCCTCGTTCTGAAAATACCAAATGCTAAACTTTAGAACTTTGTACGTCTCTAGTCTTACCCTCTCATAAAATCCATAATTGATATCGCGGACATTGGGCTGCGTTTTCTTGAGCGTATTTCCATAAGGAGAGTTATAATGGAAGCATAGGGGTGGGGGGCGTCTTAGTGTTTGTGCAGAAAAGACTAGCTCAAAAAAGAAAGAAAGAAAGAAAGAAGTTAAGAAGCTTAAAATGTCAATTAAATGCTCTAACGAAGCACGATTTATGTTTTCATTTTTTGTATGCTCTGCTCGCTTCTCCGGATTAGCAGCCCAACAGAAATTTACCATGAAATTTTGTCGACGTCTCGATGGAGGGTCTTAAGACAAACGAGGTTATAAATCTTAGAAACGGACAAAAACCAAATGGTCTAGTTGAATTGGCATCAACAAAGACCCTTTAAAAAAAAAAATCAGTTACCCACGCATGTAGGTAATCTGAACATTAGCTACATAAATAAGAGTAAACTCTCACTTTGAGGAAGCCGTTTTTTTTGGTCTGCCATTTTCATTTCACCGTAAATCTACATTGAAAATACGAATTTGTTCGAATCAATACAACTACATGCTTTAACACGAAAATATCATAAAATGTGTTCTAACAATCATCACAATGTCTTCATCAACTGCATTACTGCTGTGGTCTAAAACATCTCAATTCCTTCAATGATGTACATTTCTTGGTAATCTGAACATTAGCTACATAAATGAGAATGACCTCCCCTTGTTTATTTCGCTTTGAGGAAGCCATATGTTTTGGTGTCCATTTTCATTTCACCGTAATCAATACAACTGCATGTTTTAACATGAAAATATCATAACATATGTTCTTAATAACAATTAAGTTCATTTCAAATAATGCACAAGCACAATTAAGAACACATTTTATCGTAAAATGCGATTACCTATTCTGCATTTGTACCTATAATTTGTATTACAAGGAGTGAAGAATTGAATAAATCCGGCAAAATCTGGTTGAGAATAGAGAAGGGAAAAGGTGGATATAACACAACAATAAATTCAATTGATATTTCGCCTCATTATTAGCTGAGGCTTTTTCAAATTTTATCATAATTTTGAAAAAGCTTCAGCCAATAATGAGGCGATATATCAATTGAATTTAGATGTTGTGTTGTTTATCCACATTTTTCCTCTATTCTCAACCACAATATGTATTTTGTATATTTTTCAGACTGTTAGGTTCATATTTATTGTTATATACACATCGTTTCGGTCGATGTGCCCGCGGCCTTCTTCAAGTGTATCTTGTCGAACTCGGTAACTTTCTTTTCGAACTCGAGAGCCTTCTTGACGCAACTGAGAACTTTCATGGTATTGCAACTTCCAGATGTTTGTAACTTAGAAAAGTATTAACCCAATGCTTATATCCGTTGCGCCATGTATCAAAATGGTCATGGTTAACGGAATGAGAATAATCTACCTCAATAAGTAGTAAAGTCGTCGGGGTCACCTAAAGTCAGTATCAGCCAATCAGCGAGGGAATCTATCTCCTTTTCAATAGCGCTAGACTATGTAGATTCTTTTTGCGTCTGATGTGAAGCGCCACACCTACCATCGTCTCCTTCCTTTACCGCACAGATCCCTCTGCTACTCTGACATTGCAAAACTAATATAAAAAAATTATTTTTTAAAAAATAATGTCTAATTTACCATTTATATATATATATACACACACATACACACACATATATATAAAGGTATATATAGAAATAACCTAAGCGTGTTTCACCAAAAAAGGATCATCAGGATTAATTGTATTGAATTAAGATAAGGATTAATTACAGACAATTATGGAAGAGTATAATACATTTTTTTAACTTTACTTTATAATACAATTATAATAATTGTATAATTCACTTCCACAATTGTCTGTAATTAATCAATATCTTGATTAATTCAATACAATTAACCCTGGTGATCCTTTTCTGGTGAAACTCAAGTAGGTTATTTCTATATATACCCTTCTAATATATATATATATATATATATATATATATATATATATATATGGATTTTGTAATTTGCTTGAAGCATCGTGTTTATATTGTTTGCTGGTTGGTTTTGAAGGCTATCACAATGCAAGCGTAAAGAAAAAAATATCCTTGCAGTTTAGCTCAGTCGGTAGAGTGTTCAACTAGGAATCTCAAGGCTCCTGGTTCGATACCGGCCCTCGCCAACTCAGCGTATGAGTAGCACAGGGATCTGTGCGGTAAAGTAAGGAGCTGATCCTAGGTGTAGCGCTCCACCTCAGATGCCAAAACAATCTCCTTAGTCTAGCGCTAGTGAAAAGGGGATAGATTCCTTTGCTGTTTGGCTGATACCGACTTTAGGCCACCCTAACGACTTTTTACTGCACATCATTACAAATAACCTAATCTGAGAAAAAAAATTGAATCGATTACACCCTGTCATACCAGTGGGTCTAAAACCTTGGTAACGTCCATCACAAACAATGGGCAAAGAACAACTAACTGACAGTCGATACAAGCGGAAAAATAAAAATCGATTGCACCCTGTCATACCAGTGGGTCTAAAACCTTGGTAACGTCCATCACAAACAATGGGCAAAGAACAACTAACTGACAGTCGATACAAGCGGAAAAACAAAAATCGATTGCACCCTGTCATACCAGTGGGTCTAAAACCTTGGTAACGTCCATCACAAACAATGGGCAAAGAACAACTAACTGACAGTCGATACAAGCGGAAAAAAAAAATCGATTGCACCCTGTCATACCAGTGGGTCTAAAACCTTGGTAACGTCCATCACAAACAATGGGCAAAGAACAACTAACTGACAGTCGATACAAGCGGAAAAAAAAATCGATTGCACCCTGTCATACCAGTGGGTCTAAAACCTTGGTAACGTCCATCACAAACAATGGGCAAAGAACAACTAACTGACAGTCGATACAAGCGGAAAAATAAAAATCGATTGCACCCTGTCATACCAGTGGGTCTAAAACCTTGGTAACGTCCATCACAAACAATGGGCAAAGAACAACTAACTGACAGTCGATACAAGCGGAAAAACAAAAATCGATTGCACCATATCACTCCAGTAAGTCTAAAACAGACCATAGTGTGAAAGGAAGGAGACTAAAGCGGCTGTTTCAATTATTTTGCACAAGGGTGTACAACCCAGGAAGAGGATTGGTTTAGTCATTTTGCTGTTTTTGTAACTGTGTGTTTTAGAAACAAAACACGCGCGCTTTGTCTTTATGAATATCTAGTAGAAGTTATACCTCCGCGGAATATGTTTATTTTGTATTCGGATCAGGGCAACAGACGCTGGCTGTATTAACTTCTGTCGTTTTTTTGTCTCACTCACGTCCAGATCATTAAGTATAATAATAACAACAAAAGCAAGAAAGGAACGGAAAAGTCTTAGACACGTTTGCTTCGCGTTTATATAAGTTCATCTACCTGCACATACTAGAGTGAGTCAAACGCTTTGCAATATTTTGGTACGTGCTTGTTTACGGCACGTAACACATCACTCAATAAGTTCCGGGCCTGACATATAGATGGCGCCACTAATAAAAAAAATCCATTGTCCTAAATAAAAATAAACCATTTTTACGTAATGTTTTATTATGATATTAGTACAATACTAGAATAATAACTGATTGGTCAGTTGGTTGGTTGGTTGGTTGGATTTTACGGCATGTCAACCCTTGGGTTATTTTATGCCGAAGACGTTTTTCTTAGTTGGTTGGATAGTTAGTTGGTTGGTTGGTTGGGTTTTACGGCACGTCAACCATTGGGTTATTTTATGCCAAAGATGTTTTTATTTTATTCATTTTAGTTGGGTATTCAATATTTTTTTAAACTAATTTTTAAACACACTTTTAACTCATTTTAATCTATTTAACTCTAAGAGGTAATACCACTCCAGATCAGAGTGGACCTGGGAGTAATGGCAATAAAGGGATATTCTACCCCCCCCCCAAAGCTCCTGAATTGGAACCTCACTACTAGATAAAATGTAATGTCATACACATGACACTAAGTTCCCCGGGCACATATATGTTAAAAATGGTTAGACTCTGCATTAAGAGCAATATAGTCGGGACAATCATATAGATTCTAGAGCTTTACGTGACCAGCTGATTGTTCGGAGGTACCTCTCCGACCAACCGTCTTGCGCAAGTAAGAGTGTTGTATGTCATGGCTGATAAACCACCAAGATTCCGCCCATTATCATCACGGGTAATGACCTACAGTCAACAGGTTACCCTATAGGGGGTTCTTACCCCTCTGCAAGGGTGCTGTCGACGTATTCTATATCCCCAGCCGACAGGGCAGTTTAATGAAGGTGGAATTCCAAAAAAGAAAGAGGTTTATATGAAATAAGTTAACACACTAAAGAAATACATTAACCGTTTCTTGATGTTACGTAATCATATTCCCATGTGATTACGTAACACTAAGAAAAGTATGAGACGAGAAGCGGTTTCTGCAAGCGCGTAATGACATAAATAGCTGAAAGTAAACGCGTTAAAGAATCAAAAACTGTACTTACTTAAATGTTCCAAAATGAACGTATGAAGTAATTTCTTCTCTTTGTTGTTCTAGGATCAATATATTTTTTCATAGCCTGTCCGGTGGCAAAAGCTGTTTGGTAGCACAAGGAGTGGCAGTACCGACTTGAACTACCGAAACTGTGTTATCACTCCTGGTTGGCGATCATAATCTAAAGTGAAGCAGCGGTGGGTATGTTATATACTGTACGTAACCTGAGTCCTTTGTTTATCAAAATGACTTGATTCGACATTAAATGACCTGAAAAGTGTTGATATGCCGTAAACCAAAACTGTTAGACTATCTAGGTATAAGATGCCCACAAAATTCACACTCATATTTATGAACTTTCTCAACATCAGCAGCACGTGTTTCGGTAAGAATTAGCCAATCAGAAACGATATAGAATGCATCGTTGCTATTTGTCCGGAAATCAATTGCAAATTGAAGTTTCTGAAACCAAAACCTACAGAGGAGGATTACAAGGAAGACAACCAGATTTCTGCTACAAGGAATATCTTCTGAAACTACACTCTTTTCTGCCTAGGATTTTAAGAAATACTACAAACCTTCTACTGTAAGGAGTATTTAATGAAACTACACTATTTTCTACCTAGAATTTCAAGGGATAGTACAGACTTTCTACAACAAGTAGTATCTATTGAAACTACACTCTTTTCTGCGTAGGATTTCAATAAAATACTACAGACTTTCTACCACAAGGAGTATTTAATGAAACTACACTATTTTCTCCCTAAGATTTCAGGAAGTACTATAGATTTTCTACTACAAGGAGTATCTATTAAAACTACACTGTTGTCTACGTAGGATTTCAGGAATATTATAGACTTTCTACGACAAAGAGTTTTTAATGAAACTACACTATTTTCTACTTAGGATTTCAAGGAATACTACAGACTTTCTACTACAAGGAGTATCTATTGAAACTACACTCTTTTCTGCTTAGGATTTTAAAGAATACTACAGACTTTCTACTTCAAGGAGTATCTATTGAAACTACACTCTTTTCTGCTTAGGATTTTAAAGAATACTACAGACTTTCTACTTCAAGGAGTATCTATTGAAACTACACTCTTTTCTGCTTAGGATTTTAAAGAATACTACAGACTTTCACAAAAGAACTGAGCTGGTGTCTTACCAACAGGAGAACTAAACGCCTAAAATGGCGACCACAATCCTAACAAAAACAACTAAAGTACACCATAATCTAAATCTATGAACTAAACCTGACTGAAGACCTAATGGCCGCTGTAGGCGTCTTTTAAATTGTCATAGAGTAAAATGGAATTTTAAAGGTTGTTTAGGTGTCAAAATTGTGATTTATGGATACAATATTCGTTATCGGTGAAGTGACAAAATTTAGGATTATTTTAGATGAGAGTTAAAACCTAATTATACTTAGAGGCGCAAATTTACGATTTTTGACTGGCTAAATAAATTCATTTAACACAGTTGACATTTAAGACTTACAAAACCTTATGTGCGTAATTTGAGGTTAAGTAGAAGAATTGATTAAGAAATTAGAAAAAGGATATTGAAAGTCAGTATACATTCAGAATTTGGAATTGTGTAGGAGGTTGATTTAGCTAAATAGGTTAACCCATTGAAACCGAGAAGTTGATTTTTAAGTTGGCTAGTTGGTTGGCTGGTTGGTTTCGTTTTACGGCAAGTCAGTTCTTGGATTATGTTATATCGAATACATTTTTGTTTTATTCATTCTTGTTGGTTTTTCAAATTTTTAAAACTCATTTTTTAAACATTTTTTAAAATTCATTTCTTTTTAAATCTATTCAACCCATAGATGGTTTGGTTGATTGGTGGGTTAGATGTCAAGCCTCGTTGGATTATTTTATGTGGACTAGCATTATGGAGAACAAAGTAGTTTTGATTTTTACAGATCTTTATCTGTCTTCTGTATACCTTGAGTCTTTGATACAGTTGACGTCAATTTACCATAAACAACCTTTACTTCCTTCAGGGCTGGTAGCGTAATAATATCAAGGTCTTCTTTCATGTACTATACGTACTAATATAGCACATCGCATGCAAATTACCCAGTATACAAACATCGTATGCAAATGACCCAGTATAAAAACAACTGTGCTGCAACTCTGCTTTACAAGCAGAAGGTCGCGAGTTCGATCACAGAAATCCACAACACTCCCAACTTCACACCTGCAGTTACATTATGCCTAGAATATTTTTAAAATTCATTTTTGATGGGTATTCAACTTTTTTAAATCCATTTTTTAACTCATGTTTTCTCTAGTTAACCCTTAGATAAAATAATAACAGGTAAAACCAATCTGGCTCTCTGTGTACCTGGGAGTAATGGTGACAAATGAGTACTCCACACTCCCCAGAGTTTCAGGATTGGAACTTCACTATTAGATACAATTTAATGTCATACTCAGGATTCTAAGACGCTCAGTCACCACCTTCTGGCACATACATGATAAAAAGCGCTGGGGGCTTGCCATAAGGGCAATAGGGCAGGGCCAATCCAATAGGTGCTAGGGTTTGACATGACCAGCCGATTGATCTGAGATAGATGTGACCAAAATAGGTACTACCAATCCGGTTCTCAGTGGATCTAGGAGTAATGAAGGTGTACTCCAAACTCCTTAAAATTACAGAATTGGAACCTTACGACGAGATGCAGTTGATATTATTAGATGGTTTTTATGAATGCTATCAGACGTGATGATTTCTACGTACAGTGTATATCAAATTAACGCTAAGCCTTACATATCAGCTGTCCTGTCAGCTTGGGCTGTAGAATACACCGACAGCATCTCTGCAGAAGGGTAAGACCCCAATAGAGCAACCTGTTAGCTGTGAGAGGCGATCCGTGAAGATAAAGGATGCAATCCTATTGACTGAGCAGTCCATGACATGCAACACTTCACTTTGGTCCTTACCCGGGCTAGATAGGCTGTCGAAGAGGCCCCCCATCCCGACCAATCAACCGATCACACAACTAGCAACTATATGATTGTCTCGACCGTATTGCCCTTATAGCAAACCATTAACCCTCTCTCATATCTGTGCGAGAAGGCAGTAACTAAGGGTATTGGTGTGCTGGGTATGAGGCTAAACTGCATCTCGTCGTAAGGTTCCAATTCTGTAATTCTAAGGAGTTTGGAGTACACCTTCATTACTCTTAGATCCACTGAGAACCGGATTGGTAGTACCTATTTTGTAGTTTAGGGTTCAGGGTTAAGGTTAGGGTTAGGGTTAGGGTTAGTTTAATGGGAAAATAAATAAATAATTTATCAGTCAAGAGTGGTTCCCCTTTTTTATGTTTGACTTATAGTAAATAACCTAAAAACGTTTACATCTTTTCAAGTCAGTTAACTTTGAACCACATAACTTACCACAAATTTTCAAAGATATGTAGTTCAAAGTTAAGTAGTGTATTATATATTTTATTCATTAATATATCAACACTGAAAATTTCATTAAATTCAGTTAATTCCCTGATTTTCGGCAGGGTGACATACGGTGGTGGAATTTAGGTCCGTTAAGTTCGATTTAAACCTTAAATTTATAATTATAATTTATTTGGACGCCAATAATTACTCCATTAACGTCTATCCTATAAACATTGGTGTATGTAAAACAATTGTATTAAGAACCGATTTCTTTTTTTTTCTTTTGAAATGACTAGCAAGAATATGCACCCTCTTGGCGTAAGTATTTAAGTTTAATGTAATGAAATATATCAAATTAGAAAGACTAACGAAATTAGATAATAATGCATATAAAAAGATTACACTTATTTTAATTATATTGGAATTGGTTTCTATATAAAATCATTCATAGGATTGGAGAATAAAACAATCATAGTAGATATCAATAACACCAAGTAATTATTTATTAAACCCGATTTTCTTAAAACCAGCATGCAAATTAACCACTCCATATATTATGTAAACCTTTATTTCTTAATGATATATATGAGACACATGGAAGGTTTTTATATGCACTAATAACAAGGGTTGTTTTGAGGCAAATCTAACTAAGATATTCATAGAGACATCGTTAATAAATAAGATTTATTCTATGTATTAAGGATTTTGTCTATAAATTAGATTCTCATTGATAGACGTAATTTCGGTTACAGACAGAAACAGACAGCGAATCTCCATTAAAATAAGGTGTATATACGATTTTGACAATGAATTAAATACGTGTTGATAAACTAACGCAATTCATGAAGGTGTTGTGACGTAAACAGTGACGTAGTTTCAGTTATAAACAGACACACACTGAATCTCCATTATAATTAGAGAATTAATTTCTCAGGCGGAACAGTTTTGTAAATGTTGGAAATGTAAGTCTGGAAAGGGAAATCAAAAACTCTTTTGTGTAAAATTATAATTTTAATATCTCCCTTTTGCATTAAATAGAAGTATAAAATAAAATAAAAAATAAAAATATTGAGAAAATATAACAAATATTTATAATTTTGATAAAATCATTGAATATTTACGAGACTGTTGCTCTCCTGTTCTCGTTTGATATCCCAAAATTATATATATATATATATATATATATATATATATATATATATATATATATATATATTATATATATATATACTAAAATCTATAGATGCATAAAAAACAATATCCTTTTATTATACTCATAAAAATTGAAAAGAAAATTTTAAAACAATTATAGAGACAAAAAATAATTACGAATGAAGATTTTAATTACTTTTTTTAATTACCATATATGGTAATTACAAATTGACGATGTAGATGGTTGTGTACAACGCACTGAGATATTTCATGTTAATTGTCTCCTTTATTACTCCTTTAATACTCCTTATTGCTGTAGATAATGATGTCGATATTTTCCCGAGAGATTAACTTCAAAGTTACAATGCGAAAATCGTAGAATCTTAATTTGATAGAACACTGTAATGTGAATCTTGGGGTTAATTCTAGAGGCAAAATGGAGTCAACAATATTCCCTAACCCTAACCCTAACCCCGTCTTCTTTTTTTCCTAGTTGATCAATATTCCCTAATGAGATATATCAGAACCAAAAATCTAATACATTAATATTTTTTGCATTATTTAAACTTTTCGGGCTGTTGTCCTCCACTTTATGAGGTAAGACCCCACCCCAAAAGGGTTACCTATTAGCCGTGGGGGTCGATCCATGATGCTTAAGGATGGAACTCAGGTGAGTGAGCAGTCCATGACATATAATTCTCCGCTTTGCTCCTTACTTAGGCTAGAAAAGGCGGTCGGAGAGGCCCCTTCTGATCAATCAGCTCGTCAGGTCAAGTCCTAGTACCTATATGATTGCCCCAACCCGATTGCTCTTAAGGCAAACCCCAACCATTTATATATATATATATATATATATATATATATATATATATATGCTAGAAGGCGGTGGCTAAGGGTCTTCATGTCCTGGGTATGATATTAACTCTATCTGATGGAGAAGTTCCAGTTCCGGAGCTCGGGGAATGTGGAGTACCCCTTCGTTACAATTACTCCCTGGTCCGGAGTGGTAGTACCTGTTATGAGTTTTAAAAATGTCTTCGGCATAAAATGACCCAATGGTTTGACATGCCGTAAAGCCCAGACAACCAACCAACTTCAACATAACGTTTCGGTCGATGTGCTCTCCGTCCTCGTCGGGTGATTTAAATTTGATATTTATCTTTTTACACCACAACCCAACGAAAACAGTTAACTGAAACGAATTGTAAAATGAATATCAAATTTAAATCACCCACCACCTACCCGACCCTCTAGACCCGTTCAACTGGTAATCGTAGAGATGTATATTTGTTTATTGTATTTGTACTTCCTCAAACAAAACAAAAACAAAAACAAAAGAACTCTACGTGTTTTCCGTTTTGCTTGTTTGTTTTTTTTGTTTTAAATTTTTTTTTACTAGGAAGTTGTAGTTTTGTAGTAGTATACTATTTTAGTTAACAAAAAAAAAATTCTTTTAAATGTTATGCTATTGAATGATTTTCGTTTCTTACATTTTTTTCTCATAAAATCTGTCCGCTTGATGATCAGACAAAAATATCACGTGGTCAGTTTGTCGTGATAAGTGCAAGTTATTCATTTAGGGTTTTTAATTCATTTGAAACAAAACAAAATGACAATCTGTTCTTAAAAAAAGAAATTAAATCTTGTTCTAACCCTATACTTTTCTATGTCTTTATCTTATTTTATTTTTTTTGTTTTTTCACCGATTATAGGCAATAATAACGATATCAGTCAAAATCAACTTTTAGGTCACAATACATTCAACTCACAATACATCTTAATTTAAAAAAGATTACAACTATGGTTGTGCCTATCAAATTTAAAAAAAAAACGCTGAAATAATTTTAAAAGGGCGATCCTTACATAAAAACAAACAAACAAAACAACATATTTAAATCACCCCGAACTGTAACCCATATCCATTCTGAAATCGGATTTGAAAAGGTCAAAAATGGCTGAAATAAATTTATATCTAATAAATCTAAGGTATATATATATATATATATATATATATGTGTGTGTGTGTGTGTGTGTGTGTGTGTGTGTGTGTGTGTATGTGTGTAATAGGCAACCAGTCTAGAAGAAGTTTTCAAAACAAACTTCGCTTAAGAAATTGACCATGTCTGATATCCTGTTCGTGAGGGGTTTGGTGAATACGCATAAATAATATATATATATATATATATATATATATATATATATAGAGAGAGAGAGAGAGAGAGAGAGAGAGAGTGAGTGATTGTAGATAATATGGGTGCTATATTTCTCAGCAGATAGAGCTCAACATCATTGATAGAGCGTTTATATTTGAGTTAAGGTAGCGTGGCCATAGAGTTAACCCCTGGTTACTGACAGTTTCTCACCTGTGCCATCTTCAGAACAAGAATATATATATATATATATATATATATATATATATATATATATATATATATAAAGTTGATGACTTACCGGTAAAAAATATTAGGTTAATCTCAATATTCGGTTGATACAAGTATTAATTGGATAAGTCAGTGTTATAACACATATAAAGTTCTCAATACGTTAGTAGAGCGGATTTGGTATTACAATGTGTATAGAAATGACCTACTCGAGTTTCACCATGATGATCTTCAGGGTTAAATTCACTGAATTTATCTAGATATCGATTAATTACAGTTAACTGCGGAAGTTCCGCAGTTAACTAATCGATCAATATCTTGATTAATTCAGTGAATTTAACCCTTAGATGCGACCATAACATTATGGTGAAACTCGAGTAGGTTATTTCTACACACACTGTAATACTATATATATATATATATATATATATATTAAATGAAAATTTTAGTGACATATAGGTATATATTGAGTGTATTTTTAGATGAACGTACTATATTATAGATCTTGTGTTTGTGCCTGAGAATCAGAGCAGAGAAGCATACAAGTCTTGACAGTCGTAAAGTGGATCGCTTCAAGTTTGATTAATTGAATGTTTTGCGAACTTCATTTTTCACTGTGTGAATAGCACGAACGTTCCTTCATTCAAGTCACTGATAAATGTGTTCACCAGCGGCATTTTTGTTCATTCTCTACGACAGCTGCGCTCAACTGTTATCAACCCGTCCACATGTGCTAGCTGGAATTTTGGGCTGTTGAATCGTAAGTGTGAGATTGAGAAAGAGCGAGAGAGAGAGAGATGGGAGAAAGAAAGAGGGAGAGAGAGAGAGAGAGAGAAAGAGAGAGAGAAAGAGAGAGAAGAGAGAGAGAGGGAGGGATAGGGAGAGAGAGGGAGAAAGAATTTTTATTCAATTCTTCATTTTGGAAACGAGAGCCCTATGTCATTTTGCTATTGAATCGTGAAGAGAGAGAGAGAGAGAGAGAGAGAGAGAGAGAGAGAGAGAGAGAGGAGAAGGGCATGAGAAGAGAGAGTGACAGAAAGAGCGAGAGAGACAGAGACAGAGGGAGAGAGAGGGAGGGAGAATGGAAGAGAGGGAGAGGAAGAGAGAGGGAGAGAGAGAGAGAGAGAGAGAGAGAAAATTTTATTCAATTCTTCATATTGGAAACGAGAGGCGTATGCCATTTTGCTGTTGAATCGCAAGTGTGTGTGTGGGAGAGAGAGAGAGAGATAGAGAGAGAGAGAATGATAGGGAGAACGATGTAGAGAGAGAGAGAGAGAGAGAGAGAGAGAGAGAGAGAAAGAGAAGAGACAAAGGAGCAGAAGAGAGGGAGAGAGAAAGTGAGTGAGAGTGAGAGAAACTGGAAGAAAGAGAGAGAGAGAGAGAGAGAGAGAGAGAGAGAGAGAGAGTGGAAGAAAGAGAGAGAAAGATAGAGAGATAATTTTGATTTAATTCTTCATTTTGGAAACGAGAGACCTATGTCATTTTGCTGTTGAATCGTGGTGTGTGTGTGTGTGTGTGTGTGTGTGTGTGTGAGAGAGAGAGAGAGAGAGAGAGAGAATGAGAATGAGAGGGAGAGAGAGAGGGAGAGATGGAAAAGAGAAAGAGAAAGACGGAGAAAGAGGGGAAGGGGTGAGCAGGAGAGAGGGAGAGTGAGAGAAAGAGACAGTAATAGGGGAAGGGGTTTAGAAGGAAGAGAGAAGAGAGGGAGAGGGAGGGGAGAGAAGATAGTAAGAGAGAGTGAGAGTGAGAGAGAGAGAGAGAGAAGAGAAAGAATTTCGATTTTATTCTTCATTAGGGAATGAGAGACCAATGCTGTTAAAAACTGACGTTCATTTAGTTATTTACTCAGAGTAGTTTAGATGCGACACAGAAGTATGTTGCACCCAGTGAGATTCGAACTCACTATCAATGGTCTGCTAATCTAGCTTGCTAACTATTACACCACATGAGGTGCCCTAACTGAGGTTCGTTTAACTTCTTTATAAGGAGCCCCTGTTTTCAATTCGTACTGTTCCTACTTAGGAAGGATTTTACGATACATTAACGATATAGAAACTTTGGAGGAATTCCTCTTTGGAATTCGGGACAAAAATCTTATCATGTAAATATATATATATATATGCTGACTAAAGAATTGAGTTCCAGTTAAAATTTTACGGCCTCAAGGACTAAATTTTATTCACGTAAAGTGCCCTTTAAAAAGTAATTTAATCTGATCTTCTTTTGTCGAAATAAGTGTTCTATTTTATTTTGAAAATATTTTAGAATGAAATCCTCGTCTGATTCTGTGTTCTAGGTATGTCACTAAACTGCATCTAGTAGTGAGGTTCTAATTCTGGAGTTCTGGGTGAATGTGAAGTACCCCTTCCTTGCCATTATTCCCAGATCCACTTAGACCCGGAGGGGTAGTACCTACTAGAGTCCAATCTATGCGGTAATGCAGTCGCCTCCAGTTCTGGAACTTTGGTGAATGTGGGGTACCCTTTATTGAAATTACTCTCAGGTCCACTCAGTCCTGCAGTGGTAGTACCTGTTAGGGTCGCATCTATGGATCAAATATATCTGCTTGAAAATTATTTGTATTAGATTGGGATACTGGATACAATATTTGTATCAAGAGTAATTACTTGAAGCCATAATTGTTTACAAAGTATTATCATAGCCAGTCAAAAAAGGGTTCTGAGGTTTGCCATGAGAGCAATAGGGCTGGCACATTCATCTGGGTGCTAAAGATTACGTGACCAGCCGTTTGATCGTTGTGGGCCTCTTCGACTACCCGTCTAGCCTAAGTAAGTGCCAAAGTGGTGATGTTGTATGTCATGGACTGCTCAGCCACCAGGGTTTTATCCTTAAACATCACGGGTCACCACCCACGGCCAACTGACGACCCCTCCGTAGAGTTGCAGTCGGTGTATTCTTCCAAACAAAACACAACAAAACCTTACTTGCGGACACTAGATGCCGTTTAGAGAACTTACAAATCGATGAATATCACTGATTTCACAACATGTGGAGACGCGTGTTGTAAGAGCTAGAGTCATTGGGAAATGGACCCGAGTTCAGATCCTGGACGTGGCTGTTTGCATTTCACCTAGCGCTAATACACTTGGGAAAGGTATGCATCCGACTACTCTCCCTCCAGCTATGGGTAAATAGTAGGGCAGACTCAGCTCTTTAACCTTGGTTAGGTAACCAGTGAAAAATCTGAATTCAAACCTGTCAAATTCCGCTTATGAAATTGACCTTGTATCACATTCTGATGGAACGGAGGGGGGGTATATAACCTGTTCATTCAAGAAGGGTTTAAGATAAATTATGTTTTTTTTTTATCCAAACAGATTTTTGAAACATTGTTATTTGATTACAGCTTGTCCGTCTTTGTCAATTGGACGTTAATTGAAAACTTCTTCTGAAGGTGAGTATTATAAGTTGATTCTGTGGAGGCCCGTGGACTAATGGTTAGAGTCGTAGGAAATGGACACGTCGACCCGAGTTCAATTCCTGGACGAAGCTGTTTATATTTCATATAGCTCTTGGGAAATTTATGAATCCAATTCTTTCTCCAGCTATGGGTAAATAGCAGCAGAGACTGGGCTTTTAACCATGGCTAGGTAACCAGTCTAGAAGAAGAAAGACTCTGAATTGAAACTCCGTTTAAAAAATGACCTTGTGTCGCTCGTGTGGAGGGGTTGGTAAATATATATATGTTGATTCTATACAAAGTGAAAACTTTTAACCTAAAATCTTGAAATAATTCAGAAATGAGATAGCAAAAACAAAAACTTAATACTTCGTGAAATGTAATCTTAAACTCAGTTCAAGTTACTAATCAGGCTTAAATTTATTAAGATATATTAAAATTATTTTCGTTCTTAATAAACGATATATTTTTTCTTCTGCTTATGTAATACTTTACACATGATATCATTTGACACTCCTCCTGGGTGGTGTTATGATTTTTAAATTATGGTTATCGGGTTCGTCTCTACATTACGTTTTTTAAAGCCTCGTAATCGACAAATAATGGTTTGTTTTCTACCATCATCTTGAATTTTATAGTTCCCTGTCATAAAATTATATTTCAAATCATTTTATAATACATTGCCCTGTCGGCTGGGGCTGTAGAATACGCTGACTGCACCTCTGTATAGGGGTAAGAACCCTCAAATGGGACCATCTGTTGGCCGGGGATGACGACCCGTAATTCTTAAGGACGCTATCCTTATGGATGAGCAGACCAAGACATGCAACACTCCACTTTGATCCTTAGTTGGGCTAGACGGGCGATCAATCGACTGGTCACGCCAAGCACTAGCTACTATATGATTGTCCCGACCCAATTGCCCTTATCGCAAGCCCCAGCCCTTTTTTTATAAAATATGTACTAGAAGGCGGTAGCTGAGGGTATTCATGTCCTGGGTATGACATTAAAGTCTATCTGGACGTCTAGGGAATATGGAGCACCCCTTCATCCCCATTGCTCCCTGGTCTACTTTGACCCGGAGTGGTAGTGCCTATTAGGGTTCCATCCATAGGTTAAATAGAAAAATGTGTTTATAAAAAAAAATTGAGAATCCATTAAGAATGAATTCATTTCAAAACTTTGTCGGCATTAAATGACCCACCGAAGTTGATATGCTGTAAAACACAAACAAATAAACAAACATGAATAATACAAAGAAACAAGTTAATAATACAGGTCAGGTAAACATGTTTCTTTATTCTCTCTGGTTGCTTTAGATACATCTATGACATATTATCTTGTGTGGTTTAAGTATTGAACAGACCTATCGCTGCTTAGCTTCGGTGATCTAGCGAGAACCGTTGCTTTCAACGTGACTTGACCGTAAGCCCATAAGAGACTAACAGTTATTATTACTTCGTGACAGAGTGGATCTGGATAATGACATTGAAGGTGTATTCCACACACCTGATAACTCCAAAACTGAGGCCCTACCATCAGATGCATTTCAGTGTCATACCCAGGACACCCCTTTGGGGTGGGGTGATACTTAATAAAGGGATAGAGTCAACCTATTCTAAGCCCCGTTGACAGGATGATGTGCAGACAAATTATGGGAGATTAAATGAGATGTACATAGTTATTACACCACGCATGTCCAAGTCTTATTATAATGGAGATTCGAAGTCTCTCTGTCTGTAACCGATACTATGTCACTGCTTATGTCACAATATCCTCAGGAATTGCGTAAGTTTATCAATGAGTATCTAATTCATGTTATAGTCAAAATCATTAATACATAGAATAAATATTATTTATTAACGATGTCTGGCTTAGATTTGCCTCAAAACAGCCCTTGTTATTAGTGCGTTTATAATCCTGCAATGTGTCTTGTATATCCCTAAGAAATAAAGGTTTACATATAATATAGTGTCTTTAATTTACATACTGGTTTTAAAAAGACGGGTTAATAAATAATTACTTGGTATTATTGATCCATAATGTTATTGTTTTATTCACCAACATATTAAAATCAATTTTATGAATGATTTTGTACAGAAACCAATCAAAATATAATTAAAATAAGTGTAATCTTTTCATAAACGTGTTTATCTAATTTCGTCAGTCTTTCTAATTTAATATATTTCATTACATTAAAACTTAAATACTTATGCCCGCAGGGCGCATATTCTTGCTAGTACATATAGATGTCCATCAAGACAAATCTCAATTGTTGCAACTGATTGACAATGCCCAGAGGTCCACACACAATTGTAACTCCTTAGTAAATTCCACTGGTAAAAATATACGTGACATACAAAAAATCATTCTTAATGTAGTGGTCAAGGATAACAAAATGGCATTAAATTTTGACTCATCCTCGTATTATAGTTTTTTTTTCCACCTGCTTTTAGCTGGTGGTTCACTGGAGACTGAGTTACAGCAGGTCTCCTGATGTATCCAGGACTTATTATTATTATTATTATTATTATTATTATTAATCGGATTTACGAATTCATTAATTTAATGCGAATACATAAGTCTTTTGGTAGTGTTCTGTTTAAATGATTTAAGCAGATTGTATTTTTAAAATGATTATAAATCTCTTTTAGAAGATATTAATTTGTGACACCGAATGACAGCAGCTGCGAAAACCTTTTAGGAAAGTGTATATGTAATATAGTTTCTGGCGAGTAAGCCATGTCATTTCGTTCTAATTAGATTTCTTACAAGATTATTAATTGTTACAATGTATTTAAGAAATAATTTTGCGGAGTTATAAGTTGAAGATAATAAAATAAATATTAAAATAAACAATTATTAAATTATGATAAATGATAAATAATGATTAAAAAAATGAATTTGTAATTAAAAACAATTTTCGAAGCCTGTACATTAGTCATATAGAGGGTGATCCCAAAAAACATAATTTTTCTTTTGAAAGTCAGGCCTTTTTTTAGGGGGGTTCATCCTGTATATATATATATATATATATATATATATATATATATATATATATATATATATATAAGCTAAGTAAATAAATTCTTCTTTGTGATCGTTTTTATTTTGAATTCAATATAGCTACAATGTAGCAATTTTCAACGGAAGTTAACTAGACAAGATTAGATACATATACATATAAAATTCAAACCCATTCTCGACAGATATTTCAAAATAAAAAACTACAGTTATCCGCCCCAATTTCATTCATAACATAAAGAAAAAAAGAGAGGAAGAGAAGAAAAAAGAAAGAAAAAAATATAATGACACAAATAAAAGAAGCGCGTCCATTTCTGAAAACTGTCTCTGAAGATAAAGGTTTACTTTGAAATCGATAAGACAAAAAAAAATCTTTTTGTTTTTATTTTTTATATGCATTGTAATTGCCTTCAAATCATTAATATACACACACACACACACACACACACACACACACACACACACACACATATATATATATATATATATATATATATGCACAGAGCTATATATATCTATATATATATATATATATATATATATATATATATATATATATATATATATAATATATATACAGGCTGAAAAAAAAACAGGCGTGACTTAAAAAAAAGGCTGTTTTTTGGATCACCCTATATATCACTGCTTAAATTAACAAAAATAGTAAGTTATAGCGCATGAGTAATCTGATCTGTGCGGTAAAGAGGGGAGCTGACGGTAGGTGTGGTGTCCGGCTGGTATCGACAAACGGTCACTCCGCCTAATTTACTTTTATTAATTAGACAGGACAACACATTTTTTGAAAGTCTCAGTTGCATAAGATTTTTTTATTGTCTTTTTTTTTTCACTATTTTTAATCTGCTGATTTCAAATATGGAAACGATTTTGTTCTGTATGCTCTAGTTATCATGCAATTTAAAATATTACATTTTATGATTTTGTGGCTAAACAAATTAATTATGCGGTTATGGAATCAATAGGAACATCTAATTCTGTTTGTTTGTTTCTGTCAAATTTGATCCTGGCTACAAGGAGATATCAATGTGTGAACAATCTAAGTGCTTTCTACTATATTTGTGGATACTTCACGTTTATCACCCTGTCGGCTGGGGCGTTAGAATGCACCGACTGCACCTCTGCAGAGGGGTAAGCCTCCTTCAATGGGGCCACCCGTTGGCCGTGGGTGGCGACCCGTGATGCTTAAGGATAGAACCCAGGTGGATGAGCAGTTCATGACTTGCAATACTCCACTTTGGCCCTATCTTGGGCTAGACGGGCGGTCAGAGAAGCCCTCCGATCAATCGGCTGGTCACGTCAAGCCCTAGCACCTATATGATTTTCCCAACCCTATTGCCCTTATGGCAAGCCCCAACTCCTTTTTATCATACGGGTGCTAGAAGGCAGTGACTGTGGGTCTACATGTCATAGGAATGACGTTAAACTCTATCTGGTGGTGAGGTTCCAGTTTTGGAGGTTTGGGGAATGTGGAGCACCCCTTCATCACCATTGCTCCCTGGTTCTACTTGACCCGGAGTGGTAGTACCTGTTAGGGTTCCATCTATGGGTTAAATAGAAAACATGAGTTTATAAACAAAATAGTATTATCCATTAAAAATGAAATTATTTCAAAACTTTGTTAGCATTAAACATATTTTTACCAATAGAAGTATTCGGTATAAAATGACCCAAGGGGTTGAATGCCGTAAAACCCAACGAACCAAACCAAACTTCACGCTTATTCGTAAGAGGCGCAATATAATATTGTTTGTGAAGCGAGCCAATAAAACGTACTTCGGGCTTACTCTTGGTGACTAAGACAAGGAATGGGCCCCTCATACTGTATGTCATAACTGTGAAGAAATGCGACGTGATTGGCCAAAAGAGAAACGTAAGGGGTTACCTTTCAGAATTCCCATTACCTGGTTAGGATGAACTTATACATACATATTAACACCTCCACATGTGTAGGATGTGACACAAGGTTAATTTCTTAAGCGGAATTAAATAGGTTTTAAGCTGGAGTTTTCTTTTTCCTGGTTGACATACCAAGGTTAAAGAGTCCAGTCTGCTCTATATTTACCCATAGATCGAGGGAGAATAGTAGGATGCATACCTTTCCGAAGGGTATTAGCACTATGTGAAATGCAAACAGCCTCGTCCAAAATTTGAACACGTCTCGCCGTGTCCATTTCCTACAACCATAACCATTACTCTACGCGGATAAGGACGAACTTAAAACAATTAAGGACGAACTTATAAGCGAGGTTCTGTCTTGGACTCCAACACATAGACACACCAGTGTTGTCACAGCAAAGGTTTACATTTATTAGCTCTGTGCAGACACTGGGTGCCGACTATAGGACTTGCAAAGTTATAACCAATAGGGGCGGATGACGAGGGAGAGAGAGAGAGAGATAGATAGAGAGAGAGAGAGAGAGAGTAAAGGGAATCCGTGCTCTTGGCACGCCTTGATGATGATGATGATGATGATGATGACCCCCAGTACCACTGGCCTGTGTTAAAAATTAAAATTCAAAAAAGGTCAAAGGTTTATCAAGTGATATATAATTGCCATTTTATGCTGAATTTAAAAATACCATTCATTGTGTTTAGTCAGGTCTGGTTTTTAAGATGTGCTTGAATAAATTGTGCATAATATTAACACTTATCCAAGAGCCCGTGGGCCTTACTTGTCACAGCTATAATACAGTTCTATACATTTCAAGTAAGAGCTTATATCTTAAAACTTTGTTCTGTTTAGAAAAAAAGAGTATGATTTCTGATTAAGCGTAAAAAGCTGCCTTAAAAACAGCTATTACATTTTCGACCTTAAAACATCGCCAGTGTAATAAGTCTGCTATGATGGCATCCTTCCGTCTGCTAAATAAGATGGCGTGTCCGAATTTATTATTATTATTATTCCATCTACATCTGCGCAAATGGCTGAACAGGCCACTTTTTGTATGGCAGTCTTGGGTACATTGACTGCACACAAACAGTGATGTTTGCTGGGACTGCTGTTGTCTCTCCTTTTGGTTCTCTTTTCTGTGAAGGCTACTTTCCTTTCTGGTTCATCCTTTTCGTGCCTTGCTTGGCAAGGAGGGGCCAGGCCGCTCGGTTTTCTGCACTAACATCCCATGTGTTGTTGT
>CM042144.1:66880495-66885495 GCA_023376005.1 Doryteuthis pealeii | reverse complement strand
GAGAAAGAAAGAAAGAAAGAAAGAATATTGTGTGTAAAATAAACCAAAGAAAGGGAACAGCGTCAAGTGCAAAGAAAAAAAAAAGAATGAAAGAACATGTTTCAAAGAATGAAAAACTAAAGAAAGGAAGGATATAGTATGCAAAATAAAAAAAAAGAAAAGATGAGCAAAGAGAAGTGCAAAGAAAGAAAGAAAGAAAGAAAGAAAGAAAGAAAGAAAAACAGACAAAAATAAAGAAAGAAACAAAGAAACAAAGAAAGACAAAAAGAAAGAAGGACAGATAGACAGACAGACAAACAGTTAGTCAGGCAGTCAGACAGGCCGAAAGAAGAAAAAGAAAGAAAGAAAGAAAGAAAGAATATGTGTAAAAGAAATAAAAAAGAGTACGGTACCGAAAGGAAAAGCCACGCAAGAAAGAAAAAAATGTGTGAGGCGGGGGGGGGGGGTAAGAAAGTAAGAATTGAATTTTGAAAGGAACGTTCAAAATAAAAAAAAGAATCCTGAAATTCCGTTTAAAACGTCTCAAATTTCAGAAGGCAACTGACACAGTATTAGCTTGTTATTAGCTTCTTTACATTTCCTGGACTTGCTTGAGAGAAAAAAAAAAAAGAAAAAAAAAGAAGAAAAAAAGAAAAAAACTGAGGCACCTGCTTCATTAAGTTCTTGTTTTTTGGGGCGAAGGGGCGTGGCGGGTATTGTCATTTTCATTTTTTTTCATTAGTTTTATATTTTCGACTATTTGCCGGTTGCTTTGTTTTGCAGCATTTTCAAGGAAGGCGATAATCTCTCTCTCTCTCCTCCTCCCTCTCTCTCTCTCTCTCTCTCTCTCTCTCTTCTCTATATATATATATATATATATATATATATATATGAGAAGTAAATACACAAGTGATGTATTTTGATATGGCTTTTTTTAGCCGACAATTTTTGAGAGAATATGTGCTTAATTGAAGTCGTACCTAATTTTGAAAGTTAATCAATTAATGATTAATTAATTAGCGGGCATACCTATTCAAATGTAAGGCTAAACAAATCGAGAAAAATCAATCTCTATATGTACATTTCGGCCTATTAGGCCTCATCAGCAGAGCTATAGATAGAGTGGTATAGCCAATGTAATGTAACACTTAAAAAAAGCCATATCAAAACACATCGCTTGTGTATTTACTTCTCATACTGTCGTGTAGAAAAAGTCACTATAAGAAAAATATAACCTACTTCTAAACAAAACGAAAAATCTAAGAAAGTCTGGTTGGTGTAGGGGTTACGGTCATCGCCTGTCAGCTTGACATTCAGGGTTCAAATCACGCACAAGGCGGTCTTCCTATCTATAGCTCTGCTAAGATTGATTTTTCTCGATTTGTTTAGTGAATAGGCATCCCGCCTAATTAATTAATTATTAATTGATTAACTTCAAAATTAGGTACGACTTCAATTAAGCATATAAAAAAAAAAAATTATATCTTATTATAATGGAGATTGTGTGTTTTTCTGTCTGTAACCGAAGTCAATTCTCTTAGTTATTGACATCACATTCTCTATGATTTTATTTTTATCTAAACCTCAATTGACTTATATTATTAATACTGTTAACTATGTCTACATACTAACAACATGCAATTATATTTATATATATAGCGCTGAACGGGAAAGCTAATTGCTCTGCTTAGTATTATTGATTTCTAACTGTTTGGTTTTATTTTAATGAATATAAGCAAAAATCTCTTCAATGAATCTTAAATGAAACCCATTTAAAATAAGTAATTTTATTCTTTACTTCCTCTTATAACTAAATACTTAACATGAAAGACGAGAGTGATGGAAGAGTAAGTTTCAGTTGTTCCATTTTTTATTATACTTTTATTATACTCCCTCTGTTTCAAATCTTTTTATCTGTATTCGTTTCCAATATTTTATTACATTAAAACTTAAATACTTGCACCAGAGGGTGCATATATTTGCTAGTATATATAAAGAATGTATATCCGGAGAAAACTACGAAAAAAGACAGTTAACAACAAAGTAAATATTTATACACATTAAATATCACCGATTCTTGTTTTTTTTTGTCAATCGGTAGCTCCATGAGAAATAACGGCTACACTAAGACTGAGCGTGGCAGCGAGGTACGTGCGGGAGCAGGCACAGGCGCATGCACACCAGATACAACAGTGTTACCAATAGTCCTAAGAACAACTTCCCGGTGGCCCCGGCATTTTGGCGACCTTACATTTGGAATTACAATCGGATGAATAAAAAAAATTGTAAAAAAAATGAAAAATTCTGTGAAATTGTGCATTAACTAAATAAATTATGTCATTAATGGGACAGAGGTTCCTTGCAATGAATATAACTGCAGTCACTAATCAGATAATCTGAACATTAGCTACACAAATGACAGTAACCTGCCCTTGTTTATTTCGCTTTGAGGAAGCCATATTTTTTGGTCGGCCATTTTCATTTCACAGTAAATCTACACTGAAAATACGAATTTGTTCGAATTAATACAACTGCATGTTTGATCACGAAAATATAAAAGTGTTCTTAATAACAATTAAGTTCATTTCAAATAATGCGCAAGCACAATTAAGAACACATTTTATTATATTTTCGTGTTAAAACATGCAGTTGTATTGATTCGAACAAATTCGTATTTTCAGTGTAGATTTACGGGGAAATGAAAATGGCTGACCAAAACATATGGCTTCCTCAAAGTGAAATAAACAAGGGAGGTTACTGTCATTTATGTAGCTAATGTTCAGATTACCACATTTCACGGTTTTCCGTATTAAGTAAACTTGTTAAACTCGCCCATCTTCGTTCTGAATTCATTTTTCCCTATCCTAGTAGCAGTTGCCTACCTACAAGGCTAGAGAACCCAATCTAACTGTATCCTGAGCATGGCGTTAAACTACATCTAGTGATGAGGTTCCAATTCTGGAGCTCTGAGAAATGTAGCATGTCCCTTTATTGTCATTACTCTCAGGCCCACTCTGGCCCACGGCGGTAGTACCTGTTAGGGCCCTAACAAATACATTTTTTTAAAATTATTTAAAATTTGCATACCCAACAATTACGCCTTGTTGGTGGGGCTTAGAATAAGCTGACCCTGCAAAGGAGTTCATCATCATCATCATCATCATCATCAGCATATCGCGCTGGCAGCAAGGATATCCATGAGAATCTCTCACCAACCCTCTCTATCATTCATTGCTCTCTGGAGATGCTCTGCGTGGCATACAGTACCCGCGCAGAGCTGGTATGTCTTTGCTAGACGGCCCACGCTGGCGTGCCCATGTGATGTCTTCCACAGAAGAACGTCACTTATGAGTTCATCCTTGCTTCTCCAGCAGTGTCCGGCGTGTCTTGTTCGCCTTACACGGATGGTTTGGGTGATATGGGGCAGGTTTCCGTACAGCTGTTTTAGACCCAACAAAACAACAGCTGTTTTTTGATTATGACAGTAAACTACATGTGGTTAGGTTCTGACCCTGGAGCCCTGGGGAGTGTAGAGTACTCCTTCATTACTTCCAAATCCACTACTGACCCGGCGTGGTTGTACCTGTTTGGGTACAATCTATGGGTTAAATAGATAAAAAAATGTATTTAAAATATGAATACCTACCAAGAATAAATAAAACAAAAATATCTTCTGTATAAAATAAACCAAATTTTGACATATCGTAAAATCCAACCAAAAAACCAACGAGTCTTCTTACTTATATCTGGTGCGTATAAGTAAAGTCGTCGAGGCGGCCTAATGTCGGTATCAGCCAAACAGCAAGGGAGTCTATCCCCTTATCACTAGCGCTAGACAAGGAGATTGTTTTTTAGCATCTGAGGTGGGTCGCCACACCTACCATTAGCTTCTTACCTTACCGCACAGATCTCTATGCTACTCATATACTGAGTTGGTGAGGGCTGGTATCGAACCAGGAATCTTGTGATTTCTATGGATTCATACCATTCCGAAGGGCATTGGCACAAAGTGAAACACAAATAGTCTCGTTCAGAAATTGAACACGTCTTCGTCGGGTCCAATTCTTACAGCGATAACACTCATGCCCTCCGCGTAATTAGATAGCTTATATAAAAAATATGTTAACACCGAAAGAAATACCAATTAGAACGACCTCTGTGAGTAATTAATCATAGAGGTTTTTATTTTAATTAGCTGAATCCGTGAAAATTCCACGTTTTAATTAGTATATATAAGTAATATTATACAATATTTAGTTCACTTGGCGCTAATGTCCTTGATAAATTAATCTGCCTCTTCTACTGGTTAAATAGCTGGAAAGACAGGGTTCTTGAGCCTTGTTACGGCAACCGGTCCAGTAGAAGAAAAAAATCTGAATTCAAAACAGCTGTACTCAACTTTAAAAACATCATTCTGCACGTGACGGGGGGATTGGGCAAGTGTCTACAAATATTTAGTTTTACCTAGGCAGTTTGTTCATGTTTTGCCTACTTTAAACCGCTCCCAGAATAAATAAAACAAAAAAGTCTTCGTTATAAAATAACCCAATGGTTGAATTCAGAGTTTTGCTTCTCCTTGACTGGTTGCCTGACCAAGGCTAAAAGGCACGGTTAGTCCCAGTATTTACCCATAGGTGGGGGAGGGGAGATCAGATGGGTTCATGCCTTTCCCAAGTGCATTAGCGTGAAGTGAAACTAAAACAGCCTCGTCTCGGATTTGGACTCAGATCAACGATTACATTTCTTACGACGATAACCCTTAATAAAATAAAAACAACAACTCCTTTAAGTCCTTGAAAAAAATCTGAATTTAAACCAGCTATCCTCAACTTTATAACCACCCTGTCGGTGGGGCTGGAGAATACATCGACTGCACATTTGAAGAGGGGGAAAAATCCCTCCAGTGTCCCCCACCGTGAGTGGCGACCAGTGATGCTTACGGACGGAATCCTGGTGACTGAGCTGTCCATGACATGCAACATTCCACTTTGGCCTTTAATTATGCTAGACATGCGGTCGGA
>CM042144.1:66867995-66875495 GCA_023376005.1 Doryteuthis pealeii | reverse complement strand
AAAAGTTAGAAAAATAAATTAATAAATAAAAAATGGTTTTAGAAAGATGCTAAGAATAAAAAAAAAATAAAAAGATAAAAACACAGGAAGAAAAAACTAAGAAAACATTGAATAAAAGAATACAAGGAATAGAAAAAAATCACCACAAAATGAATGTAAAAATATTGAAAAATATGGCGGGAAAAGAGCTATTAACGTGCCGATATAAAGAGAGGTTTAAAAAAAAAAACACTGTCATTGTGATTGAATGTGAACAAGAGTAGTTTGGCTCAAGTACCTCTTCATTTTATCTAAGTAAACATTTCTCAAACAATGACACAAGAAGCTATAGCTGCAGACGTTGTCATACCATATAACACACACATATGTGTCACTCATGCATATGATATTGTAGATCCACAATAACACACACACACACACACACAGACACACACACATATATATATATATATATATATATATAGAGAGAGAGAGAGAGAGAGAGAAGAGAGGGGGGGAGAGAGAGAGAAGGCAGAGAGAATGAGAGAGAGGAGAGACTATTCAAGTTATTTAATTCTGAAATCAGTATATTTTGCAAACAAATATAGCTATATATATATAATTATATATATATATATATATATATATATATATATATATATATATGCTCTCACACACACACTCAATATATATATAATAATATATATATATATATATATATATATATATAAATGTGATGGGGATTGGTGGATGGTTATGCGTGTGTACGTGGTATTTATTTTAAATGCCCACATGAAAATTACGCCACAAGGACCTTTTTTCTTTTTTTCTTTTTATTTTGGTATATATGCTTTCGGTGTCAAAATTTCACTGGATCCTTCAAACATCAGTACTCGCTGAACCTAGCGCTATCAGTGACTTGAGGAGATAATGTTTAGGTGTAGATCTCCAGTCACCAAACCGTCTTTGGTTATGTACATAGGTGATGCGTTTATGCATGTACATATGCATGCGTAACAACGCACAAACTCTTCCTTTCCCACCTCTCTCTCTCTCTCTCTATATATATATATATATATATAATATATATATATATATCCCCCCTCTCTTCTCTCTCTCTCTGTGTGTGCGTGCAAAAATGTACAGATTTCAAAATTAAATAACTTGAATAATTCTTTCTCTCTCTCTCCCTCTCTCTCTCTCTCTCCTCTCTCTCTCTCTCTCTCTCTCTTTCTCTCTCTCTCTCTCAGTCTGTGTGTGTGTATTTGCAAAATGTACATATTTCAAAATAAATAATTCGAATAATTCTCTCTCTCTCTCTCTCTCTCTCTCTCTCTCTCTCTCTATATATATATATATATATATATATATATATATATATATATATATATTATTCGTTCGATCCGTTAAAAAACAACTCGCTTTGTTCACACATACATATAAACATATTTGAGTCATATATATATATATATATATATATATATATATATGCATGTCTGTTTGCAGCAATGTGTTACAGTGAAAACACCTCATTTATGTCAAAGGAAACAGTTAAGACGGGCGTGATTCGAAACCGTACCAAATTCGGCCGATTGGCTAGCGATATACACACGCTAACAAGTAGCGATTTTAATTCATACGTTAAATAGTTTACTTAAATTTGACGGAGTAATTTTTGGATTAGGTCAAATTTATACTTTTGCATTTAAAGTTTTCATTGTAAAAAAATCATTGAACTTAAAAATTAAAAAAACAGAAAACAAACCCAAAACCAATTATAAGATTCATATTAATTATTTTCTTTTCAAATCACTTCCTCTTTCAATCCAATAACTCTTTGAAGTTGTTTAGAAAATATTTAATTTAATTTAATTTAATTTAATTTAACTTCAATGATACGCTTTGAGCATTTCGGAAATAAATCAAATAAATATTCTAAATCCTCGGCTCGCATGTTTCATTTTTTTGAACTTCAGATGCTATGGCTTAATTTGTTTTCTTTGTTTAATAGCATATCAATCTTTCTTGGTTATTTAGTGCCGGAGCCATCCTTTGAGAAGAACAGTAGTGGTATTATTTAACCATTAGATGTGGAATAAAGGGCTCATACATTGTCCAAGTCCGAAAGTGAATGTAATAGTGCGGCTGGAGTTCGAACTCACAAAGATATCGAATTTCAGCACGTTAGCCACTACACCAGAGGGATTCACATGTGAGAAAAATATTATTGGTTATCAATTATATTTAATTTGTAAACCTGCATATGTATATATATGTATATATTTGTGTGTATAACTGTATCTATACATAAGTATATGTATATATATATATATGTGTGTGTGTATATTTGCATATGTATTTGTGTGTATGGGTGCGTATATTCTACATATACTATATATATATATATATATATATATATATATTTCAAGTAACTAATAATATCAATCATTTTAAAACACATACACACAACACACACACACACACACACAATATATATATATATATATATAATATTATATATATATATAATAATATATATATATGAGGATAGGAGGATTGGAGTAAATCCGACAGAATGTGGTAAAAGAATAGAGGAACAAATGTGAACAAAGGAACAACTCAAACAAGTAGATGTAGATGCTGTGCATTGAGCCAACGATTGATGAAGTCGTGCTCAAGGCCAAGCGAAATATATCTCCTACATCTACTTGTCTGTCTTGTTTCTTTGTCCACATTTTTCCTCTACTCTTTTACCACACACACACACACACACACACACACACACACATATATATATATATATATATATATATATTACTTGATTTATATTATTTGTATTACTTGAACTCATAATAGTTATTTTCAGTAATCACTAGAAACCATACAAATGCTTACAAAAAAAATGTTCACTTCGGTAGCAAATAATCCATCAATTGTTGAATCACCGTAAAACTAACCGACCAAACAAATAAATCTATGTGTGTATGATCTTGGTTTGAGGATAGCATAGGCGAGACACTGACAGTTAACGAGCGCTGTTGGCTATGTTTACTTTCTCCTAAATTAAAGAGAGAAATTGGAGAGGGTGAGGGTGAGGGTGAGTGTGAGATCAAACTTTCCACTTTATTTATATGTTATATATGAGCCAGCTGATAAAAATCAACACAACTTAATCCATGAACTAAAGAATATTTTGTCATGTAGTTTGAGTCAGTAAACAAAATACGAAAAGGCCCTTAAGGAACAATCATTGATTCATCCAGCTTTAGTATAATATATATATATATATATATATATATATATATATATATATATATATGTGGGAGATTATGTGCTTAATTAAAGTCATACCTAATTTGTTAATTAATTAATTATAATTAAATGAATTAGGCGTGCATATCGGTTTAAATGTAAAGCGTAAACAAATCGAGAAAAAATCGATCTCTGTATGTACATTTCAGCCTATCAGGCCTCATCACTTTTGTTTGATCACTTCATATATATATATATATATATATATATATATATATATATACTCCACCGATATTGTGCACTGTTAATTCATAAATGTAGCAAACTGTATTATCAATATAATTTCATATATATATATATATATATATATATATATATATATATATATATATAAGCTGTTGTTAATGGATCCCGATAGGGACGAGTGTCAAGAGTGGCTCACTACGAATTGATCTTTATATATATATATATATATATATATATATATATATATATATAGAGAGAGAGAGAGAGAGAGAGAGAGAGAGAGAGAGAGAGAGAGTAAAGTCAGAGTCGCCAATTGTTGGTATCAGCCTGACAACGAGGGACTGAACTACTCTCTTTACCGCACAAATCCAAACTGTATTTCTCATGCGCTCAGTTAGCAAGGACCGGTATCGAACATGGGACCTTGTAGTTCCTAGTCAGTTCCTTTACCGACAGAGATAAGAGAGAAGATAAGCGATTAAATACATTTCTATATGCCTATCATAAGTAAAGTTAAAAGAAAAGTTGGTGGTGTGGTTTATTGTCGGTATCAGCCGAACAGCGAGAGCGTCTATCCCCTTATCACTAGCGCTAGACCAAGTGGATTGTTTTTGCTGAGGTGGGGCGCCAAACCTACCGTCAGCTATCCACTTTACCGCACAGATCAGATAATTCAATCTGTGCTATTCATGCGCTGAGTTGGCGGGGAGCGATATGAAACCAGGAACCTTGCGATTCCTAGGTGGGTGCTCTACCGACAGATCACCCTATCATACTAAATCAGATATATAAAGAAATCCACAGAACACCAATGTAAGTGCTTATTACGCGCATAAATCCCCAAATGGGTTAAAAGGGGCTCTTTAGCCATGGTCGGCAACCCATCAGTCAAGGAAAAGACCAACACAAAACCTCTGCCTTCAAGGAAAGGCTAGGGGAGTAAACCCCGAAAACAAACCAGGAGCCGGAGCCCCTAAAGGTGGTGTGATGCTGAAATCCAGTGCTACCCATCAACTCCTGCGACACTACCGTTGCCAAACCACATTGGTACCTTACCTTTTCTTTGGATCACAGCGGCAGTGTGGAGAGGGGTGGATTGCTGCATGGGCAACAGTTTATTCTCCATATGAACCCGCCCAGGCTATATAGTTCAGATTCAACAAAAAAATTATTAAAAAATTTAAAAAAATAAAACGAAAAAACAAAAAAAAAAAAAAAACTTTGACACTACTCCATCGTCTCTCGTAGACGAAAGGCGGCCAACCAACTATATAAAGAAATCGTTATCTCAGAGATAATAAAACCTTATGTATATATTTAAAATGAAGTATATATTTTTATTCTATCACTATAGAGCTTGCGTATATTTTGTATATGTATACATTTATCTATTATACACACATACATTCGTAGTGTGAAAATCCATTTGAAACGCACGCACATAAAACATATATTCGTTTATATCTTATTAGTGTTCGGGCGTAAATTATACCAATATCTACTCGGAACACGTGTGCGATAACTACTGCGGCGGCGCCCTCCCCCTCTCTTCTTTGCACCGAACTATTTGCCTTCCTTTGTTTGAGGATAGTAAAGGCACTTATCTGGTCAGTCAATTTCCCACTGGGAGGATATTGTGGGACCCCTGCTAAACGGTGTTCCATTTTACACGATTTTCCATTAATCAGAGCTTCCTGAGGACATGTTACAGTTCTTAACATACACTCTTAAGTACAACCATATTCACTCATACACACATACACACATACACACACAGACACACACACACACATATATATATATAGATATACATATATATGCGTGTGTGTATAGGTGAGTGTGAATATGTATCTATATATATGTGGGTGAATATTATATATATATATGTGTGTGTGTGCAAATAGTATATATATATATATATATATTATATATATATATATATATTGTGTATGTATGTGTGTGTGGGTGTGTGAGAGAGAGAGTGTGTGTGTGTGTGAATATACATATATTTGTGAACATGAAGATGTATATATATCTCTGTGTGTGTATGTGTGTGTATGTGTGTTTGTGAATAAGTATATATGATGTGTGTGTGTGTGTGTGTGTGTGTGCGTGCGAATATACATATATTTGTGGGCATGAATATATATATATATATATGTGTGTGTGTGTGTGTGTTTGAGTGTGTGTGAGAGAGAGCGCGTGTTTGTGTGTGTATATTTCTATATATTTGTATGTGTGTGTCTGCGTGAATATGTATCTATATATGTATGTGTGTGAACATATATATATATATATATATATATATATATATATATATATGAGTGTGTGTAAATATACGTTTGTGTGTGTGGATATGTATGTATATGTATTCATATAAATATATATATATATATTATATATATACATATATATATATATATATATATATATATATATATATATATATATATATATATAATATATATAGATATGTATGTGCGTGTGAATATGTATATGAATATATATATATGTGTATGCGTGTATATGTGAGTAAGTGTATATCTTCTATATATGTATGTTTGAGTTGGATGGCCGGGGTGTAATGGTTAAAGTTGTAGGAAATGGACTCGTCGACACGAGTTCAGATCCTGCACGAAGCTGTTTGCATTTCACATAGCTCTAATATGGGAGAAAATCTCTAAATCTAAACCTGTTAAACTTCGCTTAAGAAAGTGACCTTGTTTTACATCCTGCTCCTGCGGAGGGGTTGGTAAATGTCTATATATAGATATTCGCACACACGCACAAACACACAATTACAATGCACTCCTATCGATTTCTCACACACACACACACACACACACACACAAATATATATATATATTTACACCCACTTACATATATATATATATTCACACGCAGACATACACATATTATATATATATACATATGTACATATATACACGTGTATATATGCAGATTACCCTACACACATATATTTCACACACTCATATATGTATACATATTCACTCACAATACGCATATATATATATATATATATATATACATATTCATATACACACAAACATACATACATATTCATACACATACACACACACACACACACACACACACACACACACATATATATATATATATATATATATATATTCACACACATGCACATACACACACACATACAGACACATATAAATATTATTTATATACAGGGTTCTGGATAAATTTGACATATTTATATTTGATCATTTTTCTCCGTAGTTTGGAGGTATTGACACACACTACGCATCATTCAAAAGCTTGGACCCTTCTTCATTCATATACGTGATGACAAATAGAATGGATACCTGGAACCCACCTGAATCATGGAAGAGAATAACTTGTATTATGATGATCTGCGCTGATCATCAAAATACGACTACGGGCTGTGGATAGAAGAAAGTAACATAACAGACGATCCGATTGCGTTCGTACAACAGAATTCCTCCAAAATCTGCTGACAAAAGTGTGTGGGGGGAAACTCAGATGCCTACGCGGAGTTGCTAAACACTGTAGTCAAGCCCTGGATACAAGGCTAGCCAATGGTAGGCCATATGTATGGCAGTAGAATTCGGCCCCCTGCCACATCTTTGGGAAAAGCAAAAAATGGTTGTCGGTGAATTTTTCGACTACACCAGTCCTAATGTTTGGCATCCGAACTCCCCAGATCTTAACCCCATGGATTATTACGTATGCGGCGCTATTGAGAAAGACAGCAATCGCCGTGCCAATACTAGAAAAGCCAAGTTAATCGACAGAATTAGATAGTTTTTGAGACCCTTCTCAGGAGAACTGTAACATCAGCTTGCTCAGGTTCCGGAGCAGGATTGAGGCTGTGATCGACGCTAATGGCGGTTAGTTTGAGTAAACTTTCTGACAGTAGTGTATTTTCCGTGCCTGTTAAATTACTTTGCAATCCATTAAATTTGTAGTTTTTTTACTTTTCCTTATGAAATTGTCAAATTTCTCTCGAACACCCTGTAT
>CM042144.1:66855495-66862995 GCA_023376005.1 Doryteuthis pealeii | reverse complement strand
TATTTCTTAATTGAATTGCGTCTTATATGTTGGCAAATAATTAAGTGAGCGTCTTATATGTTGGTGAATAATTAAGTGTGCGTCTTATATGTTGGTGAAGAATTAAGTGTGCGTCTTATATGTTGGCGGGTAATTAAGTGAGCGTCTTATATGTTGGCGAGTAATTAAGTGTGCGTCTTATATGTTGGTGAATAATTAAGTGTGCGTCTTATATTTCGGCGAGTAATTAAGTGTGCGTCTCATATGTTGGTAAATAATTAAGTGAGCATCTTATATGTTGGTTAATAATTAAGTGTGCGTCTTATATGTTGGTGAATAATTAAGTGTGCGTCTTATATGTTGGCGAATAATCAAGTGAGCGTCTTATATGTCGGCGAGTAATTAAGTGTGCGTCTTATATGTTGGTGAATAATTAAGTGTGCGTCTTATATTTCGGTGAGTAATTAAGTGTGCGTCTTATATGTTGATAAATAATTAAGTGTGCGTCTTATATGTTGGTGAATAATCAAGTGTGCCTCTAACATTTTAGGGAATAATCAAGTGTGCGTCTTATATGCTGGCGAGTAATTAAGTGTACGTCTTATATGTTGGCAAATAATTAAGTGTGCGTCTTATATGTTGTCGAATAATGAAGTGTGTGTCTTATATATTGACAAATAAAGAAATAATAGCAGTAACAAACAATTGACGCTGTTTTAGTTTCTTGCGTCGATATCAACACAAACAAAAATGACAAAAAAAAAAACAAAAAAAAAAACAGGAAGAGAATGCCACCCCCTCCAAAAAAAATGGTGCTTTTTCACACCTCGTTACTCTTAGTGTTTCGTGTGAAACATGAGAGACGATGATGTCTGAGAAATTTTGATCATTCTTTCGAAGAGCAGGAGCGTGAAGCTGTAAAAAAAAGCAAAGAATTTTTCAAAAATTCAATTTTTCTTTTTCTCCTAATTATTATTATTATTATTATTATTATTATTATTATTATTATTATAAACAGCAACAGAAGCAGCAGCAGCAGTAGTAGTAGTAGTAGTGGTATTTCACTCATTGTGAATTCAAGCTGATTTCAACAATGCTGTTGTCTGGATGGTCTCAATTCTTCCTCTGATTTCAAGTTCCTCAAGTCTTTTTTCTAAGTGCTTGGGGACCGTTCCTAGTGCCCCAACTACTATTGGTATCACTTTCACCCTTTTAGTTCTCTTATCATTATTAGTTGTAGTCGTAAATTGTAAAATATATTGCTTTCCTTTTAACCTAGAAGTTAAAGCTATTTAATTTTTATGGTAATTCTCAAACCAAAAATTTGCTGCGATTAGCCTTTTCTTTTACCGTATTATATTTACATATATGCAATAATTAAACCATTATAATATATATCATATCATAAGTAGTAATAGTAGCACTTCCTACTGGTCCCATTCATGCAGTTCCCCCCCTTATTTCTTATATCTCGGTTACCCATTTCTTTCTTTCTTTCTTCATCTTTCTACGATTTTTTTTTCTTTTTAGAAAGCAAGACTTTACTGAGACTTTCTTTGACATGGACACCAGCCTCCTCTATTACATCCTGTAATGCCGACAACATTAACCTAAATTTAGACCGATCGTTGCCGATCTAATAGCAACAAATAAATCACGTGGTACCTCTTTGGGTTTTGATTTATTCCACGTGAACCAGTGATACTAAACAAAAACTCTGTACAGTCAAATATTTCCCCAACCAAATCTCCAGCCCTGTCGATTGGAGCTGTAAAATACGCCGTCTGCAAATCTGCAGAGGGACAAGACCAACCCACCAATGGGACCACCTGTTTGCCGTGGGTGGCGACCCGTGATGCTTAAGGACGGAATCCTGGTGGCCGAGCAGTCCATGACATGCAACTCCGCTTTGGTCCTTTCTTAGGCTTGACGGTCGGAGGGCTCTTCTCTGATCAATCAGGGGGGGGGGTCACGACAAGCCCTGGCATTTATATGATTATCTCGGCTGTATTGCACCAACTTAACCTTATGTGCTAGAAGGCGGTCACTAGGGTTCTTACTGACCTGAGTCTGACGTTAAACTGTATCTTGGGGTAAAGTTTCTATTCTGGAGTGTGGAGTACCCCTTCATCACAATTACTCTCAGGTCCACTCTTACTCGGAGTGGTAATACCTGTTAGGGTCTCATCTATGGCTTACATATATCAAAATGATTTTTTTTTAATTGAGTTTGCAAAAAAATGAATACTCAAGAAGAATGGATAAAACAAAAATTTGGTACAACCGAGGGAGAAATTTGGAAGGCAAAGAGTTAAAGTCACAGTTGTTTACAAAATACTATCGTTTTGATTTGGTTTGGTTGTTTGGTTGGATTTAATGGCATGTCGACATGGGTTATTTTATTCCGGAGATGTTTTGTTTTGTTCTTTCTTGTTGGATATTCAATTTTAGTTTAACACATCTTTTAAACTCAAATGATATTATCTATTTGGTTTGGGTTTGGGTTTGGGTTTGGTTAGTTTTACGGCATATCAACCTCGGTTGGTTATCTAATGCTGATAAAGTTTTGAAATAAATTCATTTTTAATGGATACTCAGTTTTATTTATAAACACATTTTTCTTCTTAACCCATAGATGGGATCCTGACAGGTACTACCACGGAGAGAGAGAGAGAGAGAGAGAGAGAGAGAGAGAGAGAGAGAGACAGAGGAGGGGGAGTTGAGTTGAATCTTACTTACTTGTTCTTCATTTCTTCTTGCTACGTCTAGTCGCCATGTTTCCTCCTTCTTTGGCCATCATGTTGTCTAGCCTGTTTCTTCTAAAGCTCCTTTTAAGGGCTTCTTTTTAAGTCATGCAAATTAATCAACCCACAAGACTTTTATTTTTTTAATCAATATTTATTTCTGTCCATGTTCTTATTCGCCGCGCGAGAGAATCAACCTCGCAGTGGCACGTCTGCCCTGCGTCAATCTCTGGTTGAAACTAAGATCTAAAAGTAAATCAAGTGACGTGCGAGATTCGCGCCTCTGAGGTCATTTGGCATTATAACCGTCCGGGTAGTTTTCCATCCCCTGATCTGAAAACCAATGGCCCATTAGAATTATCGCTACAGGGTCTGTCAACAAACCACGCCACCACACAAATTATGTAACAAAACGAATCTTTGCAATGGCCGATCGATAGTCAGAGGAATCCTGCCTTTTTTTAAAAGAAGTTGATGATGCAAAAATGCAACGCCGGTGGAGCAAGTATTTATTTACCCAACCCGTACTTCACGGGCAGGATGTGACACAAGTGTTGGATTGTCTATAGGTATAAGATGTGTGAAAAATGCTCACTTCTATTTTTTAAAACTTTCCCGACAACAGGTAAAAATTGGCCACTGAGAGACGAGAACTGAAATCATTAAAATCGTTTTCACCTGTCCTCAAATCAATTGGTAAGTGAAAATTTTGCCAGAAAGTCCTATATTTTGGACTTGTACATATTACTAGGAACACTTGGACTTATACATACGACAAGGCTTTAGACTTTGGCTTAGATATATTACAGAGGATTACTAACTCACTACAGATTAGGATTAACAACAGAATTCTGTGAAGAGCAAAACAACTGAACCCCTACAATGGTGACAAGGATTTTAACAACATACTTTGAATTATATATATTACAGAGGATTAATAAATCTCTACAGATTAGGATTATCAATTGGATTCTTTGAACAACAGAACAACTAAACCCCTACAATGATAACAAGGATTTTAATAACAAGGTCAATTTATTGAGTTGAGTACAGATTTCAAAGTTTTCATTCTCCTAGATAGGTTACTTTGCAGCTAACAAAAAGTTTAACCCACCGGCGTTCTTATACTCGCTGTATCGTTAGCAGTTTATATGACAATAAATAAGAGGCATTAATTTCGGTGCATCTCTTCTTATATTTACCAATATGTTTCATCAAATTACTCCCAGGTCCACCCTGAACCGGAGTGGTAATACCTGGTAGGGCCCCATCTATGAGTCAGATAGAACAAAATTACATCTAAAAATTTGTTTAAAAAATTGAGTATCCATCTGAAACGAATGGAACAAAACCTGTTCGACATAAAATGACAAAATGGGTTGACATGCCGGAAAATCCAACCAACCAACCAACCAACCAACCAATGTGTTTCATCAAATTACAAAGTCATTTCTGATTGAACCACATCTGAAATCTTCTTTTCGAAAAAATGCCCCCATATTACAGAACGGTATTTGCTATTTTTAACTGAGTATCCAAATTTATTTTTTCTTTTTTTTTGACGAGCTCAGCATTGAACACCAAAGGAACCGTGGTGGCTGAGCGGTCCGAACTCAGTAGTGAACACCAAGGGAAAGGTCACTTAGTCTGAACCTGCAGTCAATATCATGCAACATAAAGGCGAGTGCTTTCGTCATTCATTTTTAAGAAAAAAGTTCACGTAACTGGCTTTCTCGGTATCGTAGATGGAACAATTTTTGCAGCTTATTTGTTTGGCTTTTACGGCATGTCAACCCATTTGGGTCATTTTATGTCGAAAACGTTTGTCTTATTCATTCTCCATGGCAACTCAATTTTTTTAAACTCAATTTTTAAACACATTTTTGCAAACTAGTTTTTTCTATTCAACCCATAGATATAAACCTAACAGGTACTACCACTCCGGGTCCGAGTTAACCCGGAAGTAATAATAATGAAAGGGTACTCCACATTCCCCAGAGCCCCAGTATTGGAACTTCATCATCAGATAGAGTTCAACGTCATACCTAGGACATTAAGATCCTCATTTTAGCAAATATATGATAAAAAGGGTTGGGGTATTCAATAGGGTTGGGACAATCATATAGCTGCTTGACGTTACCAGCTGTTTGATCGGCGGTGGCCTCTCCTAAAGTGGAGTGTTGCATGTCATGAACTGCTCAGCCAGCAGGGTTCCGTCCTCAAGCATCACGGGTCACCACCCACTGCCAACAGGGAGTCCAATTGAGGGGGTCTTACACGGAGGTGCAGTTGGTATATTCTAAAACCCCAGCTGACCGAGCATGCTGAATGAACCAAATCTGATATCTTCTTTAAAAAAAAAAGCCCCCATATTACAGAACGTTATTTGATATTTATAACTAAATATCCAGGTTTATTTTTTTTTTACGAGCTCAGTAGTGAACACCATGGGAAAGGTCATTTGGTTTGAACCTGGAGTAAATATCATGCATCAAATCAAGAACCTTCGTCATTCATTTTTTAGAGAGAGCTCACGTAACTGGCTTACTCGGTATCGTAGATGGAACTATAAACTATTTATGACCATTTAGTTTAAAACGTCCACGAATCAGAGCTTGTTTAATTGATGTTAGTGGTAAAGAAAAAAAGGTTAAGATCAAGGCTCTGAATTACAGCGATCCGCACGAGAGGACAACGTGTCGTTTATTTTTGCTGACCGATTTCACGCTTTATGACATTACAAATCATTTTATATTGAGTGACAAAGAAATCCGATCATCTGAGTTTCGGGTTACACGTTCAGCCACGATTCAACACGATCAAAACTGTTGGTATTTTCTAATTGGATAATCTGAAATAAACGATCTTTGCCTTTGGCGAATAGTTTTATGTTGTCCGATTCGTGTTTGGTGCATCGATCAATATATTGCAAGAGTCTCTTATAACCGTTAACGAGTCTGCTGTTTATCTTATGTTACATAGATAGATAGATAGATAGATAGAGAGAGAGAGAGAGAGAGGGGGGGTGGAGAAATAAAATAGTACAGTGATAGATAGTTAGATAAGAATATATTGAGATAAATACATAGATAGAAATACACTGATATATATATATATATATATATATATATATACAGGGTAAATCCCTCAAAATACTCACACACACACACACAAACACCACACACAAATATATATATATATATATATATATATATATATATATATATATGACCAAAAAAAACAGGCCCGACACATACTTTTTTTTGAAAGTCAGGCCTGTTTTTTTTGGTCATCCAATATATATATATATATATATATATATATATATATATATATATATATATATATTCCCCTAAGTCTCTGTTAGGGAGCGGTTGAATTCTCTTGCTTCTGATCACTTTATTTTTGGCTAAAGATGGCAGGACAGAAGAATGAGAGAAACAAGTCGACGATGAATGAGGTGATTACAAAGGAATGTACCATTCATCTACACGAGAAAGTTTATGGAGTGAAATTAAAGAAGGCTCCAAAAGGCTCATACCACGGTTTCGATGTTCAAGGTACAACTTCCCCAGGAGAACTAAATTCGAACACTAGAATTGTGAACTTTCTGGATGTTACTTTTAATCTTATTACAGGTAATTTTGTGCCTTATATGAAACCAAATGCTGACCCAATATATGTTAACCACGGATCTAACCACCCACCCTCGATAATTAAGAAAATCCCAAACCTAATAGGGTGCAGAATTAGTGAAAATTCTTTTAATCAGCAAATTTTCAATAGTGTTAGGGATACTTATAATAAAGCACTATATGACAGCGGGTATACTACAAATAAAATTAAATTTAACAAAAAGCAACGAAATGATAAACGAAATAAGAAAAAAACAGAAATAGAAGAATTTTGTGGTATAACCCACCATTTAACCTACAGGTGATAACGAAAATGGGAAAGGTATTTATAAATTAATATATAAACATTTCAAAGTTAACAACACTCTAAACAAAATCTTTAATAGGAACAACTTAAAGATTAGCTTTTCCTGTTTGGACAGTATAGATAGGATAATAAAAAAACATAACAAAATAATTAACAACCATGCAAATAATAGAAATAAGGAAAAAGACAGAAAAAACTGCAACTGCTGAGACCCAGGCATGTGTCCGGTAAAAGGAAAATATTTGACCAAGGGTATAATTTACCTTGCGTCGGTAACGTCTACACAGAAACCGAACATTACTAAATTTTACGTGGATTGTATGAAATCAAATTTTAAAACTAGATTTACAAATCATAAATACTCTTTTTCTAATATTAAACTAAAAAAATGTAACAAACTTAGCTAGCTACATTTGGAATTTAGAGCATCAAAATATAACACCTATTATTAAATGGGAAATATTAAAGAGATCAAATATTTGCCGAAGTTTTAGGGACATTTTATTTTTAGGAGACATATATAAAAATAATCTTAAACCAGACTAGTATATATAATATTAGTTACCTAAACTTCTTTAGTTCACCCGAGGAAGGTGTACATTGAACATCGAAACCGTGGAAGAGAGAAAAACTTTTCTACAACTATATATATATATATATATATATATATATATATATATATATATATATATATATAGATAGATAGATAGATAGATAGATAGATGAGAGGTATCCAAAACTTGGTAGTAAGGGATGATTCTATATGTGATTTCTAAGATCCACTTTATTATTATTGTATGTTCCAGAATGTATAAATACGGTGAATCTTTAAATC
>CM042144.1:66842995-66847995 GCA_023376005.1 Doryteuthis pealeii | reverse complement strand
GCCAGAAGTATGGGGCACCCAGTGAGAATCGAACTCACTAACAATGGTCTGCTAATCTAGCTTGCTAACCATTACACCACGAGAGGATATAATTATTTACTAAGCTTAGCTTAGATGTGGCACAAGGCCAGAAATATTGGGCGCCCAGTGAGAATCGAACTCACTAACAATAGTTTGCGAATCTAGCTTGCTAACCATTACACCACGTGAGGTGCCCACCACGAGAGGATATAGTTATTTACTAAGCTTAGCTTAGATATGGCACAAGGCCAGAAGTATGGGGCGCCCAATGAGAATCGAACTCACTAACAATGGTTTGCGAATCTAGCTTGCTAACCATTACACCACGCGAGGTGCCCACCACGAGAGGATATAAGGTGTGTGCTAGACGCCCACTCTTATTTATAGACTGGGCGATAGTCATGTGACCATATTCTTGTCCAATCACTGGCAGTGCTCTGCTGCTGATATTATTATTTATACTGGCTTTTCTGGTCATACTATCATTACTATTTGGATCCTCTTGGACGACGGAACGTAGGATTGTATCACGGGACTTATTCGCTTGCCAAAGGATTCTATATCACAGGACTTACTTACTTATTTACTTTAAGTTCTTTCAACTGGCCAAGGATGGCGGCCAGATACTTAACACAAACCCCAACTAATTTTATCATATACCTGCTGAAAGGCGGTAGCTGAGGGTCTTATTGTCGTGGATCTGACGTTAAACTCTCTCTGATGGTGAAGTTCCAATTCTAAAGCTCGGGGAATGTGGAGTACTCCTTCATCACCATTACTACCAGGTCCACTCAGACCCGGAGTGGTAGAAACTTTTAGGGTCCCATGTATGGCTTAAATAGAACAAAATGATTTTTCTAATTGAGTCCCCATCAAAAATGAATGGAACAAAACGTTTTCGACATAAAATGACACAATGGGTTTACATGCCTTAAAATCCAACCAGCCACCCGCCGCCGATTAATATCTTTCTAAAATGATTTAAAATTTCGAGTAGACAGAGTAGGCAGGTAGATATTGAACGTAGATGGGCGGTTGTTTATTACCTTAAAAAAGAGAGTGGATAAATAAGCAGTATGTTGGGTTTATCAAAATATTAAAAATGGTTGGTGAAAGCTGCCGATTGGTTGACAAGCCAACCAATGAAAAGAAGCGAACAGAGTAAAGAAAGTCAAGCTGTCTGATTATTGTAATACAAATTGCATGAAACTTAACACCAAATAGTTTTTAGAGTAATTGCTTTTTTTTTTCATTTTTAATAATAATAATTTAACTCTTTCCTAAGGATATATAATAATTCTTAATATTCTAGTGATTATCACAAATTTGTATATATATATATATATATATATATATATATATATATATATATATATACTTCCATAAAAGTGAAAAAACTTAGCAACGTCATTTGGCTATTATGAATTAATTTATTTCAACAGCTCCTTTATGAAAGAATTCTGACTTCTCAAATGGACATTTGAGAAAGTTAAAGAAAGACATATATATATATATATATTGACTGATAAAATATATATAGGTTATTTCCTACAAGTCTAACATGAACAAAGGGGAACCACTCTTGACTGGTAAATTATTTATCTATTTTCCCATTAAATTAACCCTAAACACTAACCCTAACTCTAACCCTAAACACTAACCCTAACCCCGTCTTCTTTTTCCCTAGTAGATCAATATATAAATAAATAATTTATCAGTCAAGAGTGGTTCTCCTTTGTTTATGTTAGACATAGGAAATAAACTATATATATATATATATATATATATATATATATATATATAAAGGCAAAGAAAATTCTGTATACATATATTCATATATACAAGGTGAGTTATAAAAACTATTGTGATTGAAATTGTATTTACTAAGATAGAAATGAACAATGAATGGAATGTTATTTTTTTAAGAAAACAAGGTGTGTCCAAAAGTACAAAAACTCTCGATAATTTTTTGACACCCCTTGTATGTATATGATATAAACTAGAAAACCATACCTAGAATTCCACATGAACTAAACCATCATGCCCCACAAATTTAACCACAATCTCCATGATACGCCTCATAACAGTATAAAATGAAAAATATTCACGTACGTAAATCACTTGGTTTGAAAATGGGTATTGGCGAGAAACTGATAGTTACCAAGTGCCACTTACTTCATGTCTATTTTATGTCTATGCTACCCTAACTTTATATATATATATATATATATATATATATATATATATATATATATATGAGAAGTAAACAAACTAACAAAGTGTTTGATATGGCTTTTTTAGCCGACAATTTTTGGGAGAATATGTGCTTAATTGAAGTCGAACTTAATTTTGTAAATTAATTAATTGATAATTAATAAATTAGGCGGGAATGTCTATTCAAATGTAAGGCTAAACAAATTGAGAAAAATCAGTCTCTGTATGTACATTTCAGCCTATTAGGCCTAATCAGCAGAGCTATGGACAGGAAGACTGCTTTGTGTGTGATTCGAACCCAGATTATATATATATATATATATATATATATATATATATATATATATAGAGAGAGAGAGAGAGAGAGAGAGGGGGAGATAGATAGATAGATGGATGGATGGATGGATGGATAGATATTAAATAAAGTTATATGATAAAACCACTTTAATAAAAACAAATAAAATGACTAGCTCTCTTTGGGTTTCGAAACATGTAAGTAATATCAAAAATGTAAAGTATTGAATCTTCGTCCTGTTACCCTGAGTTTGACGAGTACGATCTTCAGGCAGGTAATCATCTGAATTTATTTGGTTGTACCATTGCAATCGACCCCTCAAGTATTTGAATGATAAGGCAATGAATTATTTCTTCTTATTTAAAATTGCCTCTTTGCATATTTCTGTGAGTTTTTGGGTCGGTCGTGGTTTAGGGTTTGTGTTTTGTTTATTTTCTTAGTTATAGTCTAAACTAAAAGAGGAGCTCAACTGTTTTTTTTAAAGATCTATCACCCATAGGTAAAACCCAACCCCTTTTTTTAATTAGAAATTAATTTTCTTCAAACCAAAAGGATTTTTGTGGAACATCATACAACCAAAACGGATATCATTAGGTATTACTTATAATCTAACTCTACAGCAATGAAACTAATTTTTTTCAAATTTTTGGCCTGAAACTTTTTTTCGCGAAACTGTTAGTAGGTATATCTGACTCATTAGGTTTAATTCTTTTCTCCACAATTCTCTCCCTCTCCTTATCTTTCTCCCTCCCCCTCTCTCTCTCTCTCTTTCTCTCTCTTTCTCTCTCTCTCTCTCTCTATATATATATATATTATATATATATATATGAGTGTGTGTATGTGTGTATGTGTGTGTGTGCATTTCAAGATTATAAAGTAAATGCACTGGATTTTTTAAAGTCCTTATATATATATATATATATATATATATATATATATATATATATATTATATACACAATCTCCATCTGTTCTCCTCTATACGATTGTATGCAGCATGATGAGAATGCATATGAACTATGTTACCCCACATAAGTCGAGCAATGCAAATGATAACAAGAGCTATAAATACCGGACAGACATCTAATTTATTCCTGATAATCTGCACCATTCTTCTCTTCATAACCGACATTCAATCGAGACTCAGGAACTATTTCATTCCTCAGATATTCTCGTAAGACAATTAAAAATTCCCTGAATCTTTCATTTGTTATTCAAAGAAAATAGTTCAGATTCATTGCACACGCCAGAGGAAATGAAAGCTCAAGTTAATGATAATATTATTAGCATTGTTATCATTCATTTATCGCACGAAAAATGTCAGTTTACGGCTTGAAAACACCAAAACTGGTCTGAGGCTTTGTTAGCGTTAGTCTGCTATCTATTGTCTCTGGACACCTTGAATACCTCAACAAAAACTTGTACTTATTATTTTTATTTAACTCCTTCAGAGTATTTTTCACATCTGCTAGTGCCGGTGGTCTTTCACTGGGATCTGAGTAGCAGCAAGTTTACTCACGTCCCTAGAACTCTTCTAAGTATTCGAGCCGATCTTAACAATTCTGCTGTTTGGGTGGTCTAGATTTTTCCCCTGATTTCCTATTTCTCAAGCCTTTTTTCGAAACCCTTAACGTTAAGCTGCATCTAATGGTAAAGTTCTAATTCTGGAGCTCTGGGAGTGTGGAGTACCCCTTTATCACCATTACTCCCAGATCTACCGTGACCAGAGTAGAAGTATCTGTTAGGTTCACATATGAGGGATATATAGAAAAATGAGTTTTAAAAAATGTGTTTAAAAGAATAATTGAGTTTTAAAAAATTAATACCAATTAAAAATGATTAAAACGAAATATCTTCGGCATAAAATAACTCAGCACTGATTGACTTTTTGGATTACTACAGTGAAAAAGCTTTAGCAACAATTGATGAATATATATATATATATATATATATATATATATATATAATCGTCGGGTCGGCGTAAAGTCGGTATCAGCCAGTCAGCGAGGGAGTCTATCCCCTTTTCAATAACGCTAGACCAAGGAGATTGTTTTGGCTTCTGAGGCAGAGCGCCACAACTACCATCAGCTCCTTACTTTACCGCACAGATCCCTGTGCTACTCATACGCTGAGTTGGCGAGGACCGGTATCGAACTAGGAACCTTGTGGCTTCTAGCCGAACGCTCTACCAACTGAGCTAACCCGGCCCCAGATAGATAGATAGATAGATTGATAGATGTGAGGTATCCAAAACTTGGTAGTAAGGGATGATTCTATATGTGATTTCTAAGACACACTGTATTATTATTGTATGATCCAGCATGTACAAATATAATGAATCTTTAAATCACTACAGAGAGCTCAATGTATAATAATATTTTTAGATTATATACAGAGCAATATTTATCTTTGAAATGAACTAAAAAATCAACACCGTTATTCCATGATAAATTTATTTCGACCAAAATTGG
>CM042144.1:66830495-66837995 GCA_023376005.1 Doryteuthis pealeii | reverse complement strand
GTTAGTAAAATAAACCCTTTCCATTGTAAATTACGTTTCGAGTTATTATTGAATATAACTAACTATAGTAATATTACAATAGCATATATATATGCATGCATTAGGAGTGACATATCTCATCTTGGAAATGTTGTTTCAAGTTACACTCTGCATCCGAACGATGAAAGCCATAGAACAGGGGTGACCAAAGTTGCTTAATGTGGGAACCAAAATTGATAAAGCTCAGATGTTTGAGAGCCACAGTAATTTTCATTGTAAATTAAGTTTCGAGTTAATATTTAATATAACTAACACTAGTAACATTACAATAGTATGGATGCCCATAAAAGCATTATTTGTCTTCTTTCTCTGATTATCTCCAAAGTTTCTTTTCTTATTTCTTCTGTCCTTATTTTTACTCTCGCGTCTGGTCGTAAATCGCAACATTTTAAAATGATGTCAGCAAAGTTGACGACATTAATTTTACCTTTCTTGTTTCTTGATCGACATTCATGAAAACAGCAATACCAAACAATGACGCGTTAAGAAATAGTTCTTTGTCACAGCAAAACATAAATCATAACTTCCACTAATCAAAAGAAATTTACAGTCTGTGAAACTGTGTTTGTCAACAACAAAAAGAGATAGTAAATTTCAAAAGCAAACAAACAAAATTTTGTAGTGAAATAAATGAATTGTTGTCTTTTACCAACAAGTTTATTTCACGTACATATCTAAACACTGTTTATGACTCCACGATTTATATTTGATATTTTCTCATCTCTTGTTTCATTTTGAAAAGATTCTCATCACGGTTTAGACGACACTTTTTCCTCCAAATCTCCTTCTGATGGTTTAAAAAACTAAACGTTTTAACGTCGACTTTACCATCTAAACTAATTTTTTTTTTTTGAATACTTTGTTTTTTTAAATTTCTACACACACACACACACACACACACACATACATATATATATATATATATATATATATATATGGGGGTATATACATGTATATATATGATATATATAATATTAATAATAATTAATTATATCAACAATTGCTATACTTATAAATATTATCTGTGATAGAGATAATTCAGTGCCTAAATACACATTATATATATATATATATATATATATATATATATAATATATATATATATATATATATATATATTAAAGATTGTGTAGATCCAATTAAATGAACATAGACTTGTGGGGGCCTTGTGCTCGGTGTTTGTGTAGATGAAGAAAATCCGAGTGTCGTATCCCACAATTTAAATGTATGAAACTACGGAAATGTAGTTTCCGTATAAAACAAAAGAAGAAGACACAATTGATACAAGAAACAACTTTATATACATAAATTACAATTGGTATGGTCCATTGTTCTTTCAGTGGTGTTGCAGACCGTTGTGTCTGTAGGTATTTGAGTGTGCAGAGTGCGTATGCATTGTTTATATTTTGTTACTGCGAGTGGCCGTTTTGATGTGTCAACATTCTAGCAGTTTTGTTAAAACAAAGTCTGTGATTGAACTTGTGTCGTGTTGAGAAGAGAGAAAATATGAAACGAAAAATAGACGGACCTGCTGAGTCGTATTTCGTGTCTCCGGACAGCGCCCTCTCCCCACTTTGTCGATTTGGGGAGAGCGTCCGCTCCAACTGTGTCGAGATAGGAGAGTATTCTCTCCAACTGAAGCTTTTTAACTAATGGGCATTTTTATAATTTTGTTTTGAAATTGTCTACGTGATCATTAAGTTAGAATTAATTATTCATCAAATATCAGCTGTTTTCTATTGACGTAGATATCGGATGATTTTGTTACGCCGTGGCATTCCGATGACAATGCAGTTTTCTATTGACGTAGATATTGTCATCGGAAATTGGCTCCAAGATAAAATCATGTCTGTAGTTCCACGGCTTGCACGGAAACTACACTGTACCTCGGTAAAGTTTTTCTTGATAGTCTGTTGAGCTTTTCCCGGTATGGACAAAAGTGAGATCCCGTGGTAGTTGCCACAGGCTCCTCTGTCTCCCTTCTTGAAAATTGTGACTAGTTGGGCATCCTTCCAGTCTGCATGGACCTTTCCAGGCATCCTTTACGATGGTGTATAGGACCTCAGTTAGTCGAATACAACCTCTCTTGATGGCTTTTGGATGCAGTATATCTGTAGCAGGGTTCATTCTGTTGCGAAGCATGGATTGCCCTTCTCACCTCATCAAGGTCCGGACATTTACTCATCCTGTGCTGGGTTGGTCGTTGTTCAATGTTGTCCACTACATGTTGATCCACAGTCGACGGTTCATTGAGCAGTGTGGAAAAGTTGTCCTTCCATCTGGCGAGAAGGTCGCACTTCTCTGTGAGCAGCGTTTTGTCAAGAGCCAGCAGTTGGTCTTGGTGGTTCAGTTTTGGACCCCATACAGCTCTCATGCTCTGGTAAAAACCTTTGGTGTCATCTGAGTCTGAGCGACTTTGTAGTTCGGCCGCTTTTGTCGTCCACCATTTATTCTTTAGTTCTCTACATCTCCATTGGAGGATTTGACTGCAAGCTTCTTATCTGGCTGTGGAAGTCCTCGTGATCCTGTCAAGCATGTTAGATTGGCTACGTTCCTGTTGTCAATGAGTTCTAGTTCCGTGCTGTTTCCGTCAAATAAGTCATCATGATTTCTTTTTATAGTGTCGAGTTTCTCTCTAGATACTTTGTAGACGATTGATTTAAAGCTGTTCCATTTTTCTTCTACAGTACCCGGTACAACCTCAGTTAGTTTCTCGTTCAGAGAGGCTTTTAGGTCCTCCCTGACGCTCTTAATCTTAATCCTGCTGGTATCTAGTTTCTTGGTTGGCAGTTTGCCTTTTTTCTTTATCTGCCTCACTCGTAGCCTGGTGGTGAATTTGATCATGACATGATCAGTGCTGCAGTTGGCGCCTCTTATTGTTCTTGTGTCTAGAAAATCTGGTAATGTAGTCGATGAGATGCCAGTGTCTGGATCTTGGATGCATCCAGGAGTTCTTATGGATTTCCTTGTATTTGAAACATATGTTGGTGATGACCAGCTGGTATTCTGTGCTGATAGATAAAAGAAGATTGCCATTGGTGTTCACCTTACCCGTCCCAAACCTGCCGAGAACCTTCGGCCAGGTAGAGTGTGATTTACCAACTCTAGCATTAAAGTCTTTAAGAAGGATGACTTCGTCAGTTTTGAATATAGAAGTGTCTGGTCAAGCTGGTCATAAAAGATGTTTATCTTTGCAGCACTGTTAGTCATAGTCGGGGCATAGGCAGCGATCAGAGTACAATATCTGCCTTTGACCAGCGGAAACCAGTAAGTGATAAGGCTATCACTTACTGGCTTAGGATCCTCAGACATATTTGACAGAAGACCACGTTTGACCGCAATATATATATATATATATATATATATATATATATATATATATATATATATATATATATGTTTTTTATCATCACGACTTTTTTCCTAACCTTAGATTTTCCATTGGCTTGCATTACATTCTGACAGGCTGTTGACACGTAAGAAAACGTAATATTAACATAAAATATATATATATATAAGGGTCTCTTTATCTTTATCATTTTTCAACATTTGACTTTTCTGTTTTTTCTCAAATAATCATTCTTAAACGCAATAAGAATAACAGTTATTAATATTATATTATTAAGTATTATTAAGATTATGTACATACATATATACATATATATGTGTGTGTGTGTATTATATATATATATATAATATATATATATATATATTATATATATATATATGAAATTATAAACTTTATGAACGCTTTACGACTCATTATTTTCTCAAATAAGCATTCTTAAATGAAATAACAATAACGAGATCCATATATTTAAATTGTGCCGAACGTATACAGGACATTAAAAAAATATTTGCATGTAATTTGATACACTGGAAACTACAATTGAGATCCTATCTACAATGTGCGAATATAATGCATTGGACGTGCAGGAAAAGGTGGAGGTAGTTTGCGCATGCGTAAAGCACTTAAACTTGTCATTGGCTTCAGTCAATTGTGCTTCTCGTGTGTCAAACTGGTGAACATGTCCCAGGCATAAATATAGTTGCCATTCATGAAGAAAAGAAAAGAATTAAATATAAGAATAAAATACTGGTTTGGCGGTTTGTTGTGAAGGTTATCCCAATGCAGGTGTAATCAAAAACGAAGTAACTATGATGTTGTTCATTTAACTTTGATTTATTCTTAATATGCCGGGATGAAAAAATCTCTTCGACAGAAGATTTCTAGGACCATATGACGTTTAGGCACCCCTCTTGCTTTGCTGATTCATAAGTACATTTTTTTCATTTACACCGTCAACATCCGGTTGTTTGTTAGGGGTTAGGGTTAGGGGTTAGGGGTTAGTTTTATAATTTTAAAAAATCTAAAAATAGTCTGTTAACCAACGACCGGATGTTGATAAAAAATGTACGTATGAATCAGCAAAGCAAAAGGGGTACCTAAAAGTCATATGGTCCGATTTCTAAAAGCACGGATACCTGGAAAGAGAGATATCAATTGTCACTAGAATCTGTCCATTCTGTTGTATGCTTGATTGGTAATGGCTTATTCCTCCGAATTCATCGCGCACGCGCGTGTGTATATGTTTGTTTAATAATGTCTTTGTGGTGGCGGTCAAAGTTTAGGTACTGGACATGTATGCCGAAAAGATTGTCTGTGCTGGTTATACACCTTTTCATTTATATTCAACACAGACAGACAGACAGACAGACAGACACACACACACACACACACACACTTATATATCTAATAAAATATAAATGCTTTATCAATGATATTGAGCACTGTTCACATATGAATATTCCAACCATTTTATCTATCTATCTATCTATCTATCTATCTATCTCTCTCTCTCTCTCTCTCTCTATATATATATATATATATATATATATATATATATATATATATATATATATATATAAACTTTTCGTTTTAATTTTCCGACCGTTGTGCAAGTTCAGCCAAATGAAAATATGTCTGAAATAGGGTTTTTTTTTCATAAAATATGTTATTGGAAATATTTTTTACGAGGTCTCCCCCACTCCACTTATTTTATGAAATCTGAAAAAAAAAGAAAGATAAACTGATAAAAAACGATTTTTAATTTTTTTTTTTTCAATAAAAATAATAGTCTGAATAATTATATCAAAAGATTTTTTGAAGTTTCCATACGGGATTTTTTTATTAAAAAAAAAACAAAAAAAAAACGAATTCTGAATTCTATCTAAAAAATGTTAATATTATGACATAAAATTATTTCAAAACACTAAAAACTCCAGGATTACATTTAAAAAGAATTTTTCAATGTTTTTAAAAAAATCCCTAAAATAAACACTGTAATACATACATTTTCAGTGATTTTTTTTTAAATTTTATTTTTAACAACCCCCTAAGTGTTCCTAAAATCTTTTCGTCCGGTCATGGACCGGGTAATTTTGCTAGTATATATATATATATATATATATATATATATATATATATATATATATATATAATACTCTTTATGCCTATGGCTTTTGGAAAACTTATTTAAAATACATCAATGTATGAAAACATGTTACCCGAATGTCTTACATGCACAGATTAATACACGAACGAACTTTTGTGTATGTTCAGCTGGGTTTGAAAAATTATAAGAATTTCTCACAGTGTGCACTGAAACAGCTGCACAACATCTGGGCCCTCCATCTCAATCTTCCTTTCTATCTGTCGACATTCAAACATTTAAAGACGTTGGAAGAAAAGAAAAAGCAATAGAAGAAGAAGAAGAAGAAGAAGAAGAAGAAGAAGAAGAAGAAGAAGGTAAGGAGATCAAGAAGAAAAAGAAGAAGGAGGAGGAAAGTAAGAAGTAGAAGAAGAAGAAATTAAGAAGAAGAAGAAGAAGAAGAAGAAGGTAAGGAGATCAAGAACAAAAAGAAGAAGGAGGAGGAAAGAAGTAAAAAAAGGAGAAGAAGAAGAAGGTAAGGAGATCAAGAAGAAGAAGGAGAAGAAGGAGGAGGAGGAAAGAAGTAAAAAAAAGAAGAAGAAGAAGGAGGAGGAAAGAAGAAGAAGAAGAAGGAGGAGGAGGAGGAGGAGGAGGAGGAGGAAAGAAGTAAAAAAGCAGAAGAAGAAAGTAAGGAGATCAAGAAGAAAAAGAAGAAGGAGGAGGAAAGAAGAAAAAGAAGAAGAAGAAGAAAAGCAAAAAGAAGAAGAAGAAGAAAGACATCGTTAGTGTATTTTAAGGTGTGACTGGAATCAAACGAGAGAGAGAGAGAGAGAGAGAGAGAGAGAGAGAGAGAGAGAGAGGGGGGGAGAAGAAGGAGGAGGAAAGAAGTAAGAAGAAGAAGAAGAAGAAGAAGAAGAAGAAGAAGAAGAAGACATCGTTAGTGTATTGTAAGGTGTGACTGGAATCAAATGAGAGAGAGAGAGAGAGTGAGAGAGAGAGAGAGATAGAGAGAGAGGAAGTGCAAGCTGCAGTTAAAAGATATCATATGATGAAAAGCGAACTGTTCAATTGAATATATGTCAATTTAGATTTCTATAAACAAACAAAAAGAAATTGCTTTAAAAAAAGGCGTGACGCCTGCAAGTTGCAGCTGCTTCGGTCGGGTCGCTTCAGTAGTCAAAAAATGTCAGTTTAACTTATTTTCACGGGCAACATCTCGCTTGACTCTTGTTTTCGTTAAGGTCTCGTTTGACTTGTAGCTTTGTAATGGTTTCATCGCCGCAGATATTTAAAGAGATTACTTGCATTTGACAGATAAATAAGGTAGTAGGTGTAACAGTCCCGCTCTTAGCCGCCGTAACTGTGTTATTACACCTAGTTAGCGGCTGACGAGGGCAGGGTATCGCACGTTGTATTTATTACACGTTGTATGATGAAAAAATTATTATTATTATTATTATTATTATTATTATTATTATTATTATTTAGTCCTTTTGAGTTTTCACATCAGCATTAGCTGATGGTCTTTCACTGGAGTCTGAGTGACAGCAAGTCTCCTCAGGTCTCCAGGACTCTTCTAAGTATTCTGGCAGATTGCAGCAGTGCAGTGTTCTGAATGGTTTCAATACTTCCTCTGATTTCCAAACTTTCCAAACCCTTTTCCAATCCTTTTGGGATCGTTCCAAGTGCACCAACTACAATTGGTATCACTTTGACTTTCATATTCCATAACTTCTTCTGTTCTCTGGCAAGGTCCAGATATTGTCCATTTTATCATTTTCCTTCAGCTTTACCCTGTGATCTGCTGGAACTGCAAAACCCACCAGTTGACAAGTTCTTTTTTTTTTGTTGTTGTTTATCAACACTAGGTCTGGTCTTCTTGCTGGGATAAGGTGATCCGTTTTTATTTCAAAGTCCCAGATAATTTTATGTGTTTCGTTCTCAAGAACAGATTCTGGTTTATGCATATACCATTTTGTTGTATGGTCAAAATTAGATTTTTTGCATAATTCCCAGTGGATCACCTTCC
>CM042144.1:66805495-66825495 GCA_023376005.1 Doryteuthis pealeii | reverse complement strand
CGAAGACGTTTTTGTTTTATTCATTTTTGTTGGTATTCAGTATTTCTAAAAGCCATTTTAAACACATTTTTAACTCTGGGAGTAATGATAATAAATGGTATTCTACACTCTCCAGGGTTCGAAACTGGAACGTCATTACTAAATACAGATTAATGTCATACCCATGGTACTAAGATCCTCAGGCACATATATGTTAAAAATGGTTGCGCTTTACCATGAGAGCAATATGGTCGGGACAATCATATAGGTTATAGGGCTTGACGTGACCAACGATTGATCGGAGGTGCTTCTCCGGCCAACCGTCTAGTGCAGTAAGAGCGTTGTATGTCATGACTTCTCAGTCACCAGGATTCCGTCCTTAAGCATCACGGACTACGGCCAACAGGTTACTCTATAGGGCGGTTTTTACATCTTTGCAATGGTGCAGTCGGTGTATTCTACACCCCAGTGACAGGGCGGTTTAAGGAAGGTGGAATTCCCGAAAAAATTGATTGTGAGGATTGGTTAAGATAAATGTATATATGTGCGGGTGTGTGTCTGTTTAATTTTCTAAACTAACACCTGTGGTAATACCACCATTCACCATTCTGACACTCCCCATCTAGAGAGAAGAAAATCCACTACCCACCCCCAACCACCCCTCCCCCTACTGACGACCTCCTGTTTCAGCATTTTGAGAATGTCCATCATTGAAGCAAAAACTATATCCAAGTCCTTAAGATGGTTATAATAGACCGAAATGTTGCATCGTCGACAATAAACATCCAATTTTCATAACATCGCGTGTTTGTCTACCTTTCTCCACATACTGTCGGATTAACCTCCTCACATTTCTCCCATATATATATATATATATATATATATATATATATATAAAGGGTAGTAGATTTCGGAACTGTGAAGAGCATGACCCTAGAAAAGTTACAAATTAACGTCATATATCATCACTCAAAATATTTTCTTCAAAACTTAGCAGTTTTTAGGAAATACACTTAAAGACAAAATCAATGGTGATTTTTGTCATTATCACTGGAGAAATGTATAGGTTACATTTAGGCATAAGCAATAATTTCGTCTGCTAGGAGTTTTAAAAGCGAATTAAAAATAATTAAATCTATTATTTAAGGTCAAACTTTGTCTAAATCGATAAGTAGTAACATACTGACCATCATTAAAAGAAAAATATTATTACAATATGCAATTTATTTTTAATACATTTTATACATTAAAAATCGTCCGAATTCCGACAAAAAGTTACGTTAAATTTATTTTGATTTATCTTGTTCAATAATGGTTTTAAAATATTTTTAAAATACTTAAAAACGTTTCTTTTTAGAAATAAGTAAAGCGTCACTTTAAATACATATTTATTAAATATTACTGAAATTTTACTCATTCGTTTTAACTTTTAACCAAGTAAAATCCGTTTTTTGTATGTAAAAAAATAAAAAATATATTAGTTTCGTTTGAAAATAAAATTTGCATATTCATTTCCCTTTCGTGTATGGTATTCAAGAACCGCTAAAAAGTTTCCCTGTACGGGAAAATGAGCACCCCTAAAAACTCAAAAAGGAAAGAACTTTTAAGAATTTTTTTTTAATCTGATAGATTGGTGTGTAAACGATAATAATCCATTGAAGGAAATTTTTTTTTTTATTCGTTCCGATATGTAAACTTATACGGGGAACTGAGCACCCCTCAAAACACGAAAAATAAAGAATTTTTAGAATTTTTTTTTTTTACAATCTGATAGATTGGTGTGCAATCGATAATAATCCATTGAAGGAAAAACAAATTAAAAAGAAACATTTTAGATGGTGGGGTTCGAGATAGTCATGTCCGCCCAGAAAATGACAAGTGTTTGGAAGTGCAATATCTTTTTATTTTAGTAAAAACAAAAAATTTAATTTAAAGATAAAAATTGAGAAAACATCAATTTGAATTTGAATATATTTAATTGAAAATGAATAATTGAATTAAAAATAGTAATAATGAAATGAACTTACTTTTATTAGATATTGAATTCTTTCGGTAAACTTACAGACAGAAAGATTAACTCACTTCTAACCTAAGGGAGGTAATTCACATTTTATGTATTCTCTGCTTCCATACAATTAATCTTCGAACATTATGTGTTTATATTGAAAATCAATTTAATTGTTTTAAAATATGCGAACCTTGATATTAGGTTTAAAATGTTATATTTTTAGTTTCTAGAAATAAATATCTATTCAATGCAAACCTTATTTTATAGTCCTAAAGTAGAAAAACTCTATTAAAAATTTAGCCCCCCCCCTTTTTAAGCAGAAAAATATCGATGTATATTTTTTTTAAATAAGATAATAGCCAATTAAATAATTATGGAAATGAGTAAAAAAGAAATCTCCTAAAAAATCATTTTTTAATTTTTTTTTAAACATTCTATTTTTCGATAATCGGTACTTATTTTCTCATAGAACAGCAACCGTAAAAAAATGTTTTTTGTTTCTATTCATAACTTCGGTCTGTTATCTCTTTATTTATACTGTAATTAGTACAACATATGACCAACTTGAAACAATTTTACGCCCCCAGCATAATTTAGTGACCTGAAAAAAATTAGAAAGTTTTGAAATAAGATAAATAATGCATTATAAAGACCATTCTTTGATAAATAAACACTGAAAATTTCATTAAAATCCGATAATTCCCTGATTTTTGGTAGGGGGCGGGGGGCTAAAGTCATTTGTCAAAAACGCATTTTAGGCTCAGTTTGCTAGTCCCTAGTTAAATTAAAAGAAAAGAAAAGAATCGTTTAGTAATGTATTCTTTTAATTTTAGCATCCATTTTGTTCTTAATAAATTAAATGAAAATAACAAAGTATAAAACACACTGAAATATATTAAATTAAAAAAAACAAAAACAAATAACTACGTACGAATGCCGTCTTATGTTGTCCGGTTACTTTTTAGATTTACACCAGTAGTAATAATATCACGTTATAAATTTGTTTATCTCGATATAAATGCTTCATTTGTTAGCAGAAAAATAATAATATCTATTGTATTTTTAAAAATAAACTAGACTTAACTATTTAAAAAAAAAATGCGACTTTAATAATTATTGTAACTTGGGTTTATTTTCAAAGCTATTGTTTTTCATTTAAAATGTTGTTTACGTGCTAATCTCACGACTTCATTTCTGTGCACTGTGTCTCTATCTGTCTGTCTGTCTGTCTCTTTCTTCTTTCCGTTCACTCTCTTCTACTCTCATGTAATGTATTTCCTTCCCCGGCCCCTCTCTCTCTCTCTCTCTCTCTCTCTCTCTCTCTCTCTCTCTCTCTCTCTCTCTCTCTCTCGTTCACTCTCTTCTACTCTCATGTAATGTAATGTATTTCCTCCCTTTCCCCTTACTCCCCCCTCTCTCTCTCTTACCGTTCACTCTCTTCTACTCTCATGTAATGTAATTCTTTCCCCGACCCGCCTCTCTCTCTCTTCTCTCTCTCTCTCTTTCTCTCTCTCTCTCTCTCTCTCTGTTCACTCTCTTCTACTCTCATGTAATGTACTTCTTTCCCCGACCCGCCTCTCTCTCTCTCTTCTTTCCGTTCACCCTCTTCTACTGTCATGTAATGTATTTCCTTCCTCACCACCTTCTCTCTCTGTCTCTCTCTCTCTCTCTCTCTCTCTCTTTCTTTCTTCTTTCCGTTCACTCTCTTCTACTCTCATGTAATGTATTTCTTTCCCCGACCTCTCTCTCTCTCTCTCTCTCTTTCTCTCTCTCTCTCTCTCTCTCTCTCTCTCTTTCCGTTCACTCTCTTCTACACTCATGTAATGTATTTCCTTCCTCGCCACCTTCTCTCTCTGTCCCTCTCTCACCACAATCGCATATACACACGTGTTAATGAAAAATGCTAAACAGATCGTAAATTTTATTGTAGTGTAAATGCTTCTGGTTCATGTCGTCTGTGTACTAACAATGTGTTGCCAATTTGATTGGAGAGTCTTGCTCAAGGATTTTAAGCTTTGTAATCATTAAAAGAGGAATTCAGAGACAAACAAGAAATCAGTTTCCTTGGATGAATTGCTGCCAAAATGAAGGATGAGACAAACGCAAAACTCGGAATTCTTTGATGTGATGGAATGGAAAATGGAGGTGGAAATGAGTGGAATTGTCGAAGGTTCGAGGATGATAAACGAAATGAGAAATAGAAGGGGATAACAGTTGTTGCAATTAAAGAAGAAGAAGAAGAAGAAGAAGAAGAAGAAGAAAGATGGAGAAGAAGAAGAAGAAGAAGAAGAAGATGAAGAAGCAAGAGAAGACCAATAAGCGAAGAGGAAAAAGAAAAAAGTGAAAGAAAAAAAGAAGAGCACAATATAGAAGAAGAAGAAGAAGAAGAAGAAGAAGAAGAAAGATGGAGGAGAAGACGAAGAAGAAGCAAGAGAAGACCAATAAGCAAAGAGGAAGAAGAAAAAAGTGAAAGAACAAAAGAAGAAGAGCAAGATATAAAGAAGAAGAAGAAGAAGAAGAAGAAGAAGAAGAAGAAGAAGAAGAAGAAGAAGAAGAAATCCAACGTCAAAGTCGACGTTATAAAGTTTGGATTTGTGCAACATTCATCGGAGTTCGAATTCTGTAGATGTCTCGCATGCAATTTTCTGTATTTTCTCTGTTTCATTCTGTTTCTTTGTTTAATGGCATATCAACCATTGTGAGTTATTTAATGCCAAAGTAATGTTTGCTCAAGAACAAAAGTGGCACTATTTAACTCGTACCTGGAGGATGAGGGTGGTCATACCTTTTCCAATGGTATTAGCCCGAAAGTGAACGTAATAGCGTAACTGATGTTTGAACTTGTTTACTACGATGTCGCAGTCTAGCACGTTAGCTACAACACCACGTAGACTCCCACTTTGTGTCTTTTAATATATTTGAGGGTAATCCCAAAAGTAAGGTCTCCAACGCGCTGGGAACACAGGGAAAGTGTTCGTGCGACTATTAGCAACATTTTTGTGTTTGCTATGGATGCGTTTGCGCTAGCCCCTGTGTGTACCTCGCTGCGAAGCTCAACCTTGGCATGGAAGTAATTTCTGATGGAGCTCCCGATTAACGCTACTATTAAGTGTGAAGTTCCCGCAGTTATTTGGTTTTTGAACGCAAAGTGCATTAAACCGATTGAAAGTGTACGATGAGTTGTGTCACTAGGGGTGTACGGAGTTTGCAACTCTTCCTCAACAACATGACGGCGGGCTGGTATGTCCATGACATACAAAAACTGCCTCAGCGCCTACAAACATTTATCGACCGAAATGGTGATTGTGTAGGAAAATGTTAACACTGGGGGTCTAGGTTTAGGGTTTAGGGTTAGGGTTAGGGTTAGGATTAGGATTAGGGTTAGGGTTGGGTTTAGGGTTAGTTTAATGGGAAAATGAATAAATAATTTGGGTTCTGTTTTTTCTGGGTCACCCTGTATATCGGTGACCCAGAAAAAACAGAACCCACAAATTTTGTAATAAAACTGTTAATTTTAACTAGGGTTTTAGGGTTAGGCTCAGGGTTTTGGTTAGGCTTAGGGTTAGGGTTAGGGTTGGGGTTGGGGTTTAAGGTTAGTTTAATGGGAAAATAAATAAATAATTTGGGTTCTGTTTTTTTCGTGATGGCTCCCGTTTACGACAAGAAAGGTCCCGGGTTCGAAGAGAAGGTTTCCGAGTCCGAGAAGGTTCCCGAGTCCGACAAGAAATACCTGAAGAAGGCCGGAGGGCATATCGGCCGAAACGTTGTACAATGAAGATGAGGACAATAGTCCGAATAACACAGATAATACTAAAAAAATGTTGTTTTTTTTAATAAACAGCCCTAAAATGTTGAAAGTTCAAAATTATGTAAAAATCATCGGAAGTAACCTAGTGTCGCATCCAACACGTGCAGAGGGGTTGGGTAAATATGTATATAGATCATTTTCGATTTAAGTAAACAAACCCTTCCTTTTAAATGAAGTAACGTTCAAAGAACATCAACAACAACGACAAAGCATAGTATAGTAAATCTTTGTTGAAAAATAAACAAAGGCTGGCAAATGACATTTTGTCGGTGAAGTGATGTTGCCAGTGTGGTTAATAAAATATCAACAAACAGCTGGTTTTAAAAGGATGCTTTCATTGCTTCTTTCTTTCTTTCTTTTTCTTTCACGCTTAGCCAAATGAATCATTATGAAGGTCTTATTTTAATTTATGAGCTGTAAATAGTTGCAAAGGTGTGGTTAAATCGAATACTATCTGCAAAGATGAAATGAAGATAGATTGATAGATAGATAAGAATATATTGTGTGTGTGTGTGTGTGTGTGTGTGTGTGTGTGTGTGTGAGAGAGAGAGAGAGAGAGAGAGGAGAGAGAGAGAGAGAGAGAGAGAACAAATCGTGATAGAAAGATAGATAGGTAGATAGATAAGAATAGTGATAGGTAGAAATAGATTATGATAGAATGATATATAGATATATAGATAGATAGATTGGTTGATAAAAACTGATTGTGATAGATAAGTAAATAAATAAGAAGAAATTGCGATAGATAGGTAGATACATACATACATAGATATTAACAAATTATGATAGATAGATAGATAAGAGCAGATTGTGATAGAAAGATACGAACTATCATAGATAAATGGATGAAGGGATGGAAGGAGAAAGTGTGGGATATATGAACAGTATGATAGATAGATAGATAGATAGTAGAGAGCGATAGATAGATAGATAGATAAGAACAGAGATAGATGTATATGCACATATTTTTTTAGTGTTTTTCTTTCCATTTCTGTTTTGTTATTTCTATTGCCTTTTCTATTTGTCCATATGATGCAATTGCTGTCACTAGCTGCTGTAATTAGTCTTTCTTTGCTCTTCCGGTTTGTGCATATTCGATTTAGTAGCATAGTGAAAATCTAATTTATTGCATAATTCCCAGTGGATCACATTTTCCACCCAGTCATGCCTCGTCTTGTAATCTCGTAGTTTGCTGCGTTCGCTTATTATATGATTAACCGTTTTATTTTTGCATCCACACATCCTACATCTGCTTTTTTTGCATCTTATTTACTTTTCCTTTGTTCTGATGGCATTGCCTTGTGCTGCAATTATGAGAGATTTAGTTTTTCTATTGAGGTTTCCTTTTTTTAGCCACGTCCCGGTCTTTTCCTGTGTGATCTCTCCAGTTTTTTTAAATTTTTGCTTGAAGTATCCAAATAATTGTTTTCTTCTCATTTCTGTTTTCGAGTTTTTTGTTGTATTTCTACTCGTCCAAATGTTACAATTGCTTCTTCTGGCTGCTGCAATTAATCTTTCTTTGCTCATTTTTGTTTATTTTTCGAGTGTGCGAATTATCGCATCAACACAATCTTTAATATTGGCGAGGCCAGTTCCCCGTTTCTTTTTTCTTGACACTTATAGTCTGTCTCTATCATCTCTCGGGTGTAATGCCTTGTGCATCGTCATCAATTTATTTGTCTTTTGGTCTATTTGTCGGAGTTTCTTTCGTATCTATTCTAAGAATGATCCGGAGTATCTTATAATAGGGACGGCCAAAGTATTTATTTCTATGATAAGATTTCTGTTGCAGAGCTTGGTTTCTAAATAATAATAATAATAATAATAATATTATTATTATTATTATTATTATTATTATTATTATTATTATTATTATTATTATTATCTGGCTGCTGCAATTAGTCTTTCATTTCTCTTTTTGTGTATTCTTTGAGAGCTCGAATCGTCGCACCTACACAATCTTCAATGTTGATGAAATCTCTTCCTCCTTTTTTCTTCACATATATAATCTGTTTATGTCATCTCTCGGGTGTAATGCCTTGTCCTTTTCTTAATCCCTCGGTGTTCGTTCCTTTTCTATGTTTTATTTTACAACCAACTGATATGGTGGTTCCGAGTAGGCTGAGTGTCAGCAAGTCTCCTCAGGTCTTCAAGCATCTTCCGAGTATTCTAGCCGATCTTAACAATGCTGTTGTTAGGGTGGTCTAGATTCTTCTTCCGCTTTCCAATTCACCCAGACACTTTTCCAAAATCTTAGAGATTGTGCCAAGGACAGCAATAACAATTTCTACGACATTTATCCTCATTTTCTACATATTTTGTTAGTTCTCTGAACAGCTCCAAGTATCTATTTATCTTTTCCCTTTTTTTCTTCTCGTTTTTATTATGTGACCAGCCGGATATTATTATTATTATTATTATTATTATTATTATTATTATTATTATTATTATCACACCGTTTGAGTTTTTCACATCAGCGTTAGCTGATGGTATTTCACAGGAGTCTGAGTGACAACAAGACTCCTCAGGTCTCCAGGACACTTCTGAGTATTCTAGCAGTGCAGAAGTCTGGATGGTCTCAATTCTTACTCTGATTTCCAGATCCTCCAGTCTTTTTTTCCAAGTTTATTGGGACCGTTTCAAGTCCACCAACCAATTGGTATCACTTTCACTCTCATATTCCACAGCTTTTTTAGATTATTATTATTATTAAAGTCACCATCCTCATCCTCTTGAAAGGTAGATCCCACCGTAATTGTGAAGATTAAATCCACAGATTACTATGAAGCTTTAATAAAACTCTAAAGAATAACTGCTATTACAACTATATTCAAGAGATAAAAAGGAAACGAAAATAAAAAAAAGTTTAGAGATTAAAGATAAAAACAAAAATAAGATAGAAATAGTTTTACTACCTCCACTTCTGTTACTACCAATAAACTCAAGTTTTTCCCGCTAAATATTATTTCGCCATCTTTTGATTTATTTTCTTTTTCTTTTCTTTTTTTTTTTTTTTCTTATTTCGTTTTTTTGGACATGTTACCGTCAAATGTTTAGAATTTTGCTGAGTGATGAAGTTCAGTGGAAGCCGTGACATCGCAGTTGATTTGAGGAAGGCCCAACGGGAGTTTCTCTTAACAAGAGTATCCGTCCAGGTCAGTCCAAGAGTATCTCCGTTGGTGTTCGAGGTTATATTATAAGCTGTGGCAAATAGAAACCAATGGGGAACTTTCTTCTCATTCAAGAGGTTCGTTTATACTGCTGAGCTGATTGATGGGCACTTACAAATAATGAACTCATTTATATATATATATATATATATATATATATATATACATAAATATATATATATATGCACCACACACACACACACACACACACACACACACACACACACACACATATATATATATATATATATATATATATATATATATATAGTCTAATAATAGACGAGAAAAACTTTCTATCAGGGACCCCACTCTCAAAAAGTGTTTTAATACTTTTGAGAGGGGGTCCCTTGGAAAGGATTTTTTATTTATCCCCCTTATTTCATTCATTTTTGTTTCATCCATTCATTCATTTTGCCATTGATTTTTAACTATATATATATATATATATTATATATATATATATATTAAATTTTTTATTTGAAGGCACTTACAACGCATTGTAAGTGCCTTCAAATAAAAAATTTAATATATACTTTCTTCAGCAACGTTTCTAAAATAAACAAACATCCAAATATCTTTATATATATATATATATATATATATATATATATATGTGTGTGTGTGTGTTGTGTGTTGTGTGTATGTGTGTGGGAATGGAAAATGAATCCGATTATATGAGGAAAAATTGAGTAAAGAAAAGAAATGTAGATGGATAAAAATGAATTTTATCGATATCACTTTTAATCGATATCACTTACACATGTGTTTCGGTCTGTTTATCAAAATGTATACGGATTTACGTTATTATTATCATCAAAATAATCAGATGGAGTTGAAATGACGATGATAATAATATATATATATGTGTGTGTGTGTATGTGTAAGTGTGTGTTTTTATATCCATTTATGTATATAATATATATATATATATATATATATATATATATATATATATTATATATATGTATATATATGTATAGGGTGTTCAAAAAATTGACATATTTTCTTAATATAATAATATAGTCAATCTTCGTTTAATGGCCTCAAATTTTAACAAAATTTGCTAAAACTCAGTTTAAAGTTTAACTTTTTTAGGGTTAATTATGTGTGTTGAGATTTTCTCGAACAAGTTAAACGAGTGTGAAATCTTTATATATGGGCTCTTCTTTTAACCGGATTGAAGTAGCTCACAAATCTACCCACACTGAAGAGACGTTATACGTCGAAACAGGACTGTATATTGATAACTATATATATATATATATATATATATATATATATATATATATATAGTCATCAACATGCAGTCCTGTTTCAACGGATAACGTCTCTTCATTGTGGGTAGCTATATATATATATATACATATATATATATATATATGAAGTAGTCAAACAGTGTGTATGGAAATGGCGAGAGCCGACAATTTGTGGGAGATTATGTGCTTAATTAAAATCATACCTAATTTTGTTAATTAATTAATTATAACTAAATGAATTAGGCGTGCATATCGGTTTAAATGTAAAGCGCAAACTTTTTCTCGATTTCTTTACGCTTTACATTTAAACCGATATGCATGCCTAATTCACTTAGTTATAATTAATTAATTAACGAAATTAGGTATGACTTTAATTAAGCACAAAATCTCCCACACACACACATATATATATATATATATATATATATATATATATATATAAGCCACCTACAGACACGTGTTTCGTAGTTTACTTCTCATCAGTGCGGCTTGACTTTTTAACAGCTACCTTTAGCCGGGATCGAAACCCGACAGAATTTTCGTCTGCCAAGTTCCATACCCTTGCGACCATCAGCGGCCGTCAGTCTATGCTGAACAATTAATTGCTACATACTTTACGGCGGTATGTTTTTACAATCACCAGAGAACTCAGATCTATAAACAGACGGTTAACGGCTAATGCCAAACGGTGAAGTTACAATTAATGTCCCTTAACAGAGCTTAACCATGGAGTGGGAAGCATATATATCAGTCATCCACAGACACGTGTTTCGAAGTTTACTTCTTATCAGTGCGGCTCGACTTTTTAACAGCTACCACTAGCCGGGATTCTTTTCAAAAATTATTTTTTGAACACTTCAAAATTCTCTGTATTTTGACCGTTTTAACTTCAAATATCAAACATTTTACCCTGATGAAGGCCGTTTTTCTTTGTATACTTAAATATTTTATAATTTTCTATTATTATTTTATTTTATTTTATATTTGAAAGAATAATAAATAGAATGCATGTGGACATGAATAAACTCCTGGTCAAAACACGCGTTGGTAACGCATTAAATCAATTTTATCCATTCAACATTTCTTTCCTTTATTTATCCTTTCAACATATATATGTGTATACACACACACACACACACACACACACACACACACAATATATATATATATATATATATATTATATATATATATACATACATATATTATACTATATTAATGATTTGAAGGCAATTACAATGCATATAAAAAATAAAAACAAAAAGATGATTTTGTCTTATCGATTTCAAAGAAACTTTATCTTCAGAGACGAATATCAGAAATATCGTCTCTGAAGATAAAATTTCCTTGAAATCGATAAGACAAAAATAACATCTTTTTGTTTTTATTTTTCATACGCATTGTAATTGCCTTCAAATCATTAATATATTATAACATACTTAACAATGCTTCAAGCAAAACTACCAATTACTTTTATCTATATATATATATATATATATATATATATATATATATATATATATATATATATATATATAATACCAGGGATTAGCTCAGATATAATTTGAGATAGTGTTTTGATTCTTATTTACTTACTCATCTTTTCTGCCAATCAATTCTCGGATTTCTTTACATACAAAATGTGCCTGTTACTAGCTGAGATGTTATGCTAATAGAATAAACATGAACAGCTCAAGTAACAATTATTTACTTTGCGTAGCATGTCCCAATACCCAAATAGTTATATACTAAGATTGTCTTAGTTCTGGCACAGGGCCGGATATATGAGGCACCCAGTGAGAGCCGAACTCACAAGTAATCATCTGCCAGTCTAAATTGCTATCCATTATACCACGTGAGGACCCAAATATAAGACTGCCAATGAGGACTGAAATTAATTTCGTAGAAGCTCCAAACTATATATAGTCTTATTTTTTAATCTTCCGACCTTTATCATCTTGCAACACCCTCGGATTAAAAATGAACTGTCCAAATCATCCAACAAATGCAAAAAAAATGAGTAAATCCTAATTATCTGGAGTCGCTTAATTGCCGATTTTTTTTTTCATGTGTTTCGTCTCCTCAGCTAAATAATGAACCATTCCGTTTTTTTTTTTCATAAAGAAAGAAAGGGAGAAAATAGGACATAGTACACAGAAAAATATAATAAGAAAGAAAAAAAAAAAAAGAAATAAAGAAAGGAAGGAAGAAAGAAAGAAAGAAAAAGAGAGTAGGGGAAAGATAGAGAGAGATGGTGAGTGCGCGGAAGTGATAAGGCTAATATGTTTAAATTAAACATAATGAAAAGATGAAAAGAAGGAAAGAAAGCAAAAAATAAAAGAGTGAGAGTTAAATAATTATACTTTTTACATATTGAACTATTTTTGGGAGAATATGTGCTTAATGTATGTCGTACCTAATTTTGAAAGTTAATTAATAATTAATTAATTAGGCGGGCATATCTATTCATATGTAAGGCTAAACAAATCGAGAAAAATCAATCTCTGTATGTACATTTCGGCCTATTAGGCCTCATCAGCAGAGCTATAGATAGGAAGACCTCTGCTGATGAGGCCTAATAGGCCGAAATGTACATACAGAGATTGATTTTTCTCGATTTGTTTAGCCTTACATTTGAATAGGTATGCCCGCCTAATTAATTAATTATTAATTAATTAATTTTCAAAATTAGGTACGACTTCAATTAAGCACATATTCTCCCAAAAATTGTCGGCTAAAAAAAGCCATATCCAAACACATCGTTTGATTATGCACTTCTCATATTGAACTATCTAGCAATAAATAAACACATAATTAAATTATTATACAGTGGTATATACTCAGATCCCGCTAGTAATATATAAAAGCTTCAATAATATATGAAATATCGATAAATCTTTATCTCAGTGTTATCTCCCTTCATTGTTCATGATCATTTCAATTTGGTAGAAGACCGACAATCGCAATTAAAATAGCAACCGCTAAATGAAGTAAGTGGTAGGAAACGCACACCTAGATCAAAGCTAAAACCAGCCAACCAGCCAAGAAAAAAGACTTTTAAAGTGGAAAGACTACTTTAAGAAAATGCTGGGGACTTCACCTAAAATAATTAGAATGCTACTGTTATATAATTCATGGATAGCCTGTGAATTATGTAAGTAGTGTAGATATATTTGAATTGAATCGTTAGAAATTCAAATCGTAGAGTTGAGTGAAAAGTTACTGCCGACCGTTATGATTAACATGTGGTAACCTCTGATTGACCCCCCCCCACACACACACACACCGAAACGCGTGACTAGAAGCGTGTGAACTAAGTTTTTAGTTAGTTGCGACCAATTAGTCACAGAAAGAAGACGTCTTCTCAAGATGTCGCTTCTCACCACACGGATTCTAGAACACTTACACTAGTGTTGTTTTAATTAATTATAGAATTTCTCTAAATTTTTTAGATGAGGCTTGATAATTAGTATTATTTGGATTATTCGGACTATTGTCCTCATCTTCATTGTTATTTGTACAACATTTCGGCCGATGTGCCCTCTGGCCTTCTTCGGGTATTTCTTGTCGGACTCGGGACACATTGCAGGATTTTAAATACACCTGTAACATGAGCTGTTTTATTCCTTGAAGCAATAATCGTTTACTAAAGATTATTATCATTCTTATTCTTATTCTTATTCTTCTTCTTATTATTATTATTAGATACTTGAAACGATATCATTTTGTGCCAGCAAATGACTATTATGAGAGAGAAATAATTACTTGAAACTACATAAGTATTAGAATTATATAGGAATACTTGATACGATTCAACTGAGTGCAAATTATTTGTATTGGATAGGAATACTTGATATCAAACTTAAGAAGTTACGAAAAAAATGTTAATATGAACGTACAATGTATGCAATGTCCTAACCACTCGGCATAAAATAACATTAGATGTGTTAACAGGCCGGTAAAATCAATCAATAAATCACAAAAAAATTGCTAAATTTGATTGTCTGTTTACAGGAAAATGTCACGTGAATGCAAACAGGAGATGAAGTGAGTTTTCGAACACACAAACACAAGATTCTCTGCTGAGTGTAAAACATATTTCTCTGTCTATGTGTTCGCTTATACTCCTCCTCCTCCTCCTCCTCCTCATACTACTACTACTACTACTACTACTACTAATAATAATAATAATAATAATACCGCTGCTGCTACTACTACTACATCTACTACATTGGTTGTAAAGATTTGCTTTTTATTGTAACGAATGCAGGTACGGTTTTTCAATTTCTTTTTAAAATTACATTTGAACAGGAAAAAGTATTCATTGTATTAGTCTATCATCTTTTGATAGAATTTATCAAATAATTCGCTAATTCTTTTACCATCAATATATATATATATATATATATATATATATATATATATATATATATATGAGTGTACGTAAACAAACACCGTGTTTATTTGATATGGCTTTTAGCCGACAATTTTTGGAGGATATGTTCTTAATTGAAGTCATACCTAATTTTGAAAATTAATTAGTTAATAATTAATGAATTTAGGCGGGCATATATGTTCAAACCTAAGGCTAAACAAATCGAGAAAATGTCAATCCCTGAAATAGGTCGAAATGTACATTCAGGGATTGACATTTTCTCGATTTGTTTAGCCTTACATTTGAACATATATGCCCGCCTAAATTCATTAATTATTAACTAATTAATTTTCAAAATTAGGTATGACTTCAATTAAGCACATATCCTCCAAAAAATATATATATGGTTATCACTTATCTATATGATTGTCCCGATCAACCTACTGGCCAGGTGAAGCCCTAGCACCTATAAAATTGTGTCAACCCTATAGCTCTAATGGCAAACTCAACTCCTATTTATCATATACCACCTTGTCGGCTGGGGCGTTAGAATACACCGACTGCACCTCTGCAGAGAGGCAATGCTCCCCCAATGGGACAAGCTTTTGGCCGTGGGTGCCGACCCGTGATGCTTAACGATGGAATCCAGGTGGATGAGCAGTCCATGATATGTAATACTTAGGCTCTTACTTGCGCTAGACGGGTGGTCGGAGAGGCCCCCTTCCGATCATTCGTTTGGCCGTGTCAAGCCCTAGCACCTATATGATTGTTCCAACCCTAAAGCCTAAAGCACTTATGGCAACCCCAACCCTTTTTATCATATGGGTCATAAAAGGCGATAGCTTAGAGTCTTTATGTCCTGGGTATAGCGTTAAACTGTATCTGATGGTGAGGTTCCAGTTCAGGAGGTCTGGAAATGTAGAGCACCCGTTCATTACCATTGCTCCCAGGTCCACTCTGACCTGGAGTGGTAGTACCTGTTATGGTCTCATCTATGGGTTAAATAGAAAAATGTGTTTATAAAAAAGTGTATCCATTAAGAATTAATTAATTTCAAAATTTTGTCGGCATTAAATGACCAACTGAGATTGATATGCCGTAAAACTAACCAAACCAAACACACCATACGTGCTAGAATGCGGTGGTTGAGGGTCTTAATGTCATGGAAATGACTTTAAACCCTCTGATTGTTTCGTAACAATTCTGGAGCTCTGGGGTATGTGGAGTACACCTTCATCACCATTATTCCCACGTCCACTCTGACCCGGACTGCTAGTACCTGTTAGAGTCCCATGTATGGGTTAAATAGAAGAAAAAGGAGTTTATAAAAAGTTGTTTTTTTTAAATGAATTAAAAATAAAGTACACAGCAAGAATGAATAAAGCAAAATTACAACGTTTCGGTCGATGTGCCCTCCTGCCTTCTTCCTAGTATTGAATTCAATACGTTGGAAAATAAAACAATAATATTAGATATCAATACCACCAAGTAATTATTAAATCCAGTATGCAAATTAATCACACCATATATTATGTAGACCTTTATTTCTTAGTGATATATAAGACTCATTGCAGGATTTTAAATGCACCTGTCACATTAGCTGTTTTGTGCAAATCTTACGTGGTTGCGTGTCTTAATGCACTGGGAATGACGTTAAACCCTCTGAGGGTGTAATAACAATTCTGGAGCTCTGGGGAATGTGCACTATAGAGACGTCGTTTATAAGTAAGATTTATTCTATGTATTAATGATTTTGAATGTAAATTAAGCACTAATTGATAAAATTACGCAATTCCTGAGGGTATTGAGACGTAAGAGGTGATGTAGTTTTGGTTAAAGACAGACAGATGAGTTTGAAAAAAATTAGTACACAAGAAGAATTAATAAATAGAGAATGAATGAATGAATAGAGTCCCATGGATTAAATAGAAAAATAGTTTATAAAAAAGTGTTTTAAAAAATGAGATTGAAAAAATTACCACACAACAAGAATGAATAAAACAAAATGTCATACGTGCTAAAAAGCGGTGGCTGAGGGTCTTAATGCCCTGGGAATGACGTTAAACCCTCTGATGGTGTAATAACATTTCTGGAGCTCTAGGGAATGTGCAGTACACCATTACTCCCATGTCCACTCTGACCCGGAGTGCTAGTACCTGTTAAAGTCCCATGTATGGGTTAAATAAAAAAAAAAGGAGTTTATAAAAAAGTGCTTAAAAATGAGTTTGAAAAAAAATTACTACACAATAAGAATGAATAAAACAAAATGTCTTCGGTATAAATAACCCAACACGGCTTGACATGTCGTAAATTCCAACTAACAAAATATCTAACTAACATTTTGTTAATGTTGTAGAGCGTTTGACTTTTACCAGACGTTCACACATTTTTGTTATCGTTGTGCCAAACTAAGCTAAGGTAAGAAAATATCTATAATTTCAGAACAGATACTTGCATTAATAGTTGTGGTGTGGAAATCATGGCAGTATTAATAAACGTTGGCAGCACTTGGCATGTTCAAATAAAGGGTATGGGGGAGGGTGTTGATAGCATTGCTAATGAAAGAGATTAAAACTTTTATGGTATAGTGGATGGGATGGGATGAGATGGGATATATATATATATATATATATATATATATATATATATATAGTGGATGGGATATTTGATAGCCGATAAAAAAATACGAAATTAAATGCAGAAATATTTGATCTTCCAATATTCCATAGAGAAAACTGCAAATTAAAACCAGTTATTTCGGTTATATAATATATATATATATATATATATATATATATATATATATATATATATATATACCAAATTGGTAAACCCATGTGGTAAGAAAAAAACCGGAAATATTGTAATAGTAAAAATATATTACCAAACTTCACCTGGGAAAAAATTTAAAAAAAGAAGAGGGTCGTACCAACCGAAAATAATTGGTTAATATTATAACACTTGACCAATGAAGCAAAAATACCACAATGAACACCTGAGACAAAAAGACCTATATAGGATATAGTATACTTAATATAAAATATAACATATGTATACTAATTTCTGCTAGCAGTACACAGTGCCTAATAATTTAAATAATGGTAAAACAGTAGAGATATCAGCTAATGCTTCATATATCAGATCTATTAGCTGTAAGAGAGTGGACATTCCGTTTTGTAAGAAAGGTCCAACTTAGAATCATTCTAATACCAACTTACCTGGTAACCCATCTACGGATATATATATATATATATATATATTTATATATATTATATATATATATATATATATATTATGTGTGTGTGTGTGTGTGTGTGTGTGTGTGTGTGTTCGGTATGCTGTGTAATGTATTGAACGAATCTTGGAAGCACCATCCCACAAGACAGTAGCGGTGCGGCCACTTACACCATATCACACAAACATCACATATGAGTGTGATGAACAAGACAGACTGGAAATTACTGGGGAACCAGTGACGAATTCATAAGTGACGTTCCGACACATGAACACACCAGTGTATGCCTACCGACAAAAACTTATATCTATCAGATATGTGGGGATTCTGTATGTTGCGCGGAGGACCTCCCAGGAGCAATGACCTATAGGGACAGTTGGAGATGGAGAGTCACGAATATCCGTGCAGTCAGCAAGATCATTCAATAAATTAGAGGAATTAGAAAAAGCAAAATTAGGAACACTAAAATAAACTTTTTTATCATATTTTTTTAAATTGGTTTATAGTGAAAAGTATTTTAATTTCTCAAAGATATTTGTTTTGTGGTTATTCAAATGGGCGGGAAGTTCCGACTGGATAGTTCATATATATGACGTAATGGTCATTGATGTCTATCTGTACAAGCCTCGAGCTCCCTGTTGGACGTGTCGGCCTTTTGAATAATATATATATTATATATATATTATTATATTATATAATATATATATATATATATATATATAATAAAGTCCAGAGAAGAAATCTTCCTTACGACACAAGGTTTTATTTAACCTGTCGCAGTTTGAGAGCTCAATGTGTGCCAATGTTAGAGTAGCGTGGATACAAAAGACTTAGAGATTTAGCGTTTTAGTCTATTTCAGGGAGCTTAGACAAAGTGTCTACTCTCCCGACTCATCAGATGCGACTGATGAGTCGGGAGATTAACACTTTGTCTAAGCTCTCTAAAAACAGACTATAAGGCTAAATCTCTAAGTCTTTTGGTCTTTATTATCCATGCATAATGCCTTTTTAAACTCATACCTAAGCGAAAATAAATCGCAAGAATATGACAACGTTAAATTTAAAAACGGAATAACTGCGCGAATTTTTGGTGGTAGCGTCAATCGGGAGCTCTATTAGAAACGACTAAAGCGAAGACTGAGCATGGCAACAAGACGAGCATGGTTACAGGCACAGGCGCATACACAACAAACACAACAGTGTTATCAATAGCTTCCCAGAAGTGGAACCTCGCCACTAGTTACAGTTAACGTTATACCCAGGATACTAAGACTCCCAACCACCGACTTCACGCACATATTTTAAAAAGGGACTTTCTCCTAAAAGCTAATACAATCATATAGGTGCAAGTAGGAAGCGTGTGTTGTAATGGTTAATGTCATGGGAAATGGACTCGTCACCCCGAGTTCAACTCCTGGGTGTGGTAATTGCATTTCATATGCGCTAATATCCTTGGGAAACGTATGAATCCTACTATCCCTCCAGCTATGGATAAATAGTAGGCAGACTGGGCTCTTTAACCGTGGCTATGTAACCAGTCTAGGAGAAGGAAAACTCTGAATTTAAACCTGTTAAACTCCGCCTAAGAAATTGACCTTGTGTCACATCCTGCTCGTGCGGAGGGGTTTGGTAAATATATATAGTTGCAAGGGCTTAACGCGACCAGCCGATTATTCTCCGATCACCCGTCTAACAAAAGTAAAGACCAAAAGTTGAGTGCTGTATATCAGAGACCCCTCAGCTACTGCGTTTCCATTGCTTTGGAAAACTTATTTTTAAAATTATATCGTATATATATGAGTAATTATATCGTATATATATGAGTAATTGAAGAAACGTGATTCGTTGGGCCACCTATTGAGTTCTGGGTAGATAATTGTAATCACGAACGAAGTTAGTTTGCAAAACGAATTAGATTTTTAAAATGAATACGACCGGATAATAAAAAAAACAACATTAAAATCATTTCGCTAAAATTTGCAATTAAGTCAAAAACTGATCCGTCTTATATATAAACCAGCCGTTAGCTGCTGAAAATTAACATACAAATAAAGCGGGAAGTTCAATTTACCGCGCACTCTCCAAGCTCTCTCTTTACTTCACTGAGAAAACTAACATATGTAAGGAGTAGTCAATCAAGATGTGTATAGAAGGGGGGAAGTGATAG